>RJWH01000283.1:0-427808 GCA_004363575.1 Solenodon paradoxus | reverse complement strand
TGATCAAAACGCATCATTCATTGTGCTTTTTCTGAAATTGATTCTACAAATATTTATTGACTATCTACTATGTGCTGGGTTCTATGCAGCTGCCCTCATGGAACTCATATACCAGTAGGGGAAGACAGAAAATAGAATATCGGAGATTAGGAATGGAGATAATGATGTAGGGTAAGGTGGAAGGGGAAGTTACAGTCCAATAGGGTGTTCATGGATGAGCTTATTGAGAAGGTGTCATGTGAGCAAAGACCTGAGGAGGTAAAGGATATAGCCAGGCAGATTACTGGAATAGGACAACCCAGGCAGAGAAAATGCAAAAAAGTGGAAGTGTTCAAAATCTGAGACTTACCTGATAAACAGCACAGAGACCAGCACAGCTAGAGCAAAGCAAACTCACAAACTGTAGGTAATGTGAGAACATGACCCATACCCAACCTTGAAGAATGGGCTTGGCAACTGGCCAGTACTGGACAAATGTAACAGATGGACTTTCTGGGATGATAACCACCCTAATCTGTACAGATTGTATCTGAGATGTCTTGCCCTGGAATTTGGCTGTTCTTGTCTGCTCACCACACTCCCTCTGCTAAGATTCCTTTTAAAAGAAACCCTCCTCCTTGCTGATGGTACAGTAACTTTCCAGAAACATGCCCAACCAGTCACCATCGGGAGGCAGACTCTTTCTCAATGATCACCATCATGTCCCCCTGCTGTGAACATAATAAAAGTTTGTCCTTGCTGTCTATGTCTTCTCATGATTTCCTCAGACTGTTCCCTAGGTAAGACATTACTCCACCTGAGCTTGAACACCTGTGAAACACAAGGGAATGAGAGAAGGCAAGGTGATAGAGGTAAAAGGAGAGAACCGGGGGTTTTGTTGGGCTTTAAAGACCATGGGAAGGAATCTGGCCTTTACAAAAAAGGAACCCAGACGGTTTGAGCAGAAGAACGACCGATGTGACTCTCATGTTGAAAGTGTCACTTGGACAATGGCTTGAGCAGCACAGATTATACCAAGGGCAGAAGTGGGTGGATCAATTATTAAGAAGTTACTTCATGATACAAATCATGGAAATCATGCAAATATATATAATTTTAGGATGCCATTTTCCATCTATAAATTAAAAGTACAAAAAAGCAAGCTATTTCAGTAATTCAGATGAAAGATTAGAGAGACTTGGATAAGGGTAGTAGCATCGACCTTGGTGAGAAGTGATTGCACTCCGAATATATTTTGAAGACAGAATTTACAGGATTTCCTGACAAAAAGAAAATGAGGAGTTAAAAAAAAAAAAAAAAAAAGAATTAAGGAAGATTCCAAGAGTTGGGGCAACTGAGCAACAGAAGAATATTAAAAGGATGAAAATTCTTGCCTACACATTCTGTACTCCTACTAATTTTATATGTAAACTTGGTTTATACAATGACTTTTATTTCTATTTTACCCTACTCAGAAGGTAGAAACCTAACCAACCCACAAGTTCTAACAGCATTTTGAATGTTCTTGGTAAATCTGAAGTAACCCCATGTAAATCATGCATTAACAATCACTTCTAAGGACAGCACCAACTCTAGCCTTTACTGGACAAACTGATGCCATCATTAGGACACTTAGAACACACAGAACAATTAGATGTAAAGCTCCTTCTTTAGGTTTATAGTCTGTCTCATGATCTAGGTAAGCAGAGATCCAAATCTTTGCCTGGATAGATACAGAGCCGGGATATAAGGACAGCTGCTTTCAGTTAACTCTAGATTTCCATGTAATGTGAAGGGTGGTCCAGATGACATGGCTTTGGGGAAGACTCAGTATGAAATATTGTCTAAAGAGTCAAGGGATTGGGTCGATCCTAATAACCAATCAGGAGGAAAAGACCTGCCCCAGGACATTGGACATATCTTTCCAATTACCTCAAAATGCATTTTCATATCTCTTTTTCTAAGTATTTAGGACAGGTCTTCCTGCAATCTGCGAACATTAATAACATGTCTATTGAGGAGGTGAGAAAAAGATTAATATATATAAAGTGAACTATATATAAAAGAAAACAAGCATACAATGTTGGAATCCCCAAAATTCATGTCCTCAGTTAACTGACTTTATTATGTTTTTTTTATTTATTTATGGACTTACTTTATTATCAAGTTAAGCAATAGCATCTCATCTGATAGTTATAAATTTTCTGGTAACTCTTTTTCTAGACTTAGTTGAATGCAAATTAATCATTTTTTGTACTCTCACGAAGGTTTGGAACAGGGCAAACCTTGAATCAGTCCTGGAAAAAAAATCTAATCCCGGAAAAGTGTAGGAATCCCAGGTTTAATCCTCAGACAAAGTATAACTAAACAAGAAATACAGACTCTAGCTAAATTTTATTCTTTCCCAAATCAGAATTTCATGAAACACTTTTATTACTTTGAGGCAGATAAATTTCTCTAATACTTTATATATCAATTGTTAAAATTCACTTCAGAAACAACTGTAAGGTCAAATATAAATTATTTTGTTATGTTTAATTTTAGATAATCCTCTTCTCTTTTCTTTGGCATCAGAACAAACTGTGATCACTGAAGCCCCAAGTTTATAAAGCACTATGTAAGCATTCGTGTTAGATGTCAAGTTTAGAGGAGAATATGTGACTAGTGTGTTAAAGGATAAAGTTTTTGAGACCAGATGGGGCAAGTTTAAACATGTTTTAAGGAGCAAGTACAATATTCAATTTTAGAAGGAAAAGAGGGAGATAACAAGTTTTGGCAGTGGCTTAGGCTCTTACTGCAAAGGGTATTATTTTAATTGTCTTCATTATTGAATCTAATAATATTATTTGTCCTTTAACATAAAATTATATTTCCCAGATATATCCATACATACATACATACATACATACACACACACGATTCTCTGAAACTCTGCAAGCTATTTGCAAAACAGGAATTGAAGGGGGGATCATATTCTTTGAAATGATTTCCCCCTGCCCTTATGTCAGACTGTCTGAGTCAGCCTCAGGCATTCAGTACTGGGTCAGACCCAGCCTGCTTATATTTCTTCTGCTGCAGAGCACAGGCTCATAATCCTGGATCAAACATCTTGGAGTCTTGTTCCTCCATCAACTCAAGTTGACCTCTAACAAAATTCTTACTGTTTTTCTTTCCACCTAACTGTGAAGAGAACTTTCATTTTAAACTTTTTAACAGAGGGAAAAGGTTTAAAGAAACTAAAATCCCCTCTTCAAAAATAAAATTTTATTCAATTTCCCAGTGAATTAGAGCCAACAACTGCCAAATTTGCTCTAATATGTCTGAGTTGCACCCTGACCCTTCACATGACCAGTGGGGCTTGCTGCATAGGCTCTATCTGGATGCCTTTTAAAAAGTGCTATCTCTGTCCATATTTCAAAACACTCACAGATATTTTATCATTAATTAGTATTCATATTATGTCTCAAACAATCTGTTCAAGAATAGGGGAAATGAACTAGTTGAACAGCTCTTCTGTTTGTCTAGTGATTAACATGAATGATGTACGTAGAGCCAAAGAGCTTATAAAGGGAGGAGTGGTCAAATGTTGGGGCGGTAACTCCTGGAACATTTAGAAGTTTACCTATTTTGGAGACTGGACTTCTCCAGAAAAAAACTATACTTGGCAAAAAGGGTGGGGGAGACACAGACCTCTTTAAAAATAGGCCCATGCCTCTTTGATTCGCAGCATCCTGGATTTGCTTTTCATCATTTTAACATGTCACTTCGGAGCTGGCTGGACTCCCTTGTTCGTGACATATATTTCATAGTGGTTTTTTTTTTTTTTTTAAACAAAAAAAAAACATTTGTTCTTTCAACGACAACATGCTTTGCATTTCTCTTTCAAATATGAGGGTGTATATATAGATTCATCAAAACAATATTTTTAACATTCCAAACAATTTAGAAAGATAGTGGATGGGTGTCAGTTAATCTATTATGTTCCTCTCTTCCTCCTCCCCCTCTTCAGCTGCTAATCTTAGAACTTGTGTGCCAAGTTGTGTAAGATATTCTTCCAATAGCTACATGTGTGACTCTTTTGTGAGCTCTACAGACAGTTATGAGGACAGATTTGGAGTTGCATATGGGACTGTCACATGGTTTGATTGCCTTGTCTTCCAAGCACTGAGATTTCTTTTCACTGAGCTTTAATATTGAGGAATTTTCAGTGGTGATAAAAGTTCAACCAAGTTT
Organism: Solenodon paradoxus; assembly: GCA_004363575.1. Taxonomy (NCBI): domain Eukaryota; kingdom Metazoa; phylum Chordata; class Mammalia; order Eulipotyphla; family Solenodontidae; genus Solenodon; species Solenodon paradoxus. The sequence continues at coordinate 423,596 of RJWH01000283.1, read as the reverse complement.
CTATTAAAGAATTTGCACACCCCAGGAAAGGGGGAGGGGGAAAAAGGTTTTTTTTACTCACCATCACTCTATATTTAGCATCTATATATACAGCACAGTTCATGTGTTTACTTTTTTCCAATAGTGAGAAAAAATCAGGGCTTCACCACAGAATTTTTATGAGAATAAGAAGAGAACTAAGAGTCTTTATTATCCTCTTTGTGCATTTGGATCAAGATCTAATAGATATCATGACAGAAAAAGAAAGCAGATGCTTTGGTAAAAAGGTCTCACAATTCATGTCCAATTATAGATACTGATTTGCAAAAAATACCATGTAATTTATCAACTGTTAGGAGCCCAAGCCTCTGTCTACAGCCTCTGAAGTCTAAGATGTAAATCTATTTGTAACTTTATAGACACATGCTAAAAACCTGTCTCAGGACCAAACCACTGAACCACAATGTCACCACTGAAGGACATGCAGCCTTAAAGCAAAGTCTTTTTCCCAGTCTTATTTCTAAAATTTCTCAAGGATAACGTACTATCAATATCTGTGTCAATGAATTAGGGCATATATATTACATAAGTGTTAATCACATATAATCAGAGCTCTGTTTTTAAGGCCAAATGTGTATGACTATTCATCCGTGTATTTATTTCACACAGTAACACAAATACAGTAGCTAATTATTCAGAGTAGCATCCTTATTTGAATCAGTCTTAATGGAGAAATACTAATTATAGGTTATCATATACTGACTGTCTGCTCCGACCCTAAGTTCTTTTTACTAGATATTTTATGTAGATTATTTCCAACTCTCAGAATAACTCATCAAAAAAGGCACTACATTATAATTATTATCATATACCCTTTCCTAGTTGAGAACTTGGAAATAGCTTGAATGAAGAGTAAAGTGTACTTTCTTGTTTTGGACTTTCATTTCCTTTTTCTCTTTCAGTTTGGAGAAGCCCTGCACCTTGCTTGGCAAATTGTATTAGTACCTGGCACTATGAAATTTGTGAGTGGTGAAATATAAAGAAGCATCCATGTCCACACTCTAAAAATTCTGGAGGCGATGCATAGTGGCATCAGACTTTATCATGGCCTCCTGATTCACTGTTACATAATGAGCAATAGGCTATTGTGACTATTTCTGGACCCCTAATAGAAGAAATTAAAGATACATAAAAGGTACCTCCAGTATCTGTTTTATTTCTAGTCTACAAAAGAGGAATTTATGAAAAGGTTTTCTTCAGACAATATCAAGTCTGTCTCACTGTGTTTCATTGAACTAAATCTGGCACAGTAAGGTTTGATTGAGCTGTTCTCTTCTGCTTCATAAGAGGCTGAGCACAACTGAGAGAGAGAAGAGCTTCATGGAAAGTTATAGTCATCACCAATTTTCTCTTAACTCTCCAAAGCAATAAGTTAAGAGTTCTTTAAGAAGAACTTAGAAATGAAATGTTGAAAAATATGCCGTTAGAAAGAGTCCTGTTCATATATCAGTGTACTTTCTGGGAATGGGAGTTTATTTTTCTGATACTTTGTTCACTCAGGGTAAGTTTATCTTATTTCTTTAAGGACATTTGAAAAGAGGCTTATCCATCTGTCCTTCTAAAATATTCAACAGAGATTCTGTTTTTCAGCATGAAATTTTATCCTGGTTTGGGATTATAACTCTTAGTTATTCCACAGATATTAAAAGCAGTTTCTGAAATATATTGATTTATTAAATTATTTATACTATTATTTATTATACTATTATTTGCACCATTATACTATTGTAACAGCAAAAAGTTATGTATTCTAAAAATGAATAACAGATCCAGTTGATAACTGGTATCTATTCTAGGGAGAAATTATAAGAATTTATTCTTTGTTAATGTTAAAAGTTATATTTGCAATACAGTCATTATTTGCAGATGATATTATTTTCTACCTAGTAAACCCATGAGACAGCTGAACAACCAGTAAACTAACTTGGGTTTTAGTAAGTTGAGTTTAATAATATTTAGACTTTAGTACTATACTAGGTACAATGGAATTTTTTAAAATACTTTTATTTTCTAAATATCAGCAGTAACCAATTTATAAAGATAAGGAGCTGGAAAAAAAAAAAAAAAAAAAAAGATTCCCTGCACTGTAGCATCAAAATCTATTCAAAAAAAATTCAGGACCTCCTATTAAAAAATTAAAGAAAACGATACCTTTTTATGTCAGGATTAAACAAAATTGGAAAGATAACTGTGTTTCTGAATGAAATTGACATAGCTATTTCATTTTTAAAAATAATTTTATCATAAAAATAAATTTAGTTTCATTAAAAATAAATCTCAGAGAAAATGTACAAAACAATGATTCTGAGGTGGAAATAGAAGAGTAAAGCAGAAAATAAACTGGAAATTTTATCAAAAGAAGAAATTGGAGGAGAAAAAGGAATAGGAGAAAGGAAGAAAAATAAGAAGTCTTACATCGTCAGATATTTAAATGTAGTCTTTGTGTATTGACGACTCAGGAGCTGAGCTTGCAGCTGGGTCATAGATCATGCAAAGCCCAAGGACCAGGATTTGGAGACCTGGGGCTTGGAGTGAAACAATCAAAATAAATAAACAAACAAATAAAAGCTCTTTCTTCCTTATTTCTCTTGAAATTTCATGCTTCCATGTTTGCAGAAAGGTAGGAGTATTTCTTTAGTTCCAACAGGAAGACACAGGTTATGCTGCCTGTTGCTCTACTGACAACGCTGCTTTTAAGTCTCCTTGTTTTCCATGAATGAGGCCGTTTATCTCTGCGCCTCCTAACAAGGAAGAGGTCACTAGCCATCTGCACCAGCCGACTATTGGTTATGACAGTGAGTTTCTCTAAATACAATAGGGTCTGAGCTCACATCTTTTGAGAGCCCTTCCTCTTCCCATGACTCCTGGGATCTGTAAGAAGAATCTTTGTAAGATTTTTTTTCTAAAATGTTTGGAGAATATTTCCTGGATTTGGGCTTAATTTTAATTTATTTTTGCTGTGGCTGATCCATTTGAATTTGAGGGATTTCCCATATTCCACACACCCTAAGTTCCTTAATTTGATATACAGTGAAAGTTAAAAAAGAAATGACATAAAAATTCAATTTATTAAACTGAATTTAAGTTTTAATAGAGTAGACATTTGTTCATAATGCATTTCTTCTCACTTATCCACAGAGATGGGTCATAATTTGAAAATATTTTTACCAAGGAATATATTTAATGCGGCTAAGGGGCAAAATAGATGCTGGTCATCCTTACGGATCTTGAAAAATTAGAGTAATTTCTATGCATGCCAACCATCAGTTTTAAAGCTAAAAGTAATAAAAATGACTACATCAAACAGAAAATTTGAGTATCCCAGTTTAGTGGCATTTAGTTTCCTGCTTAGCTAATGTCAAATTAGGTACTGCTTACAGTCATTTGCTACAGAATCATTATGTCATTATTTTGCTTTTTTGAAAGAGTATATTTATAGCTAAGCTGCAAATGAGTTTAGAAGAGATCATTTTGCTAAGTTGAAATCCTTAGCCAGTATTATAATAAAGACTACATCTAGTTTTTCTTTAAAAATGACTTGCTATCAGAAGCTAAATGGTCATTTAATAATTTTCTAGAAAGTAAAAGAAAAGTCTTTTCATTTAATTACCCATGCCTAAACAGATATTTTAGTATGTCTTACTGGAATAATTAGTAATCTGAACATAGCATAATAAGCTATTTTACTCTTTCCAGAAATTTTTTGGTTCTTTGGTTTTCTCTGACGGTGCTAGGAGAGTACAGACTGACATAATATTGTTCAACATGCTGAGACATTTTAGGATTATAATGTTGCTTGTTAAAACTTTACTAAATTGACTTGACAGTTTCAAATTAAGTATCATTTTGTGTTTTTCCTTTCTCCATATCTTTTTAATGACAGTGTCATGTAATATAAGGGCTTTATGAGTGGTTTTGCTCTCTCATTCATCAGAGTAATCAATTGGGAAAGGAGCCATATGGGTTGTAGTCCACTTGTATTGATAGGACAGATGGCTTTATTGATAGATGGAAATATTCCAAATATTTGTTGTATAATGATATCACAGGGACTCTGACTTCTGAATTTTAATACTTTAATTTCTACAGGAACTGACAAATTAAGTAATTTATTCCATTACAATGTAGGCATTTAATCATATCAATGTGTGAATTGTAGCATAATTACCTTTCAGTTAATACTTTATTTTACATGATGGGCATTTATCGAAGTCTTTGTGTTTAATGAATCTGATGTCGGACCAAGCTATTAGTTAGATCTTGAGGATTTTAAAGCTAAAAACAGATAGGATCCAAGAAGTGAACAAAGGAAAGATTTTATAACTTTTCTCAAACAGTAGTACCTTTATCATGTGGCAGGTGGAGAGGAAAGGAATAATTCTAAAGACTCTTTACATGTGTCTTTTGTTTTTACCCTCAAAAGATAACCTAAGATTATGCTTTAACATATTTATGGACATACTATGTGATTCAAATTCTAGTTATATTTTATTTTTCCAATTTGAAATTAATCTTCTAAAATAATTCTTATAGTAATAGTCTATGCAATTATATTGAGGAAGTAAGTTGACCAAGATTTATTTAGTCAAAAATATCTAAGAATGTTCATTAGGCCAAAAGGACAAGGTAACTTAGACCTAGCCAGAAACATCCTATTCAAGGTAGACTCATTTAGGGCATAATACCCCTTCTCGGCAATATAAATATAAATACAGGTAAATATAAATAGACTAACTATATCCAGATTTCTCCAACTCTCTAGGACAATTTCATAAATACTGCTTAACACAGCATAGATTATATTCTAATAGAAATATCAGGACCAAGAATAAACCAAGAGACTAGAACTAATTATAGAGATTTGAAATTTATAACATTCTACATATACTGACTATTCCTCTAAAAAAATCACTCTCAGTAACATGATGACATGTATATTTCATTGTTCTTAAAGCTACTTAATTCTTTCACTTATGGAATCACATATGAGTATTTTCCAATAAAATTTGAGGATAAATTTTTACTCAGAACTTTTTATCTGTATTTGTAGTTAACTTTCTCTGATCTTTTCTCAATGTTCTCATTATTTGTATTTGTCTCTTTCTCATCCTCCTTGGTACACTTTCACACAATGAGAGATGGCGAAACAAAGGCAGATAGGGAGATCAGCTATTACTTTGGCCCAGGAAAAAGTCTCAGGTCACATTATAGTATAGCACTATTAGCATGTTATTATTACTGTTTGAGAAGAATTTTTTTTCCCTTCTTACTTTAAATTTTGTATATTGGTAGAAATTTTGTTCTATCTTTCCACTGATGTAAAATGAGATAATATCTACAACTGAGCAATGTGAATTCACTACATTTACAGTATATTTACATAAATGACTCTTTTTTACTGTATTTTACTAGAAGCTTTTCTTATAAAAGTTCTTATCCAGAGTTTTGGATATGATCCATCTTCTCCTGCCATAAAAGTATACATTCCTAAAAAAAGACATGAAGATAGAACTTTAAAATTTAATTTGTGTTCCAAGAACTTCATGTGGCCCAAAATCATTTAAAGACAACAAAAAGTATTAAAATTGTATTTCAGATGTGTCCTGTGGCTTAGTAGTTAAGTCTGTGGCCTCTGACTAGGGCTATCTACATACATACCAAGGACCTTGATTTTAAAAACTAGGAGTGAGGTGAAGCAGGGTGGGTGGTGGAGAATTAAGATGAACAACCATATAAAATAAATTAATGTTTCCTCCTCCTCTCTCTTCCTGCCTGACCGCCTTCATTCCTGCATACTCTTTTCCTTTAAAAAAATAAAATAAAATTATGTTGTAAATAAGAAAGCAAATTTTTTATTTTATATTATAAGGCAATTTTTCTTTATAATATTTTGAGGACAGTAGAATATTTATCCTTAAGAGGAAATAACACAAAGGTGCTCAGATGCTCAATAATAAATATGTACATTTAGTCTTGAGTTGTTTGGTCTTTGATTTAATCAAATTTATCAGAAAAGTCACCTACTTAATTTCACAAGACAGGATGATAGTAATTAATTATGCTAGTGAATAAAATAAATTTGGCACACTAAGGCAGTATATAAGCTGAAGTTCTTGAACACAAAGCAGCCTGTCAACTATGGTACATTTAAATACAGGAAAGATTGATGTTTGCCAAATGTCAAATCAAAGAGAAGAAAAATATTTCCAAGCTTAGGGGACTGCCAATAATGAAAGATAAATAAATAAAAATTTAGATGTACAATATTGTTATAGCTCATCAAGGAAATGTTAACTGATAGCACCTCCTTTTTGAAGACAATGTAAAATTTCCACTAAAAGACCACTCAGGTCTGAAAGGATTGCAAAAGTAGAATTTTAAAAGGTACAAAGTGATGACTGACATTAACAAAAATTGTGCTATTAGATTATCAAAAAGCTATGCCCAAGATTTCATTATCAATGATCTCCCACTGATAAATTAATGTAATTAGTTATGTTATTAAGAGAAAGCTATGAGTTTTGAAAAATATCAACATGAGCCATGTGGGAGTCCATCATGAATTCAATAGTTAAAATATGCAGGTTTGTGTTTATTTCTTCTGCATTATCAGGTTTATGACATTTATTTTGTAGCTAGATAATGTTCTGAATATGCAATGATTTGAGTTATTAAAATACAGTTAGTTTATGATCCATGTTAAGAACACGCAATGCATTCAAGTAACTAGGTAACACTAGGCCTTTCATCTCAGAGCACCATGTTTCATTTCCCTGGGGTTGGGATTAAATTGAGATTTTGTATTCAATTGAGGTAATTGTAATGAGAATATTTAACATGGGTCAAATGGAGAATAGTGGCACCCTGGAAGTGCTTAGAAATAATTTGCTTTTTTTATACATTGTTCCACAGTAGGATTGAAAAAGATTACCATGCCTTGTTTAATGATGTTATATTGTTCTGTTTGTGAACCTAATGAAATCTTTGGCAGAAAAAAGCACAAATTCTTCAAATGAATTTTAGAAAATAAGAAGGCACTTGAATCAAATAATTACATACTTGAAACACATGAGATACTATTAACAATCTTTACTGACAAAACATTATATACATGTGTGTAGGTATGTATGAATATGTATGTATATATGTATGTATGGAAAAAAACTCTTAATGTTTCCTTTTTATTCCCATAATGTAAGAGGGAGGGAAATTGTATTTTATATGCCCATGGATATGGGAAAGAATTACCCAGCAGAGCTATGTACCCGCAACAGATTTTGCAGACTCCTTCTTCGCCTGAAGCAGTCTTTTTATATGAGCACCATAAGTGATTTTACATCTTTCTCACTAACGTGCTCAGGAATATTAGCACCACTCTGCCTCTCAGGACATTGATGTTGTTAAAGCCAAAAGGAAATAAATTATTTCTTTGGGCTAGTTGTTTGGAGTGCTAAAGTGGATCAGCATGAGTTAAAACTGGTCTGTCACTGAAGGACTAGCTACTGAAAATTGAAAGCCATGTGAAAATTGTATTCACTTGGATTGTACCACATGATCTTAGAGAAAGTTTCTTCATAAAAAGAATGCAAATGTCAATAAAATTCATTGAATGTTACATGATATTCAAAAGCTATTTTGGTACTAAAACACACCCAGCGGCTTAGGGCTAGATTATACTGTCTCAGAAGAATATGATAAGTTGGGTCACAAGGTTTTTCTATGAAATTTACAGGGTTTTTGCCTTAAGCAAAAATGTATTTATATTAAGTATATTCTAGAATGGAAGGTTGTCTGTATGTTCTGATAAATCCAGTCATTGCTCTGGGAAACAAACAACTGTCTTCCCAATACCACTAGGAATGAATATGTTAATACAGCCACCAGTCATTGTTTATATTTGATGAAGTTCTTTCAAATGTGCCTAGAAAACAGTACTATTACACATAGCAGGGACAATCCACATCAATTTCTAGAACAAGGCGAAGATTACTAGCAATAATAATATTATATTAGACTATACTGTAAGTTCTAGACAATTCAATAAGAAAATCAACCAATATAAGAGTTATTAGAAAAAAGGAGAGCAAATTTTATTTTCATAAAACATATATCACATACCTAAACTTTCCCAGGGCTCACTCATCTTGTTTCAGAATAATATGACCAGTTCAGATCATGGGAATGAGTAAACATAAAATAACTTTCTGCATTTTCAGCTCTCCTAATTTAAGTAAGCAAATTTTTATGTTGAGCACATTCTAAGATATAGAAACCCAAGTGAATCAACTGGAGAGGAGAATTAAGATGGCACAATACAAAATGAATAATACATTTTTTTAAATTTCCACTTACCTGTAGTGTCTTGATTTAGAAGCAGGAAGAAGGAAAATAAATTCATAATAATCACAGTGAACCACATCTGATATCTTATCAAGAAAGAACTGTACAAGATCCTTTTCATGGAAAGAATTACAAAATTGTGCTGACCCACATATAAGAAGACAAAAAAATGTCAAAAAATAATGCTTCTGAATGGGAATATTGCAAAGATGGCAATTAATGCACAGGTGTAACTTTAGCATATCAGTCAAAATTCCAGTAGATTAGTTAATCAAATAACAAAGAAATTATTGGAAAGTAGTTAGTATTCAGAATAACAAAGGACATTTTTTTGAATATTAATAAGGAAAATATAACATGTTAAATATGAAAATTTTTCTAACGCTACCATATTTAAATGGTAGGGTATGACTGTGGTAAGAATCTACACATGGATCAATAAATAGAAAAGAGAGCATAAAATTGATCCCACCATTTTTATAAACCAAATAAACAGACGCTCCTCATAATGCAGAGAGGATGAAATATTTAGGGAAAGATAGTTAAAGATCTGGCTAGAATTTGGTGAGAAAAGAAGAATGATGCAAGTAATTCCAGTCTTAAACATAATTTTTGAAGGATTTTAATTACATAAAAATACTCATAAAATAAAAACTAAAAATATTTTTAAATATGCCTAATCAGGTAACGTGTGTGTGTGTGCGTGTGTGTGTGTGTGTGTGTGTGTACACATGGGAAATAAACTAAATTGACTAAAGAAATAATATAGTATTATGTCCCCAAAACATTGATTCTTTCAAATAATATTTTATATTCATCATATTTTTAGGATACAATTTAATCAAGGAATGCCAATCTTTTAACTATCTAGTATTTAATTTTGACTATTTTTTTTTCCTTTCTTCAAGTTAATCTATTTAGACATAGTATAGTACACAGGGGAAGAACAGAAAAGACCAAAGGAATATATTATCTCCTTCCTTTGTGCCATGCTAGCCCTAGAATTCTGAATTCTTCCTGAGGAACTTTTGGTTTTGGGAAACCTAAGGCCCTTTCAAATCTGTCTCCCCAATCTGTTCTTTGTTGCCAGAGACTCTCTTGGCTTAAGGTTAAACTCTCCATTTCTTGGGCTACAACATTTCTTTTGGAGAGACCAAGACTTATTCCTGGTAAAAAAAAAAAGAAAAGAAAAGACCATTCTGCTGCACCTTTTCTTTGAAGAGCTCAACTTTTAATACTTGGGGACCCATTTTGTATTAAAAGAACTCCCTGAAATTTACATTGTAGGAACATCTCAGTGTCAACCCTTACTTCTCTACAAATCCTTGTTACCTAATCTTGAGAGATTTTTCTCTCTCATTTTTACTATATACCCATTTTCCTCCTGCCTTACACTGATCATTGTCCTTTTCTGCTCAGAGAGGATCTTCTTCTCCCAGGGCCATTTATATTCAGTCATCTCACTGAATTATTATCACCCTGTCTTCAGAAATTAAGCTGATTTACATTAAAAATGACATGAAAAAGAATTAGTCTAGATGTTAAGGGAATTTGGGTTCTAGTCCTTACTGATTTTTCTTTTAGCCAAAATTAAAATAAATGGCAGTTAAACAACCATGACTTTCATTTTTCCTTCAAAAATACCTTAATATTGCTTCTAACAGTCTTTGACCATTTAAATTTATTTATTTATTCAATCAATGCCATTTATTGAATTCTTAGTAATTTCCCAGTACTGTGGTAGGTATTTTTTGCAATACGAAATGAGTAAGAGTTCTCACCTCCATGATACAAGTTGCATTGTTTTCCCCAAACCTATGAGATAGACAATTATTCTGTAACTGAGATACTGAATCTTGATTTCTGATTGAGCCTCCCAGGGAAAGACTTTTAAAACTACAGCATTAAATTTTGTTATTCTATCAAAAGGATAATAAATTACCTTAAAAATGATTTCTACATTTAAAAGTAGTTGGAGTGTTACATTAAATGAATTAATTTATATTTTTTGTCACTTCTGGGTCATAAGTAAAATAGTGTGCCGACTACCTACATTCAACTTTGAAGAATAACTTTTGAGCAGCTAACCTCTTCTAAACAACTTTTCAGATAAAGACGTCTGATTCTGTTATGATAACTATTACTTTCAAAATATAGGAAAGTGCACCTCAAGAAAAACAACATATTTCATATTAGTTCAACTGAAGAAACTGCATTTAAAAGAGAGAATAACCAGATAGCTTTCTGAGATGAATAGTGCTCCTAACTTGCACTTGAATCAAGGGGTAGAATAAATGAATAATTTTGTATGCAAGTTTCTTGGTTTGCTTACAACTTTCTGCTAAGACTGCAGAGACCTTTAAGAAAAGGATTCCACCAATTACATTTGTTGTATGTGTATGTGTGTGTACATTTTTTTTCAGAAAGCATATGTTAGTAGGGCTATTAAGCAATTAGCTTCATGCATATAGATAGTTCATTTTGCACCAAACCATATGATGTGATTGGAATTTATAGAAAACCATCTTTCTTGCCAGGAATTGAGGCGAGTTAATTCTCTAGTTTGAAGAAGTGTGGTCTTATGGCTGCAATCTGTACCCATAAAAATTATGAGCCTAGTATTCTATATTCAATGTCTTAGAAAAGTACAAAAAATACAAAAATGTTTACCTTATTAAATATAGAAATTGGGGGAGGGGGCATGTTAGAGTACCTGGCTCATGTTATATGCTCATGAATTATTTGTTCACTTAGAATAAAATGAAACCATCAGGGGTAGAGGTTATTTTTTTTTAATAATATAATGTGCCACTAAGGTCTTATGTTCTTATGTGATTTGGCTCTGAGCTTTGTAACAGTCTATGCAAAAAGGTAAATGCAATCAGCAAAACAATCTATAATACTCACGAGATAAAAACAAACTGATTGCTCAGAAGTCCGGCTATTTCCAGGGACTTAACTATCTGTGAATGAATCATTCAATGCTGAAATCTGAGAAAAACAATTCCATTTGCACTTTTAGAAGTCACTTGGTTCTTCACCATCTCTAAAACAATCGTAGAGTTCTTTCTGTGGCTATTTCTCAGATCAATACTCAAAACAATTCAAGAAAACTGCTTTTATGGGGGTAAAACCCCACAACTGCCTGATAATGTGTTTTAATTTAAATAAATATTCTGAAATACCTATAAATCCTAAAGCAGAGGTAGATCAATTACACAAGGCATGTATGTTTTCCATGTGTAAAATAAGATTCATGACCACCTTTTGAAGCCTTAGTTGCATGTTACTAAAGGAGTGTGTCACCATCTTGTCTCATTTTTATGTCACTCATATTCCTGGCCACAAGAATTCATCTGTTTTTTTTCCTCCCATGGGGTTGGGGGTGGGTTGACGATTATACTAAATACCCATAAAATGTCTCCTATAAGATGTAAAATTCTATAAGATTGGCCTTTTATAAATATTAAGTAAAATCCGTAAATCAAAATGATCAGATTAACATATTTTAGCAGAAACATCCATATGAAATGAAATGTTGACATTTTTTATGAAAGCAGCTTTTCTCTTTACTAGTAACTGCCATTTTTATTGTGGATTTCCCTGTTCAGCACTTAGTTCCAATTTTATAAATGATCCATTTCAACACTAGACAGCAATATTCTTCCAGTCATATGAATTTTGGTTGCATTTTATTAAGTTAAAGATCACAGAGCTTGACTATAAATTATAATATTAACATTTCTGGTTTTTTAGAGGGTCATGTGCACAAGAATTATTATGACTGGGTCCAGGAATTCTTTGTTTAGGTCTCTGAAGAGAAAATTTCAATGCAATTTAACTTTTAATAGCAACTAGATTATGAATTCATTGTATAAATTTCAATCTATTTAAAATTTTAAACTACAAAAACAATGGATAATTCATTCAAGAACCCCAAGAAGATGTTTAATTTAAAGAGGTACTAATTAAAGATGGTAATACTTTCAAATAATCAATGTACCTGAATATACTTTCAGCTTATAACTTAGTTGCTTGAGCTCAAAATAAAGTTTCGTTCAAAACAATGCTAGAAATTCAAGTCCATCCAATGGATACTTAAGTGCCAATACTATCTCTACCCTTAAGAACTTAGTAGTTCATGATGTGGAAAAAAGGCAAGAACACAAATAACTCAGCAAACCTCTTTTCAACACATTGTCAAGTGCCTTATAAAGCCAGCTGAAACATGGCAGAAAGCCACCATCGAATTTCAGTGTCAAAGAATGCATAAATTGTAACAAGTTTATTTTATAGATCAACAATCCAGAAATTGGGAGGTTTACGCTAGTGCGCTACTCTCAATCTAATGCCATTTCTTCATCTCCCATCTTAATTACCTCGCTATTCACATCCTCCCAGCAAATTAATGGAGAAGGTATAAAGCTATTCCAGCTAATGTTCCAGCTAGTGGATAGTTGAAACTTTACTGAATTTAAGATCTTTACCCTTTTTACTAAGCTTAAAAGCTCTTCAAGCAACTCCCCTATCGCTTAATTAAATGATTAATATTGACACAAAATGACAAATTGCCAAATTGTAGGGATTTTCACTAGAAGTGGCAGAGTTTGACTGAATCTATTTTCACTTGTGATCATTTTATTATATATTTTGCACAGCATGACATTCTTGATATTTTGATAATTGTTTATACTTCTTTACTTTAAATTTCACCTTTATATTCAAAGACTATTCTTTCTTTTTCCCTTTGGTCCCATTTACAAATGTGGTTGAGAACCCTATTCTAGTAAATGAGGAATACCTCGTTTTCTCAATATTTCAGGTCTTACAATTAGAAACGACTTAAACATGTTTAACATCTACTCTAACCAACAACTAGTTCAGGTTCTCCTGTCTTAGCCAGGGTCAAATCACATGGTCACTTAAGTTCCCAGAGAGTTGGAAAGGATAAGGGCCAGCCAACCTCTGGGGATCCCTGTGGGACGTACTGACAGTGCTCAGAAAGGAAGGATTTGAGAGACTGATGGGCTCAGCCAGGAACTAATCTGAATCAGGGCGGGTTTCTGGAAACTTGGGCATTAACTCTAGGTGTGAGACCAGCATGGAAAACTCTTCGTAAGGGTATTTTTTAAAATATTTCAACAATCTATGAATCCTTAGCTATAAAATACTGACTAGGAATCAGACTTACTGCAACCCATCATGAGAAAATGGATCTATAGACTTAAGGTGATTATGTGGGCATAAATGAGCATTTAGTTTATAATGTAAATGTTTCCTAGTCTTCCCTACTTGAATCTGACCATCTTCTGCTTTGAATTTGGATTCAATGCTGCAAGATTTTTGCTATCTGTTTACTAACTTTCGACCTTTTCCTTCTAAGCCTGTTTCTTCTTCTGTAAAATGGTTATGTTAATAGTGCTTCAACATACTGTGCAACAAAGTTTAAATATAAGTGAAACGCTTATACAACTCTATAATAGTTAGTGCTACTATCCACTGTTCACAGAATCTGCAATGAATATGTTTTATAAAACCTATACAGGTATATGACTGATTAGTACATGACTATATGAAATTATGCCCAGCATTGTGTTAGAACAAAAAGATGACCATTTGAAAAAAAAACTGGATATTTTTAGGTAAGAGACTTTTTCATGCTTTCAGACACTATAGGGCTACTGTGTACTTTGATGACTTAAAGAAACAGGGTTGTAGGAGCTGATGTCAGTTGTGGCTTCTGGGCTTTTATTCCTAATGAGGCAGAGGCACTCTCTCTCCAGAAAAAGGAAAATTTTTTGTCAAGCTTCAGGTCTCCCTGTACTCATATATTATCTTTTCCTTTGACTTTTGCTCGAAACCAGGGAATGGAGCATATCTTAAAAGCACAAATGTCAGGACACCCCCAGCTCTTTGTTCCTGGGCAACATGAATGAGAAGACTGTCAAAAATGATATGGAATCTTAGTAGGAAATAAATAAAAGTGAATCCTAGAGGGCAGCATTAAAAATTGTATAGAAAAACTGTTAACAAGTAAATGAATATTTTTGACAATGTTTTCTTGTCATCCCCATTGACTGGTAGTAGTCTTCATTTGAACCATGTCACATTAGGTGCTCTGAGCAAAAGTTAATTATATTCTAGACTCCTGATGAAGACTAAACATCAAAATAAGAGTTTGAAGGAAGTACTCTGGTGCACCTTTAGCTACTTTGAACTATGTCTATTTGTTTCCTATTCCCCCTTGGTGTTTTAATCATATTCACAGTATGCTTTTTTGCATTCTGACTTCCCTTCTTGAAAGTCTCGTCACAAGTATGTGTCATTGTCCCAGTCAGATATTGGTTTAACACTGACTAATTACTTAACCTACTTTGATGCTTTCTTCATCATCCATGAGATGGAAAATATTACTCAGATACATTTTGAAAACTCCCAGCTAACTGTCTAGATGTGATTTTTAATCTAAAACTGTTTGCATAATTCTAACTCTAAAATCTCTTAGTCTAAAATGTACATATGATAATCCTTCTTTGAAGAAGTCTTATTTAAAACTTTCCTCCTGCTCATTCCATACAACCATGTCATTACTGTCAATGAATAACAGCCATGACAATAAAGCCAAAAATAAAAGGCATAGAGAAATATAAAACTGATTTTTTATTAGGAGAAATAATTAAATAGTAATTACAGAAGTTAAACAGTATCCAAATATTTTTTAATTCATTTTAGGATTGCATGTCTGTTGACTTTCTTTTTTAAAAGAAAAAAATACCTTTCCTTTTGTATAAAGTTGGGACCTTTGAGCAAAGCCAGATTTAGTGAGTGTCCCAATTTCTCTAGCTTTGAATTGTTCTTGAAAAGGAATAGGGCTTTTTTAATTTCAATAACACTATGTCACATAAATACTTTACTATTCAGATATTAACTATAGATGTTATATTTTCCTTATTAGTCATTTTAATTTTGAGATAAAAGGTAATAATTTAGTGTTATGATTCACCTCTAAAATTTATATGGTATTACATAAATCAATGTTACCTCAAGTAAAAAAATAAATTAAAAAAGAACTTAATGTTATAACTGTGTAAAGCATTCTCTTTGATCTATTTGAACTTTAAATATTACTCAATTAGTACATATAATTTTGAGTTATAAGCATTAACTTACATCTTTGTCTCGATCCATCCCCTTCAAGATTGACTCAGGAAAGCAACAACTTAAAGGCCTTATGATCATTCCTTATCATCACACAAGTCTTGGCTTGGTGCCTGGCAAATAGTAGGTGCTTAATAAATGTTCTGTAAATAAATAATGTTGAAGTTATAGATACAGATAAAATTATAATGTTACAATAAATGTCCAAATTCAATAATCATATAAAATACTGTCAATTAGTTATCTATATTTTGGTATGTGTCAAGAAGTGACAAAGAATCCTAAAAATCTCAATACTCAAACTCAATAGGTGGTATGGCTCCATCCTATGTAACAAAAAAGATATGGTCACTGAAGACCTTTCCTAGAACTAGGAATGAGATTTAGAGTTGTTCCCTGAAATATCAGTGAGGGAAAAATGGAGCTATTTTGCTTTAAACTGGGACTGCCATCTCAAGAAAGGCAAGCAGGGTCAAAGGATGGAGTAGAATGCAGAAGGAACTAATCATTCTGATCTCTGTATCAGTCACTGGGACAGGAGTTCAATACATATTGCTTCCTCTAATTCTCACAACAGCACTAGGGGTTAGGTAGTATTATTTCCTCTTATTAATGGAAAACAAATGAGCTTCTCACAGCTATCAAGTAGGAGTCCTGGGATTTAATCTGGAGCTATACAATCCAAAATCCATTATTTTGCTCTATATTGGAGAACATGGTCATGTTTGACCATCTTAAATTCTTTCTAGATTAAGGCAGGGCATAAATCAAGTATACACATTATTCCGACCAGCTTTATTAGAAGTCATATCAATTTTAGCAGTATAGTATCAAGGAGGGTCTTCATAGTGGAAGACCATAGACATGAACTTTTATCCATATTCCTGTTTTGCCTCTTAGTGATCTTATGCCAGTTACTTTATGCTAATCTTTAATTATATCACTTGCAAAATGAAGTCATTCACAGAATTTACAAATGACAAATACAATACCAGAAACATAATAGACCTTCAGAAATTGTTGCTTGAATACCATTTAAGTAGAATGTGATTCATTCTTCTTTCTGGAGGTGCTAAAGAAAGACTTGGTCATTAGAGGAGAGAGGGGAGGGGAGAAGAGGTGGGGAGAAGGGGAGGTGGGGGAGAGGAAGAGGAGGGGAAGGGTGAGGAGAAGAGGGAAGATAGGAGACAAGAGGAGACAAGAGATGAGAAGAGAAGAGAGAAGATTGTCTCCATGAAGGCCTAAGTTGATTTTACAACAAGGGAATATACCTTAAAGTAGGTATGGGTCAGTTTGATGTAAAGTGCCTTTTATACAAAATGAAATACAACCTATTACATTGAATTTACATGTTTGCTTGTTATTTCCTTTAGTTAAAAGTGATTGATGATAATCTTGAACTTCATCAATTTCCAAACTATTTTTGAGAAAAAAAATATAAAGTTGACTTCAAGAAATTTGCAAATATGACATATTCTAAATTATAGTCAATGCCATAATAAATGCAATGAAGAAATTAAAACCAATAGATATCATTCCAAGCTTAGGAGATAATTCCAGGTTTTGGTATTCCTGTGTCTTAAATCACAGAATGGACTCTCAGAAGTTAAAGGGATGTATGAAAAATAGATATAGGGACACCAAGACAAATGCTTTTGTGATGTAAGTGTAAGACAGAAAAACTGTAAAGTGTAGCATGAACTAAAGATGGTGACAATGCTAAAATATTTAATCATAACAAATCATTTTAAATGAAACTTCTAAAGTGAGAATTAGAGCAAAGAAGTGATAATCTCTGATTGGAAAGCATACTAAAATTTGAAAGTTGAAAGGAAAGGATTGCTTTTCGCTTCCTATTCTGTTTCTATTCTCTCCATCTATGATGATGATCTTCAAATTAGAAAGGCATAACAATAGCTAAAACTAATAACAATTATACTTTTTATGGACAATAGGCTTTTAAGGCTTCTTCAAAGCCAAGAGTAATAATTTTCCTGAAGTCAGAATGCACAAAAATCATGAATGCTTATTCTAACAGGTGAAAGTGTGTTCTCATCGCTCCCTCTTTTAAATTTCTAATTAAATTATCTTATATGACTACTTCTTAAATCAGAAACCATAATAAATAAGATATCATAATTAAAGGAGCAGACCTAAGAAGCAGCTGATCAAACGTAGTAATTATTGACCCCCTAGCCCAGCAACTGAAAACAAAGCAGCAGCTAAGCACAAACATTGGTGAAATTTAAACCACTACTTCTGACAACTATCCACAATTTATAAATGGATACCACTAAGCAATCTCTCCAGTTCATTTTCAGCAGATATATCAATTCATTCAATCACTGGTGGTACATTTGCCAACTCAACCTAGCTAAGTCATTTAGAATAGAATTCATTCAAAATTAAATCATAATGTAACAGGTATCCTGTAGTGGAAGCAGTACCGACTTTAAAGAAACATATTTGCATATGGGCTTTCAAAATTATTTGCTGTGTAATTATAAATATAATAATATCCATTTGTCAATTGTCATGGTGATTCAATGCAACAATGTATTTGGGGAAATTGACACTTACTAATAAGCACCTATTTACTCTTCTAGGCAAGTTTATGAGGTAAATCTTACAGAATGGGCTCTGAAACCAAATCTTAGAACAAATTTCTTGTGCCTTCCACACCAAGTATCATGGTACCTACCACAAATATGTCCCTCAAGAAATACTAAATTGAAAAAACAGATTGATTATAGTAGAAGTGACCAAATCATCAAACTTAATTCTTTACTCTTTAGGCCCAAGTCTTTTTGGGGCATTATAAGGAAAAGTTTCTGATATCTCAACTAACAACTTAGCCAGAGGACCTATAGTTAAGACTTAAATTAAAAACACTGCCTTTAAATAATTGAGAAATAAATTACACATACTCTAAAATATTTTCAATCAAACAAATAAATGTACATTAATTCACTAATCTTTTGGTATAGGACCAAAACCTAGTCTTGGCATAACTTGTCTGAGTTGGATACTATCTTTGTTTCATAAATCCTACTCAATATGCTTAACTAAAATTTCTACTTTCTTTTTCTATAAAATGGAGCAAGACTATAAAGACATTTACAAAGTAAAATGAATGCAGAATGTTTCTAGATTTAAAATTTTTTCCAATCTTTTACACCTAAATTGGCAGCATTTTAAAAACTGTGGTAAAAAATACATGAGGTCTACTTCTAAATAAATGTTTAAGTGTATGTTACAGTACTGTTAGCGTTAGTATAATGCTCTATGTCATATCTCTAGGACTTCTTCATCTTGCATAACTGAAACTTTATACCCACTGAACAGCAGCTCCCTCCATCCCCACTTCTCTCAACTCTGGTAACCATCATTCTACTTTGATAAGTTTAACTATTTTAGAAATCTCATATAAATATAATCATGAAATACTTGTCCTTCTGTGATTGGTTTATTTCACTTAGGATGATGTTCTAAAGGTTCAGGCAAGTTATAGAAGATGACAGAATTTCCTTTATTTTCTATAGATGAATGATATTTTATTATACATATTTATCAAGTTTTCTTTCTCCATTCATCCGTGACGGACATCTAGTTTGTTTCTACCTCTTGCTATTGTGAACAATAATGAAATAAATATCAAAATGTAGGTTTTTCTTCCAGACCCTGATTATAATTCTTTTGGATAACCCTCAAAAGTGTGATTTCTGGATCATATGGTATTTCTTTTCTTTTCTCTTTTTTTCAAAGGAAAGGTACAGCCAGGAATAAAGGTGAGTAAGCAGATCAGCAGGAAGAGAGGATGAAGAAGGACTTCATTTCATTTACTTGATGCCACTAGCCCTGGGTCACGAAAACAGAATCTTGGGATGTATGTGAACTATGCTAGCTAGAGGCTGTAGACTTATTCACTAGGCCACCAAGGCGCTTCATATGGTATTTCAATTTTTTTAAGACTTTTATGGGAGTAATTTTTTATTACACATTAAAATAAACTCAGATGTGTAGTTCTCCATATGTACATTTTCCCCATTCCTCAGATATATGTCAATGCACCTTTCCCTTCATCAAATCACCAAGTATTCTTGACCATTGTCCAGTGGGCTCTACCACAATTTGCCCCTAGCCACCCCGTATCCTTGTCCCATTCCCTGTTGGTAACCTCAGTTCTATTGCAAGTGTCCAAGAGTTGGTTTTGATTCATCTATTCCTTTGATTTGTCTATTCATATTCCATCAATAATTGAGATCATCTGGAATCTATCTTTCTTCTTTTGACTTATTTCACTTAACATAATCGTCTCTAGATCCATCCATGTTGATTCAAATGACAGAATTTCATCTCTGCTAAGGGCTGTATAGTATTCCATTGTGTATATGTACTACATCTTCTTTATCCATTCATCTGATGTTGGGAACTTAGGTAGCTTCCAATTATTAGCTATGTGCATAGGGCTGCAATAAACATGAGGATGCATAAATCCCTGAAAATTAGTGTTTTTGTATATTTTCTGTAAACACCCAGAAGTGAAATGGCAGGATCATATGGGAATTCGATATTCAACTTTTTGAGGTATCTCCATAATATTTTCCATAGGGGTTACACCAATTTTCACTTCCTTCAACAGTGTAAAAGTGTTCCCTTTTCTCTACATCCTCACTAACACTTGTCGTCTCCAAATTTCTGGATAATAGCAAGTCTCTCAGGTGTAAGGTGTTATCTTGTAATTTTGATTTGCATTTCCCTGGTAGCCAGCTAGTCGGAACATTTTTTTCATGTGCCTGTTGCCCATCTGTATATCCCCTTCAGAAAAAAATGACTAATTCTTCTTCCCACTTTTGACTGGATTGCTTGTTTTTCTGTTATTGAGGACCTTGTCAGAGATATGGAACACAAATATCTTCTCCCAGCTAGCAAGCTGTCTTTTGGTTTTGGTTATGCTTTCTTTCACTGTGAAGAAGCTTTTTACATTGATATAGTCCCAGTTGTTTATTTTTCTTTCTTTTCATTTCCCTTCATCCTGGTGTTGAGTTCCCAAAGACCTCTCTAAGGCTGAAAGTCTTTCCTGTGTTATCTTCCAAAAATTTTATGGTTTCCAGTCTTATGTCCAAGTCTCCAGCCCATTTTAAGTTAATTTTTGTGAATGGTGTTAAGGAATGATGTAGCTTCATTCTTTCACAGGTGGCTGTCCAGTTTTCCCAACACTATTTACTGAAGAAACTTTCTTTTCTCCATCATATGCTTTTGACTCCTTTGTCATAGATTAACTGACTGTATGTGAATGGATCACTTTCTGGTTATTCAGCTGTATTCCTCTGATCTGTGTCACTGTTATTATTCCAGTACCATACCATTTTCATAACTATCACTTTGTAGTATAGCTCAATGTCAGGGAGTGTAATCCCTCCATTTCTTTTTTTCCTCATAATTTCTTTGACTATTCAGGGTCTTTTGTTTTTTCATTCAAATTTTAAGATTTTTTGCTCTATTGCCTGGAAATAAGCCCATGGGATTTTAATGAGTAACGCATTACATCTGTATATCACTTTAGGTAAGATGTCCATTTTAACCATGTTGATTTTCCCCAATGATAAGGAGGGGATGTCTTTGCATTTTTTTGTATCCTCCTCTATTTCTTTTAAGAAAGACTTGTAGTTTTCATTCTACAGGTCTTTCACCTTTGTTAAGTATATTCCAAGACATTTCACTCTCTTTAATTCTATTTTAAATGCAATTTTCTTGATTTTATTTTCTTCTAGTGTGCTGTTTGCATTTAAAAATGCAACAGATTTCTGTGCATTAATTTTGTAGCCAGTCACTTTAGTGTATTTGTTGATTAGTTCTAGTAACTTTTTGACAGATATTTTAGGGTATTTAGGATATTTTCGATACTTTTTCAATATATATAGTCATGTCATCTGCAAATAATGATAGTTTTACTTCTTCCCTTCCAATTTGGATTCCTTTTATTTCTTTTTTCTAGCCTAATTGCTCTGGTTAAAACCTCCAGTACAATGTTAAATAGCAGTAATAAGAGCAAACAGCCTTACCTTATTCCTGACCTTAAAGGAAATGCTTTCAATTTTTCCCTGCTGACTATGATAAAGACTGTCTGCTATCATATATAGCATTTTTTTTATGTTGAAGTATGTAACTTTTATCCCCACTTCATTCGGGGTTTTTATAATATATGGGTGTTGGATTTTGTCAAAAGCTTTCTCTGAATCTATTGATATGGTCATGTGGTTTTTCCCTTTGCTCTTGTTGATATGATGTATTACATTAACAGATTTACATATGTTGAACCATATTGTATCTCTGGGATAAGTCCTACTTGGTCATGATAGATGATCTTTTTGATGCATTGTTGGATTTGGTTTGCTAATATTTTTTTGAGAATTTTTGCATCTATGTTTACTAGAGATAGTGATCTGTAATTTTCTTCCTTGGTCATGTTTGTGTCAACTTTTGGTGTCAGTGTGATGTTTGCATCATAGGAGGAATTTAGGGGTGTTTCCTGTTTTTCAATATTTTGAAAGAGTTTGAGAAGAAGAGGTATTAATTCTTTTCTAAAGATTTAGTAAAACTCATTAGAAAATTCATCTGTTCCTGGGCTTTTATTTTCAGGGAGACTTTTGATTACCTCTTCAATTTGTTGCTTGTGATAGTTCTGTTCAGGTTTTCTAATTCTTCCGGGTTCAGTCTTGGTAGAGTATATTTTTCTAAAAATCTGTCCATGTCCTTGAGGTTCTCCAGTTTATGGCATAGAGCTGCTCATAGTAGTCTCTTGTGATATTTTGTATTGTTGTGGTGTCTGTTGTAACTTCTCCCCTTCATTTCTGATTCTAGTTATGACAATTTTCTCTTTTTCTTTGTGAGTCTAACGAATGGCTTGTCAATTTTGTTTATTTTTTCAAAGAATCAACCTTTGATTTCATTCTCTTCCGGATTGTCTTCTATTTCATATCTGCTCAAATTTTTATTATTTTTTTCTGCTGATTTTTGGCTTCAATTGTTCCTCTTTCTCTACCTGTTTTAAAGTAGGATTAGATTGTTTACTTGTAATTTTTCTTGTCTCTTGAGGTAGGCCTGGATTGCAATAAACTTCCCTCTTGGTGCTGCTTTTGATATATCCCAAAGATTTGGGTAGCTGGTGTCTTCATTCTTATTTGTCTCTAAGTATTGCTAAGTTTCTATTTGATTTCCTCTTTTATCCAAGAGTCATTCCAAAATATGTTGTTTAGTCTCCAATTAATTTGGGGACTTCAGCTTTCTTTTTGTGATGATTTCTAGTTTTAATCCAATGTGGTCAGAGAAGATGCTTGGTATGATTTCAATCTTTGTAAATTTGGTGAGACACGTTTTGTGTCCCAATATATGGTCTATCCTTGGAAATGTTCCATGTATACTTGAGGAGAAAGTGAAATCTGTAGTCATAGGGTAAAGTGTTCAGCATATGTTTATTAGACCTAACTATTCCAAATAGCCAATTATAACTACTGTTTTCCTCTCAATTTCTGCCTGTTTGATTTGTCCATTGCTATAAGTGGGGTGTTGAAATCTCCTATTAGTATTGTGTTTCTGTCAATGTCTCTCATCAGTTTTAATAATACTTGTTTAATATATTTTGGAGCTCTTTCATTTGGTGCATACATGTTAATAACTGTATATCTTCTTGCTGGATTAACCCCTTAATCATTATGCAGTGTCAATCTCTGTCTTTTGTTATGTATTTTAGTTGAAAGTCTGTTTTATCCGAGGTAAATATGGCCATTCCTGCTCTGCTGTGTTTTCCATTTGACTGTAGGGTTGTTTTCCAACCACTGATTTTGAGCCTTTGTTAAGAAGGTGAGTTTTTTAATGCAGCAGCAGAAGGGTGGGTTATTTTAACCCATTCGGCCACTCTGTCGTTTGATTGGTGAGTTCAACCATTAACGTTTAGAGTTACTGACATGCAGTTGCTTATTGCCATTTTATAATTTGTCTTCTCTGTGTTGTTCTTGACAGTGTCTTTGTTCTTCTCTTTTCTTCTTAGGTGGGTTTTTTTGTACTTACGTTTTTATTGGTTTCTCCTTTATTTTCTTCTTTGCTTTTCCCTTGCAGATGTATTTTGAGGCTACCCTGAGGTTAGCATTAAGAATTCTGCTTATTTTCTATTTTTATTTGAAAGTAGATTAGTCTTCCTCTTATTCTAACTCTCCAGATTTTTATTCTTCTATCATGGCCCCCACTTTTTATATTTTTGTGTCTTACTGTTTTTAAATGGAGTTTCTTTCAAACTTTCTATAGTGTCCTTTAGTATTTTTCAGTTTTGTGGTGATGAATTCCTTTAATTTGCTTATCTGAAAAGCTTTTCACCATTTCTTCACATCTACATGATAGTCTCACAGGGTATAGCGTCCAAGATTGAAAACCCTTTTCTTTTAGCACTTTGACTATATCATAGCCATTCCCTTCTGGTCTATAAAGCTTCATTTAAGAAATTCACTGATAATTTCATGGGGACCCCTTTCTATATAACTTGTTTTTCTCTAGCTACTTTTAAGACTCCTTATCTTGTATTTTTTACATTCTGATGACAATATGTCTAGGTAATGTTCTGTTTGGGTTTCTTTTGTATGGAACTCTTTGAGCTTCCTGTGTCTTATGGCTTGCTTCATTTCTCAGGTTAAGAAAATTTGAAGCTATTATTTCTTCAAATACAGTTTCTGCCTCCTTTTCTCTCTCTTCTCCTTCTTGAACCCCTATGATGCAAACGATGTTCCCTTTGATGTTATCCATAGGAAAACTGTCTTCATTTCTTTTCACTATTTTTTTTCTTTGCTGGTTTGCCTGAGTGCAAACAAAAGCCTGTTTTCTGCCCTATTTTCCAGTTCACTGAATCGACTGGAGACTTCATACATTCTACTCTTGAGTCCCTGTCTGAGATACCTTGCTTCATCTCTTCTCTCTGTTTTGTTGTTCCTTTTTTTTTTCTGTTGTTTTCTTGATTTCCATGAGTAGAGGTTTATCACTGTTACCCTAAATTCATATTTATGTAGTTTGCATATGTCATTTGTATTCAGATATTCCTCTGGGTTTTTAATTGGATTCATCATTTTCATGTATTTTTCTTTGTGTCTTCGCTCTCTTTGACATTCTGTTTATGTTTCTGTGGGACAAATTTCTCTGCAGTGATGAAGAGTATCGACTTGCACAAAATAAGCCTGAATCTAGGTTTGAACACTGAGAATCTTTGAGTTTAGTGGTGTCACCACTGATTGTACTTGCTGAAGTTCTTTAGATAGACCCTGTATTGTGGCCCAAGAAATCAGGTTGTGGGGTTGGAGTTTGATTGGGGATGCAAAGCCTCCTCACAGCATGCCAGGTCCAAACAGTAATGATCACCTGTCATTGGCCTACATCAGTAACCAGGCTGCAGAGTTGTTTCTATCCACTGGGTGTCGCTAGTGGGTAGTGCTGTGGGTTCATGCCCCTGGGAAACTACCCTCTTCCTTCCTGGGAGTAGGATATCCAATGGGTGGGTCCTAGGGCTCCTGAGCAATATGGTGCTGGGAGGAGTGAGAGTGGGGAATTCCCTGACTACCTATCAGTTATGGCAGCAACCAGTATAATTTCACCACACGGGCTCCAGATCAGACCACTGGGACACGGATACTCCTTCTGCCCTGCACCAAGACCATCTCCCTTGAATCTTCGTCCTGATCCTGCAGGGCAGGCTCTCTCTTGCTTTTAGAGCAACTCTCCGGGATGTCCATTTCTTCCCATGGTTTCACCCCCTCTGCCACAGCCCAAATCCAGAATCTGTGGTGTAACTCTGAATTCTGTCATTTTTGCCAGCCCTTTTGTGGTCCTGCTTGCTGCTGCCTCTCGGTAGCTTCTGTGCTTACTTTTTCTCAGTATTTATGTGTGGAAAATAGGTGAATTCCCAGTAACTCTGTAGGGCGGAAGCAGTACTGTTTCCTAACAGGTTACCATCTTGACCTCAATCCCTCGTAATTCTATGTTCAACATTTTTGAGGAACTCCATAACTGTTCTTCATTGCAACTATGTAATTTCAATTTCTCTATTTCCTCACCAACAATGATATCATGTGTTTTCAAATTACTTTTTAAATGTATTTTTTAAAATTATTATTTTTCTCTGGACCTGGATCTCAAACCTGGGTCCTTGGACTTTACATAGTCTGCACCTTAGTTGCTTTAGTCCCTGAGCCACAAGGGTCCTCCAGGTATCATGTTTTTAATAACAGCTCACTTTCAAAAAGTCTATGCAAAATATTCAACTTAAGTTTTATAAAAAAAGTTCATATAAAAATATGAATATTCATATTCAATAGGATTATGTAATTAATTGAAAGTATGTAATAACTATAGCAATTGCAACTAGCTATTTCAAGTTTGGAATAAAGATAACTGAATTTGTAAATGCAAAACTAAATTGGTAGGAACAGAATCATGGGAATTATGGGAAAGAGCTAGCTGTCTCTCAGTTATCCATCCTGCCATGAATATCAGTGAGTGTGTTTATAGAGAAAGTAGAAGGGGGTACTTAAGTGAAATCAAGTTAAGATAGCTCCTGTTCCTTGAAATGAAACAGTGTAAGCTAAAAATCATAGAACTGAATTAGAAATTCGAAACTATCACCAGAGTCATAATTTTAAAATCCCTTGAATGTGGGTTTTCATTGAGTAGACAGATTTTACACCTTGCTCATTGTCTATCCCCAGATTTTTTTTATTTTTTGATAATATGAAGGACTTGATAGAGACTTTCTTCTAATTTAAGAGGTTGCATTTTTATTTCAAACTTAATACTTCTAAAATGCATCATGGGTGGGTTTTATGGTTAAACCAGGTATCTGGAAATGTGGATTCCAGTGCTAACTCAGCCTCTGATTGGAAAGCAAGGGGAAACGCTCTTGAATTCTGTTTCCCTTTTAGAAAATGAGAGGACTGAACAAATGATGAATATGGTTTTGTACAATTTCACATTTTAATAATTTTATGATTTCCACACAGAAATGTTCATGTGAAAATTGTGATTTATTTGGGAGCAGCTAATACCTAAAATTCTCATCCTATTTGTAGCTCTACTTTCTAATCAACACGGAGGTTTTTACTGAAGAACAACTCTATTCCTTGTACCTCCTCTGTCACCTAATGTCATAGTTGTCCACAGTTAATTCCAGATTGCTCTAGGCTCTGATTCAATAGTAATTTAAAGCATTTCTCTGACTTCCCTCTTTGGATATACCACACTTCAGGAAACTGTATTACAGTTTACAAGTATTCCGCTGTTGCTTCCTCCACATACATTGATCAGTCAGCAGAATTATGTCTTGATGAGTTCCCTGTCAATCTAGTGTTCTGCCTGCTTTCAAGGACTTTGTAGTTCTTATTCCTTTCTTGTCACTTGATTTTCAGTTAGGATAAAAGGTAACCCTAATGAAATTATTCCAAAAGATATGTATAATGTCAGCAGTTATCCATGTTATATTTACCTGTAGAATATTAAAAAGGACTATTTTTGAGTCATTTTTTATGAATTGAAATTGTGTTTGCTTTTGTTTTACCCAATGGAGCTACATTTTGTCATGTTTTTCTATATATCTTCTCTTTTATTTCATTTATATTATTATTGGCCAATTTCTAAAAAAAAAATTAAAGCAGAATTCCTGGAAGCTTTTTAATCCCATGCCTGTAGGGAGAAATAGAAACTGCATTGGTTGTATGCTGGAAATTGCTAAGGGAGCTCAGCTGTTTTTAGAGTCATTGAAATTGCACAGTAAAACACTGATATCACAGGTTGTTCACTGTCCTGTATACAGGTCAAGTACACTCAAGTCCTACGTAACTATTATCATGATTTCAAATGTTACCTACAACTTACTGAGTTTAAGAATTAAACCCAGGTTCCAAAGACATGATTTAATTGATATAAACTCTTTGGGGCGTGGTTGCACCTGAAGATACACAAAAACGTTCACAGGAGCAGAGGTGTGTCTGAATACCCAATTTTCCTCATTTTCTAATGGAAATGGGTCAAAAAATCAGAACATTCCATCAGTCTTAATATATAGGTATCTGTTTGCAGGTCAATTTCTTCATACTATAATGATCGTCTTGACCTTACCATTTGAATTTTCATGAAATTGAAAAGTTTAACACTCTGTTTGTTGGTTTAGATTTACTCTAAAATTTGAGTTCAATCCTGTTACTCTGTAGTGGAAGGACTATAAATTTATTTTCATAACCCAGAAAACTCAGAATGTGTTCCCACTTTTCCAGTAATTGCACTTCTGAGTTCTTTTCCTTTCTTCGAAAGATTTAGAGAAGGCTTTGGAACACCGCTAACATCATTCTAAAATCATCATCTCTTTCAAACTTGACCGAATGAATCCATTGCAAAAACTAAATCTACACAAACACAACAAGCAAACATGCAGCATCAGTTTTTAGAGTAATTTACAAAGTTATAAGAAAATTCAGGCAATTTAAGAGTTGTATTTACATCTGCAGCTTAATTTACTGGAAATTCTCGAATTGGATTATACAGTATATCTTCATTTTTTGACAAAAAAATTATGTCCTAACAATCCTGGACATCCAAAATCTAGCAGGTGATTTCATATTGATGATTTATCTTTCCAGTTGTGTTCTGGGACATCTACATACTTCTTATTCCCAGGAAAATAATTCTAATCGTTGAGAAATTTTTTTCTTTAAATAAAACTTTACTAATATTCACAACTATAAGCATCTTAATTTTGATTGATCTTCTGTTTCCTGAAAGAGTTTAACATTGCACATGTAGAAAGAAATCCTAGCTTGATAATTTGAGATTGTGTTCTATCTAGCAGCATTTATTTGCTTTTAGCTTATACCATAATCAGTGTATTGCTTTGGTCTTTATGCAGTTATCTTTACCAGTTTGTGTAATAATCATTATGTTGAATGTCAGATATTACATGATATCTCAAAGAAGTTTACCTTGACCAATTACTGATTTCATACAGATTCTGGAGCCTGTTTGCCAGAAAGTTATTATTTTTAAAGATAAAATGACTTTAAAATCTATAATTATTTTCTAATCAATTACATTTTTATAGTCTGATTAGCTGGCACTTAGTGCTTAACTTTACATTTCAGCTCTGCAGGGTCCTTTTAGACATTATTACTGCTAAGAAAAATAAAAAAATCAAAGTGAATTCTTAGTATTATACTTGAAGCAATAGAGGTGCAATTGCTGAAACAGCAGCCAAGCATTGTGCTATAGAACTAACTCACAGCTTGGTGCCCAGTCCCTGCTGAGAAGGAAATGTAGGGGAACTGGCAGAGTTTTACTACATCTGCTCCCTGCTGCTATGAACTTTAACCTGTTTCATTCTTGTTATGCTTACTGTTTAGATATTTTGCTGGCAAAATTAATTCTTCAGCTGGGAGAATACATGAAAGAGGATATGATTTGTAAAGGAGGGTTGTTTAAAAATTAAAAGGTATCAGCAAGGAAAATTAGGGGCTATAATGAGTGATATGGTTACTTAACATCAATTCAAGGGCAGAAACTCAGGTAGTAAAGCTACAGTTGTTTCTCAGTTTCAGTTCTGTCTGTAATGTGGTACACAACTTCAGGAGGCATCCTTTCTGTTTTGCATTGTACATCTACACCAGCATATTTGATATTTATCAAAGAGATATAACAGTATTATTTTCTTTGAAAGCTTCCTTGATCTTCTAAAATGTAGTAAAGTTTTAGTGATTTGAAGTCTCTGAAAACAAGCAGGTTTTGGCATCTTTTTTTTTTAATTTTGTAACCAAGAAGTAAGTTTGAACCACATATATTCAACTACTTAAAACCTATGCCTGACCACCTAAACAGAAACAAGGACTCAAGTAATAAGCCCTGAGAATATTCTTAATGAAATAACAAAAAATGTCATTCGTATTTCTAGAAACTTCTGGTATTTAAAGAATTTTCACACATTCCTTGGTTATTTAACTTTTGAAGATAAATATCATCCATTTTATTTATGTAGAAATGGAAATTTACAAATGCATATCATTTATCATAACTAGTTTCAATCTGTCAATGGGTCTGTATAAATCTGTGCACAGTCTATCAATGGGGAGAAGGATCATGAACTTTAGATTCTCTGAATCATCCTCACCATTCTCATCATCATCTTTGTCACTAATAAGCCCACAAACCATCCTACTTCTTGAACAGAAGTCAAGTGTATTAGCTTTTCAGTCAAAATTGAACCTTATTTCTGGTAATGATATGATTTGAAAAATTCTGCAAAAACAGCAAGTTATTCTATTATAGCATTTCTCAAACTTCTTAGTCTTGAAAGTAAGAAAAAAATTCTTGCAGATGTCCTAAATTAGCCAGCATTATTTTTTATTATAATGCTACTTATACAAGTAAAACTAACTACAAACTCCTTTACCTATAGCTTTTTTATCAACTATGCAACAAAAACAAATGAAAAGTTAAATAAACCTATAAAACTAATAAAACACTCTACGACTATAATTAAAAATACTACTTTATTGTGAAACATGCTATAATTCAGTTACAATATATGCATTGTTTCTTAGGACAATCATTTTAATCATTCTAACACCTATTAATAAAGAAATAATTAAACAAAGTTATCTTATTATGTATTTATTTCTATACTGCTAATGAAGTGCAAATTAATACTTAAAAAGTAGAACTCATGTGATATACATGCTAGCAAATAAGTGCTGACTCCTATGGTATGGTTCCTTTTCTGGCTGACATAGCTGTACTACAAAATGACATGTAATGACCCATTTCTCACACTATTTCTCTCTATCTGAACCACTGTAAAGTATTTTTCTGAGCAAAATGTTACGCTATCATACTTGGCATGAGGGTATCATTTGTATGTTAAGTTCATCTAAGTTATTTTCCTGTTAGTATAAGAAAAGTAAGGTATCACTTCACTAAAATAAAGCTTCCTGATGTCAAATAATCATCTCAATTCATTAAATAAATTAGGAAAATAAAAACTTATTCTATTAAAATATTTGTAATGATACATTTTTATTACAAAACAGTTTTGTCTGTAAAACTGACAAAAAAAACTCTAAAGACAATAATAGTGAAAGCAAGAAGAAAACTACAGTATTTAGTGCCCATGTTTTCTTTCTCGTTTTGTTTTGTTTTGTTTTTTCTTAAGGGTAGGTATGAAGGTAAGTAGGCTCACAGGAAGACAGAGAAGAAAGTACTTTATTTTTTTTTAGGTTTTCCCATTGGTTGTTTTCCCTGGTCCCGCACCTTGAACCTGGGACCTTGGGACATATGTACTCCAAGGGTGTGCTAGACTACTAGGCCAGCAGGGCATGCCCCAGTGCCCATGTTTTCACGTGTTGGTGCCAAGTGAACACTTTAACTGATAGGTTCTTAAAGTTGTTCCTTGGCAGTAATACAGAAGTAAGCATGGTCATAAACAGATATGACAGAACCCAGATATAAGGTGATCATCTAGAATAATCTAAAAGTATTATTCTCATAATGATGCTACGGTGGGAAATGGTGTTATACCCATTTTATAAATGGGGAAATTGAGAAGTTAAGATGACTAAGTCGTATAGCCATTAAGTAATGAAGCCAAGATTTCAGTCCTTGTCATCTGGCTAGCATCAGAGTTCTTAAACATTAGAATGACAATTAAAAGTGATGTCAGCACAACTGCATTCATTAATCACTTAAGTGCACATGCTTATTTTGCTGTCTTCCCTTTTTAAGTGTGAAATATACAGAAATGGAATTTTAAAAATTATTTATGGAGAGGACTTTTAGGAAGATGATGGCTGAGGTTGTTCCCTGCTTCACATCTGAGGAAAACAGCTACACTTTTTCCAGAGGTAGTGCTAGCAGAAACCTCTGTAGCATCCCAGAAACTCAGGAACAACAGCAAATTTATTGAGGGAATCCATAGAGGCATTACTTGCATCTGAGAATAAGAAGGTGGATGCAGTGAGGCATGCAGGGGTATCAGCAGCTAGGTAGCATCATTTGGCTGCGATAGAAGGAGCAGAAGCAGCAGCAGAGGCAGGGAGCAGGTCAACTGACAGGACTGTAGACTCAGCCTCAAGGGTCAGGGAGCAGGAAACAAAGATTGATGGTGAAGCATACCTGTGACTTGAGGGAAACTCAGAGAAGGGACTCTGGACAACCAGTCAACACAAGGGTTGGAAGCACAGCAAAGAGCACAGAGGAGAGAGGACAGCATTGCTCCCCATTGTCCTTAAGGACTTGTGCTCCAGTAGCCAGGAGCTCTAATACCGCACTGTGAGCTGCTAGACCCAGTCTGGAAACTCAGAGAAGAGAGATACCTAAGGTAAAACAAATGCAAACAGGTACCTCCAACCTCACCACGCCCCAAGGACTGCTACCTCTCTTCCCTAGCCCATGTTTTCCTCTACCACCCAAAAGCCACCGCCCCACTCTTTGAGTCAGCAAGTCTCCAACTACAAATGCTGCAAGGATCAAAAATATAAAACAAAACCAGAGTGCTACCAGCCAGTAAGAAAAAATTAAGCAACTCAGCACAACAATCTATGCCATGGGAAAAGAAGAGCTCAATATTCTTTGAAATCTAGGTATATTGCATCACAAGAAAATGACATCTCATCAGAAACTAATTGTGAAGACACGGAAGATTGTTTCTTTTGAATACATAAAGAATTAAAAGTTGCAATCATAAAAAAACTCAGAGACATAAGAGAAAATTCAGAAAAACAGTTGTAGCCATTAAAAGAAAACTCAGCAAAACAAGTCCATGAGCTCAAAAATGGAATTAAGGAGCAGAAGGCAGAAATTAAAGTTAGAAAAAAACAACCTAACAGTTCAGGTGGTAGAGAATGCAATAAATGAGATTATGAGTACCAAAAAAAGCTATGGAAAGAAAATTGACCCAGTGGAGGACAGAATCAGTGATATGGATGATTGAAATGTAGAAAGGAGCCAGGTGAAAGAAGAGAAAGATTAAAAGTAAAACAAAAAATGAAAAAGAGTTATCTGATTCCATTAGAAAAGGCAGCTTAAGAATAATGAGCATCCTCAAAGTGAAGAAAATGAAAAAGGAATAGAGAACATATTCAAAGAAATAATTTATGAAAACTTCCAACCCTGGAGAAGGAAATGAGCATACTAGTCAAAGAAGCTAAAAGAATGCCTGGCTTGTGAAACTAGCAAAAGTCAAGACAAAGCAAGACTTGCAAAGGTGGCCAAGGGGGGTAAAAAAACAAGTAACATATAAATGTAGTCCCATCAAGCTATTGTCAGACTTCTCAACAGAAATCTCACAGGCCAGGAAAGAACGGAATGATGTTTTCAAAATAATCCAAGATAAAAAATGCCAGCCAAGAATACTATATCCTATAAAACTTTCTCTCAGATATGAGAGAGAAATAAAGGTTTTCTCTGACAAATAAAAACTGAAAGAATTTGCTGACATGAGACCTCTCCTACAAGAAATGTTAAAAGGGTCCTTCTACTGTGACTCTGGTGGTAGGTGTGGTGTGAAATACAGACTGAGCTGCAATTTCTATATCCTGCAATTTTTGTGAACAAAATAAATAATAAATATAAAAGGGAGGTCTTTCCATCTAAATCAAAAAGAAAAAAAGTTTATAAAAAACTAAAAAAGGTAGTACGGATAGGCAAAACCATAAAGTCAAAATAGCAGTAGCAAGTCCTCAACTATCAATAATCACTCTGAATGACTGAATTCACCAATTAAAGCACCCAGAGTAACTAGATGGATTAAAAAACAAAACTCAACTATATGCTGTTTGCAAGAAATTCACTTGAGATTTAGAAACACTCATCGACTTAAAGCTAAGGGATAGACAAAGGTAAAAGGTACTCCCAGTGAATCCATAAAAGCAGGAACTGCTGTACTCATCTCAGATAAAATAGACTTCCAGCAAAAAAGGGCAACGAAAGACAAAGATGGTTATTATATAATAATAAAGGGGTTAGTACAAGAGGAAGTCATAACACTTTTTAATATATATGTACCCAATAGAGGAGTACCCATATATATCAAGTAACTATTAACAAACCTAAAAGGAGACATTAATAGCAACACAATAATAGTAGGGTATTTAACACCCCACTTACATCAAAAGACAGATTACCCCAACAGAAAGTCAATAAAGAAATAGCTTTAAACAAAAAAATTAGAAGATATAAACTTAAATATGGAGAGAGAAAGAGAGAATTTTACTCTAAAATAATAAATAGCACATTCTTTTCAAGTGCCTATGGAACATTCTCAAATATAGACTATATTTTGGGACATATATCAAGTTTCAATAAAATTACAAAGATTGAAATCAGATCTAACATTTTGTTCACATCACAATGGTATCTAAGTAAAGATTAATCAAAAGAGGAAAGATGTCAAAATTGCAAAGTACTAAAGAATAAACATGTTATTGAAAAACTACTGGGTCAATGTGGAAAGCAAAGAAGAAATTAAAAAACAGCTTAAGTCAAATGAAAATGAAGACACAGCATATAATCTGTGGGATACAGCAAAAGTAGTACCAAGAAGGAAATTCATAGTGATAGACTCCTACCTCAGGGAATAAGAAGAATCACAATGTGTGCCCTGGTGGCTGGGCAGATAAGTTCACTGTGGCATAGTCTACATACATCTTAAGTTCTAGAGTTTGATACCTAGGACTGGGGGAACAACCAAGATCAACAACTAAATAAAACAAAGTGATTCTTCTTCCTCTCCCTGTCTGCCTACTCGCCTTCATTCCTGCCTCACCTTTCCTTTTTTAAAAAAGTGAATTAAATCAAACAACAATGGACATTTAGTCAAAAAAAGTAAATCATTGATTGCAGGATGAGAAGGTGAGTGAGCAAATGGGGTAAAGAGGATTCATTGTATAATGAAGAAAAAATTTTTCTTATTGTAATAGTAACAATGCACATTCATTACAGGAATTTGGAAAAGCCACTAATGTATAAAGAAGGAAATGAAAATCCCCTTCTTCAAACTTAATGCATCCAAACTTAATGACTATTTATTATTTTGGTGCATTTTCTTTCTCAGATGTATTTGGGTCTCTCAGCCAGTCTTGTGTCTTGGCCCTGAGCAGGACTCAGAATTTAGTTACCTCTCCTCAAAGCAAATATGCCTTTACAAAGTAAAAGGAAAAGTGAAGTTTTTGATGAATTTTTCAGGAAGAGGTAAAGGAGAAGGATAAAATACATACCTCACAGAAAAACATAATAAAAAAAAAAAAAAAACTCCATTAGACATTTGGGTTCTTTGCCATGCCCCTAATTCCTATTAACAGCCAAATGCTTCAACTCCTTTCCTATCACTAGCCCAACTGTACAGAGTTGATCCTGTTCTGGGTGCTAGTCTCCTTCTGCATCATCACATGAATATTTCCACTCAGTAAATAAGGGACCCATCTTAGAATCTCCTATCATTAGAAGTCAGCAGGGGCTTGCAAGAAACGTGCTTTTTAACTGATAGCAGACAGTGTTTTCTCTCATTCAGATATGTATATATGTGTATATATACACATATCTTATATATGCATTCAAAAAAAAAATTGTACCGCTAGTTTTCTCCCTCAGGTTTAGTTTCTCTTACAATTAAATGCTCTTTGAAAATGATTTTTAATAGTTGTATAGCATTTCATTGCATAACATTAATTATTAATGAACTATATATATGTATCATAATGAAATACTATATTTAACTACCACTCTAATGTTGGTATGTGAGTTTTTAGAAATTTTTGCTATTATATGTGACACCTGGTGATCAACATCCTATAGTACTCCAGATATTTTCACTCCTTCCTTCCTTCTTACTTTCCTTCCTTCCTTCCTTTCTTTTTTCCTTCCTCAGTTCCAGATCTTAAAACTGGGACTTGGGCTTTTACCTTAGCCACTGAGCAATAGGGGTGCATCTCATTACTTTTTTGGAATAAATTCCAAAACTTGGAATTTCCAGATCAAATTGAATAAGCATTTAGAAATTCAATATAAATTGAGACCATATTGGGTATTAGGCATTACACAAATTGCTGAGGATTCAATAATATATAAGATGTAATACTGGATAATGAAGAACTTGTGAGGATTTGCTTTAATTAAATGGTAGGCCCTTACTACTCTCCCTCACAGCTCTATTTGAATTTATACTAATCAAATGGTTGAAAAGCTGCCCACCCATATATCACAAAAAAAGCCGGTCAGTTCTTAAAGTCAACTCAAAATATTCATATATAATATTTACCAGTATATAAAATTTCAGATTTATAAAATAGTTCTAATTTATCAAAAAAGGTATTTTTAAGAAAAAAATTACTTCCTATTTATGGATTAAAAGTAATGTTATTTTAATTGGGTTTGCAAGAAGAAAACACCATTTTATCATATTAATGTCATATATCAAAACTACCACCTTAAAATTTGGTTACAAGTGAACATCTGCTAAACCCATGACTTCTGAAGTTTAAGCAGAAATGTACCCACACGTCTTCTCTTCTTAAGTCTGGTCATAGTAAACACTTACGGGCTATGTTGGGGATTACCAAAATGCAAAGGATATGAGAAGGGGTGGATGGAAATGCATTAACCTTCTGGGAAAAGTTGAATGACAGTGATTTCCCAGGCAGAATAGTCATATAAATTGAAAAGCAGAAATGCATTTTATCCTAAAAATATAACTTTAAGTCAGTCTTCATTTCAGTATTTTTAAGCAGAATCATATATGATATGCTGTTGTGTCTAATCATGTGTTTACAAATGCAGAAGAGCAGTCACTTCCACATTTCATATGTTACCTGAAAAATATTATGATCTAAATTTGATAATTTTTAAAAAGGCTATTTTGAGCAACTAAGGCTGCTAACTTATCTAAATGACAGCAGACTCCTTAAAATAACTTAAAATTCTTGAGTGATCATCATTGCTTCTTACTAAGGCAATGCAAATCAAACCACTTCACACCTGTGAGGATGGGGGTCTACATAAAACACTAGAAACAACAAGTATTTTTGAGGGTGTGGAGTTTGAGAACCCTCATACAATGTTGTTGGGAACATAAACTGTGCAGTCAATCTGGAAAATTACATGACAATTCATCAAAATGTTAAAAATAGAACTACCATATGATCCAGCAATTCCACTTCTATTTATTGAAAAATATGAAAACACTTACTTGAAAAAATATATACACTCATGCTTATTGCAGCACTATTTACAATGCCAAGAAATGTAAACAATCTAAGTGCCCATTGACAAGTTAGTAGACAAAGAAGATGTAACATATACACAATGGAATACTACTTAATCAAAACAAAGATGAAATCTTGACATATGGAACAACATGGATGGAAGTAGAGGAGATTAAGCAAAGTGAAATAAATTGGAACGCTGAAAGACAAACACTTTGGGATCCAATGGACAGTGGCTGACAACTATTAGAAATCTGGTCATGGGCGTGGTGTGGTATCATATTTGATAAATTGTGAGCCTACACACCTAAAATTTATACAGTAATATATAGCGATGTTACCTCAATTAAAAATATATATAGATACATAAATAAAACTGTTGAGTGATGACATAGTAAAGAATTCTGAAAGTCTAAAAAAAAGATGGAAGACGAGAAAGGTAAGCATAGTGACAGTCAAGATTTTCGATGCCCTTCTCCTGCATTTTTCACCATTTTAGATAACTAAAAATCCTCATTACTCTAAATACCACAGCACTTTCCTTAGTCCTAAATCGGAGATCATTATTCTAAGAGTATCTAAAAGACATAGTAGCAGGAATAATTAAAAAAACACTAATTTTAACAGCTCCATCATGATGATATACATAATACCTTGCACCCTTAAAAAGGGCTTACCATACCAAAACAGAGAGAAAAAGAAGGGAGGGAAAGAGGAGGAAGAATGGAAGGAGGGAGGAAGGGCGGGAGGAAGGGGAAAAAGAGAAGAGAAAATAAGTGGGTATTGAATATACAGAGGTTTACACAGAATGATTATCATTTGCTCTCAGGAAATGAACTCCATCTTAGACTTAAGCTCTTATATTTCTTTACAGAGTTGAAATGCCAGTTGAAGGTATTAAAAAAAATAACTGATTTAACAACCTTGGACAAAAAGAAATGCCTGCAAGTTTGCCTCAATGTTTGACTTGACCTAAGAGAGTTTCTCTGAGACTTATTTTCTGAACAGTACCTTAGCACCTTGGCCAGCAAAATGGCCTTTAAGCTTGAGTGAACAAAGTATTTCTTTCCCTCTAGTATAAAGCTTCACTATTTCATCTTTTCAAACTCTTTTACAGCACTCAGTGAGGAATTATATTGACAAGGGTAGAATTTATCTCCTAGAGGAGAATGCTATGCTTCTGTTAAGTGCTAATATAACATTTATGTGTTGGTACCTTAATAATAGCCCCAGCTTACCTAATGAAAGTTGAAAGCAAACAGTACTCTCTGAGATTTTATTATGACTGAAGTGATAGCAATTTGAGGCAAATTATCCCTATTTTTGTTCTCATATCAAAAACAGAGATGCTAAAGCAATTGTTACATGTTTGGTATGGAATTAGGTTCCACTCTCATTAATCTAGAAGGAAGAGCATTTTTCATGTAAACAGCTCACGAGGGTCAGAGAGAAGAGCTGTTTCTGTGAAAAATGCTTGTCAATAACTTTGTGAGTGAATTTTGAAATAAAGTGCCTGTAACCTGTCATTATTCCTTCCTCTCAAAAGTCGAGAGTGAGTGGGTGAAAATTGAGCATGTGAATTGAAAGCAAGGTGAGTGTTATGGCCTTATCGACTTCAGGTAAAATGACTGTTTTAACTTGTTATTATTTTTCCATTCAGAGGTCAGGCAATGTACAGTATTACCAGCATAGACTGCAGTGTAAGCAAATTGGTATACAAAAAGGCTATTACCCGCTCTCACAAAGCAGAGGAAAGTATAAGTCACTAACATCAGGTGGACTTGTGATCTCTACAAAAACAAAACTACCAACAGTGCTTTGGAAAAGAATAGTGTAGAAATATAAGTATAAAGCACCTAGGAGTAAGAAAATAAAAACCTGTTTAAATAAAGTTGTGCATGTATAAAGGTCAGTAAGAAACATACATTTTAATGACCATTTAAAAATTACATATTGATCACACTTTTTTTGCAAAGGAATTGATACTTGAATACTGAATGTAGACACCCCAACTCAACATGCAACTTTAAAATTTTTCCTGCTTAAAATCATATTAAAAGTAATTAGCAACTGAATTTTCAAGTCAATTTGATGTATTTTTATCAAAAGCAAAATGTTATTGTGGTCTTCCTATTCCCTAGAGAAAAAGAAAATCAATGAGACTTCAAGACATCAAAATCCCTTTCGTTGTCTTCTAGAATTTTATTTATAATTCTGAAGCAGCCTAAGATTTTGAGTGGCTATTTTACGTTTGCAAGAAAAACATCTTTTCTCCAAGTAATATCAGGCCCGCGAAAGGTGTATATTTAAACATGCTGATTTTTCTGTTTCAGGAGACCA
Source organism: Solenodon paradoxus (assembly GCA_004363575.1). Lineage (NCBI taxonomy): Eukaryota > Metazoa > Chordata > Mammalia > Eulipotyphla > Solenodontidae > Solenodon > Solenodon paradoxus. The sequence continues at coordinate 384,450 of RJWH01000283.1, read as the reverse complement.
TATAGTGTTTTTGTTTTTGATACTATAGACTCTTCTGGACAGAAAATGAGCAGATTGTCCTAGAAATTAAAAGAATTTATAGAAAGACTCAATGATTAAAAGAAAGTTTAGTGGGGAAATGGATGACATACAAGGATTACATATTTCTACATCAAATTCCTAATGTTAACAATTTGGATTCTTTTACTTCTAAACAAGTTTTCCCTGGCTTCAAAATAATTATGACCTATATAAAAGAAAAATGCTGCTGCACATCTTTACTTTACATTGTCTGTTCGTTTCTTAAAACATTTACTGGTTGGTCATTGTGCCAGTATAATACAGTAACTTCAGGAGAGGTCTGAAAACAGTGAGATAAGTTGTCATGATGAATGATAGTGCTAGAGACTACAAGCTCCGTGGATGCAAGGATCATCATCTGCTTAGGTTGGGAACAACCTTAGCCACCTAAGCCAGTACTAGGAACAACATAGACACCAGACAAATGCTTCGCAAATGTTAAAAGGACGCGATTGAAACATGCATGGTGTTTTTTAGAGACTACGGTAGAGTCAAGGAAGACATTCCCTATAAAAGTAAGTCTAACTTCTGAGAATACTGACATGATTAACTTGGGGCGCTCTGTTTTAAGAAAAAAAAGAATTCCAAAACTGAACTGAGAGAGAGCAGCTGAACGAACTGCTGTTTACCCTACCTGGCTCCATATAACATAAATTGCATTTTTCAGTATAAAAATATTCTTCTCCCCTCATAAAAGTCATTATGAATGCAAAGGAATAAAAAGTAAACTATTTCTAAAAGCTACGTCATTGTAATTATTCTGAATTTCAACTCATCAATGAAAAGCATGACACCACAAATTAAGTCGCTACAAGTGATACACTGTACTCTTCAGGAGTTAATTAAAAGTGCTTCTCTACAGATAAATACATTTCAACATTTTTGCCTTTTCAGTTTATGACATGCAGAGACTAAAGTAACAATTAAATTGAATATATATATGCCCACATAAGTTTTTAAACATAATAAAAATTATTTTATATTTTATTTCTTTTGGTTCTTCCAAAAATATTTAAATAAAGATAAAATTTTTTAAAACTACTCAAAATTCAAACATACATAACAGGACTCCTAGTTTCATAGGTAATTATGAGCAATAATTGTTAGCAAACTGAAATACTTTATATGTCAATATATTTTAACCTTTTGCACACTTTAACCTATTGCATATTTAATTTACTATCTATTTGAATGTTTATATGTAAACCTAATAATGTTTCTGAAACATCGAAGATCCATTCTGACATCCGTATGCTGATTGTTTTCCTTTATTTCTAGGAAGATTGCCATTATTACAGCAGATTGTTATGGTGATAGTGGTAGATTCCCATTTCCCCAAAGATACTGCAAATCAGTGGCACATCATTGCAGTAGTAGATTGACAATTTAGAAGGAAGTGTTTTGTCTTGAAGATATCTGGGTTTTTCAAATTGCATGTGAAGCTGTGGCATCCAGTTCTGTTTCCATCTGCATCTATCTCCATTTCCTTAAGAAGGATGTCAACTTCTATATCCTCACCTGACTTAAACAGTATTCTAGAAGACCTTTTGACTGTACTTACACAAGCAAGAAGACTTTTTGAGGACAACCATCTCAAACCATTTTGTATTAGAATATTATGTAAATAAAAGACAGCATTAATGCCCAAGTATTCCAAGCAGGTAAGGAAGCTATTAAAAACGTAAAAGTACAGACTACAGATCATACCATAAATGTTATTCAAAATAAAATTGAGAGGGGGGTGGGAAGAGAGCAGGGAGAGAGAGAGAGAGAGAGAGAGAGAGAGAGAGAGAGAGAGAGAGAGAGAGAGAGAGAGAGAGAGAAACATAAATAATGTAGGATACTTTTGCCCCTCATCCAGTCAGCATGAGTAGGAAATGAGAGCTGTGAGTCCACGTTTCCCCAATGTTGATTTCAGTTCTCATGCCCTGTGTGTGAACTTTTAACTATCCCTGAGATGATTCCAGTTTTTAAAGAAATGCATTTTTCCTACTATATAAGACTAACATATTCCAAACTATGTTGCACACATTATACATTTTAGTAAATAGGTTTGTGTACACAATACCATAATACTGTAGTTTACAGATGACATGGGATTTAGGTCAACCCAACGTAAATCTGACTCTAGATATATTACATACATGAGAGCCTAAATCTTACATCTCCTATCAGCTCAAAGGGAAACTCCACTATTCAAGTTCCAGAAGGGTTGTAAATAAAAGGGCTTTGATTCACCTCTCTAAAAGACAGAAACGATGCACCCTGGTGGAGTAGCTTTTGGTCAGCTGCCTTTGGCAGGCACAGTCCACATAATCCCAAGGACCTGGGTTCGTGTCTCAGGGACAGATGAACAATGAAGATGAATAAATAACTAAAAATAATGTGCTTCATCCTCCTCCTTCTTCCTGCCTGCCGACTCTGCTTGCCTTCATTCCTGCCTGCCTCTTTCTGAAAAAACAAACAAATGAAGTAAAAGACAGAAACACACCAATGTTCGCTCAGCATATTTCACTATGTGACTGGCTACCATAGCAAGAGACTGAACAAAAAGGCACATTTAATTCTCATCAAGCAAGTCATGCTCAAGATTCAGAGCTTTTAGCTTACCAAATGGTTAATTTCCAATTTGAATAGCAATGGGAATACTAGATTTCTCTCTCTTCCCAAGCTAATGAAGGTTTTGGTTTTCATTGGACCAGTCTCATGTAAAGAGGACTGACTGACTAAATTTGATTCAAACAATCAATCCCAATTTGATGTACTAGTCCTTTATTTTATTAGCCTAAATTGCGTGCAAAGCCCCTCTGTAGGTTTTTAAAATGCAGTTGTACCTTAGGTCATGCTATCGGTGCATTTGAATTCAGTATTTTCCAATCAAATTGTGCTTTGAACATTTTATGGAAGTTAGCTTTTAAAATGCTTTATTTCCTATATCAGATATTTTCTAAAATAAAGTGAATAACTACCTGCTCATTTATCTTTTGTTTATATATAGATTTTTATATATTGAATGTGTCTAAAGCAATAATCTTTCTATAATTTTTCTTTAGGTCATTTGGTGATTGTCTCTTTGCAGAATAAATGAAATAATGACAATCATGTCATCCCAACCTTGTGGTATTATTATCCTTCTATTCAGGAAACAGAACAAGTCACAAGTGTTTCTAGTTACCATCCCAAGATCAGTCATCTGGCTCCAGAGTGAACAGTTAGGTACAGAATCATTGTTATCTGAGTTCTAGTTCAGTGTCCTTGCCACTATCCCACCATCTGCTACAAGAAGAAAGCGGAAAATAGGTGTGTGGAAAATAGAAAAGTAGCTACTTCCACATGTCATTAGCAGGTCTATCAATGGCTTTCAAATTGGCTCATAAAGGGAAACTCAGAGACTATACGAATAAACTCAGTGCCTAATGAGCATAGCTAAATCTTTTTGCAGCATTGGGACTTTCCATAGTTTAATCCTTGTGGAGTGAAATGCACCATAATGGCCATAACATTACCACTTGGTGATAACTTCAGTTTTGAGGACATGCTGACAACATATGTCTTCATAAAAATAAGTCTGGATTTATCTCTTTATTCCTGTATGCTAGCAATTAAGAGCAGATTCTATATGCTCACATTTTTATAATTATAAATGAAATACTAATTGTTCTGTATTAATTTAATAACATAAAAATGGGTGCTCTGAGATCTCGGAACCCTATTTCCCCCACTTAACCTGAAGCAATATTAGAAAAAAATTAAGTTGACATTTCTTAATATATTTGAATCATAAAATAAAGTAACAAAAATGCAGGAAAGATCAAGCTCCTATCATGCAGGAAGGGACAAATATACAGTACAGTCTGATAGAATCTGCTTCTTGTTCTATGAGGACTGGTTTTAGAGGAAAAAAATCAATCAGCCTGGTAAAATGTGTTTCCTTTTATCAGTATGCTTATTTGATCGCTAACATTCCACAATCTCAATGTTCTTTGAATAAATTTTACTCATTTTGCTTGAAAAAGACATTTAACATATATTTAAATAGTGCAGTTTTGTGGGGGAGAGGAACTGTGCTGAGCTGTGCGTTCTACTAATGGCACTGGGTGCAGAATGAGTCATCGTGGTTTTTATTTATTCATTCATCCTTAGATCCTTTTAAAAGTCTCCAAGGCCCTAATGACCATCATCATTATCATCAGTAAAAACTGCTTTCTGGTGAAAAGGCAATAGGCATTAAATTTAGAGGCAGCATTAAATTATCAGTAAAGACTTGAAATAGTACTACATGCATAATTCTGGCCACAATATACTGAAAGTTCATATAGCAGCAGTCAGGTAATCTTCATAAAGTTTGTGATTAATAAGATAGTCTCTTCTTTACAAGGCAAAATTATTTTGCTCAGGAGAAAACATAAGCCACTTTCCTATGTTCCAGTGTTAAATACTGGAAGTCAATTATAAATAAAATTTTGAGAATTAGCAGTCTCAAAACTTTATTTCAAGCACTTCCCCTATCTACTACAGCTCGTTGTGTGTGCAATAAATGAAGTCCAGTGAGTGGGCTAGTGATAAGTGTTTTGAATTAAGACTTATTAAGGCCCCTCTGTCATAGAGGTTTAAATACTCCATTGTTATTCAGCAAACATAATAGCGGCCTTAACTTTTCTGTGTAATTTCCAGCAACAGAATCGGAAATAGATTGGAAGGGTCAAATTCCACTTACTTGAAGGTAAATTTAGTGTGGTATCTAAAAGAAGAGGAAATTTAGTGCCATTTGATAAATGCAGGTGTTCATTTGGCTGGCAATTCCTATTTCCTTCTTTTACCCCCAAGCCCATCACACTTTGGGCAGTTGACACAGAAAGCTATATTCGGAGGAGGGCAGACCAGGGAAGATAACTTCATTCCTTTGTGGAAATATTGAACATGAGTGCCAAGTATTCTGAATTTGAAGAAAAGCTGCTAGAGAACCCTCTGCAAACGATCCACATTCTTAAACTGTATCCAAGCTTATGAATTGCCAAATTTCTGATTTTGAAGCAGATGGTCAGGTGTTCTAACTTTCTCCTTTGTGAAAACAAAACAAAAGACATAAAATCCTGGTATAGAACAAAAGAAATACCACATAATGTATATTTAAAATGTAATTTTTAATATAGGCTATTGTTGACAAGTTTTCCATCTCTATAAATGTCTTTCTTCTTGAATTTGGGCAAACTATTTTTTTTCTAAGAGTGACAGATACTCTTTTGAAAAAAACTGGTGATTTTTTTCAGAGCCTCAGTGAACTTTTCTGTAAAATGGAAATGTTCATCCACAGTTAGGGCACTAGTGGTGATCAGTTGAGACAATATTTGTGAAAGTGTCTTTGTTCATTGTTAAGTATTGTACCTGCGGGGATTTTCGGGTCACTCAAAGAACCCACAGGAAAGTTAGGTGAGTGAGCAAGCAGAGATTTAATCAGCAGGTAAAGGGATGGAGGTGACCAAGGGAGGTCCAGACGTGGGTTCTGGGTCGCTCCACATACCAGTCAGGTGCAGCTAGTAAGCAAGTTGGGGGTCATTAGTGGGGAGCAGAGAGAGAGAGAGAGAGAGGATGGAGCCAGCCAAGGGAGGCTGAGACCCCCCATTAGTGGGGAGGCTGACTTGAGGCCTTGCCAATGGCCTGAGTTTTTAAGGGAAAATCCCATATGGTGAGAAAGGGGGATGGAGAGAGTAATCTGCAGACCAGGTTGCAGTTCCTGAGTGGTCAAGATGACATTGTCCTTTGAAGTTATTGGTGGTCTTCTTCAACTGATGCCATTCTTTTGTTTCTTGGTAAGGGTCTCTCCTGGTCACGTATTACATGTCTCACATGTGGAACTCGTCCATCAGCTTTCCTTATCAATCCAGATGCATTCCACGACTAGGTGCTGGAGCCAGAGGCAATTCATTGTCCTGAAAGCTAAACTTTAATCCCTGGTTTAAGGCTTGCTCTTGTAGGGGTTCTTACTGTACCCATGCAAGTTGTCACTGTTGTGTTTAATACTATTCTTCTAAGATTCATAGAAACTTTCAAAAAGAGTGTCTCTGTCACATTCTTTAATAAACAAGCATTTGTCTCACAATTTAAAAGCAGAGCATAAAGACATTTAACTTATTTATAAATGGATTTCCCATGAATATACTGAAGCAGAGGTCCTGGAAAGGAATTCACTTCCATTCACACTCAAAACTCTTCTGGCTCCTTGGTTTTTCAAAATAAAGGAAAATGTTTCCTTCCTTGATCAGAACCTTTCTCTCTACTGTCTCATGCAAAATACTTATTTCCCTCAATCGCCTCTTTTCTGTTGCTTAAAGCATTCCCATCATCCAAAATATCCAGCCTCCCTTACCAGGATGACTAGTGCCTCGTCCCAGGTAGTAGATTTATGATAGGGTCCCCTTGGGGAAAAGAATTCTGCAATGTGATGTTTTTCAATATTCTTTTTGTTGTGCTCTATAGATTGGAATCCAAGCTTTCATTTTTAAAACTAACTGTTTAAGTGTAGGTAGAATTTCTTTTCTCCCCTGTTAAAATGCAGCATCATTATCATGTATGTTTGAGTTTATTTTGTTTGATTGGTTGGTGAGTTGCTAGGTTTTTAGTGCCAAAGCCAAGAAGGAAATGCTATCTTCTTTTTAGTTCTATAAAATGCTAATGGAGGTCAAAGTGAGATGTATTTCTGTGATTAATGGTTTTGAGCTGGAAAAAAGTCATTCTTAATTATTGGTTTCAAAAGTGAAATAATGCTCTGCATTGTCATAAATTTTAGCATGTATGTTAAAAAATCCAATTTACAGAAATTCTGATGATGTTTTGGCTTTGTTACAATAAAACAGGAATTATTCGAGATGAGATATATAATAGCTAAACTTTATAAACATAAATAATTTTACTCACCTCTGAGAGTTGCTGGACAGTTCAAAGCTTTCTAAACTTGTGTATTCTAAGACTTCTGAAGTGAGGTTGCAGTTCTGAAATTTAAATTTTTCAAAATTATAGACTAAGATTAACTGAGTAAGTAGACTTGGGTCTTCAAATTCCTGAGTACAGTGACTTAAAGCATGTTTAAGCTAATAAAAAATTTAAGCACTTAGTGCTCGCAGTTAAAATAACTTTTTGGGCCCAACATTTACCACATTTCCTCATATTAAGAACAAATGATTATAATCCTCAAAATAGATTGAGTGCTAATAAATTCACTTTCATATAGCATCTACAAGTATATTCAGATAGAATTGAAATTATGTAAAACAAGCTGAGTTTCAAAATCTGTAGTTATGAAGCTTAGAACTGTGAAAAACAGAAGAGTTTTTATGATTATTCATATGCCTTGAGGGGTCCCCCCCACCAATCATCCTTCTCCGTGGCAAATTTTTAGATGGCTGTTTTTTATTTTTTAATGCTTCTCTTCAAAATGAATTTTCACTTCCTATAAGTAAATCAAAGGATGTTTTATGCCAGAGTGAACCATACAATTTAGATGAGGTATTGTTTCAACTACACAAAACTGAGAATTCAATTTGACAAATATTTATTGGAGTACAAAAATTAATGTGACAAAATCCCTGTTCACTTGCGCTGTTAATAGCCCTAAATATCAACCTGGAAGAAGGGCTATAGAGCATTACTTTATCATCCATTCTTGTATCTTTACCTATTTATTTATTTAATTTTAGGGAAGGTACAGGCAGAAATGCAGGTGAGCAGGCAGGTAGGCAGGAAGAGAGAGGAGGAAGCACTTTATTTTTATTTAGTTGTTTATATTCGTTGTTCCCCACCAGTCCTGGGTCTTAAACCCTGGACCTTGGGATGTATGTGGGACTGCTCCCAGCTGTCCTAGACCACCAGGCCACCAAGCACACCCTATCACCCATTCTTTAACTGAGAGTTGGAATAAACCCCACATAGAAGGAAATGTTTTATGTATAAACTTAAACATGTAAGATGGGGGGAATGTATACTTACTAAGGATTCTTTCTAAATAATTTCTGAAGTGACATTATCATAGAATCAGCTGTGTAAAACTTCTACTTAATTCAATTTTTCAAAATTGACAGTCCATAAGACCAAAATCTAAGATGGTGATGGTTATAGAGTAAAACCTTTTGTAATAAGAGGACATCTTTCAAAAGCTGACATATTTGGTTGGCATTACTAGCTTCAACTGACAATATACCTGATGGCCTCAGACAAGGCCTAAAGATGAATATTAGACAAAAGGTGAAAATATGGTATGTGACCTTTCTAAATTTGGGATTTTCTTCCCAACCACAAAATTACTACATTATGATTGGAAACCAAATATGGGCAATTAACCATTTTTATACTAAACTGTTAATTTAAGATGAATATGTTAAAGAAAAAAAAAGAAACAACTGGGAATCAGTTGCTGACTGCTTAGAGAAGAAATTTCACTGCTGATTCTTACAGTTTTTGTTAAGGAAGGAATGCTTTTGCCAAGTTTCATAGTTCAGGCATCAGAACTCTACTGCTATTCCAAAAAAATAAAAATAAATAATATCTAGTGAAATTAGTGTTTAGGGAAATGGATTAGATTGTAATGTATGCAAGCAATTAAAGAACACTGACTTGATTCACTGTTGTGTCTAAAATGGCATTTTAAAAAATGAAAGTAGCTAAATTTGGCCTGGATAAAATATATAGCAGCAATGGGTTAGGAATTTTGCAGTTTTGCCCAAAGAGTCCAATCAAACAACCCATATATTAGGTAGTTGTTAGCATGCTGGCAGCTGAATTTTTAACATCAGTTTCCAAGGTTGCACAGTAATTACATCTACTGTGAGTCATTTTTGCAGCATATTTTATAAAACTTTTACAGGTTTGCTGGGAAGGGATTATTCAAAGTCACCTTCCATAGATTCTTCCATGAATATTAGACAGTTCTTTGAAAATGTTAGTGTTTACCACTTACATTGCTTCTGGTTTAAGTGTAGCTGGCATTTAGGGATTTAGTATAGTATATGAGAGGAGCTTCCTCTTCTGTGTAGACCTTCTGTTCCCTAGCATTGCTAGTTTATGTTCCTACTGAGTTGCTGCCAGAATAAAATAAATCCAGTTACTCAAGGCCAACCCAGCAACCAGGGAAAGAATTAGTTGTTCTGAGCATTTGTCCTACAATGTCATTGGAGGACAGTGATGGGCAGTTTCATGAGCAATGCATTCCACAAGTTTGTTCATTTAAACAGCGAACTAATTTTGATTTATTATTTTGGTGCTTGTGTTTTATTCTTATTCCCAGTTATACCCAGTCAAAGATCAGAGATGTATTTAAGACTGACTGGATAAACTATTCAGTGTAAGTTAGAGCTAATACTTCAAAAATCAAATGCACCTTACATTTATTATATTTGCATTAGTACCTTGGCAGAGATGAGTAAAATTTCCTGATTGCCTCTTCAAATCAGCATTTTAAACATATCTTAGTGTTTTATTTCCGGAGTGGTGTTGTATCCACTTTAAAATATCAAGGCAGGTTAATAAATATAAGATGCTACTGTTTGGGGATGATATTAGTATTAGAGTTTATATTGGAGGCAGACAAATGGCAGTAAAACTGGGGCTCTATGAAAAGCTGAAAACCAAGAAGAAAGGGAGAAAACTGGTCTCTACTAGAGTCACTTCAACTTCAGATTCCAGGAAAGCCCAAATAAGATGTGAAAATGTTTGTTCGAATAATGTGGTAGTCAGAATGTTAGAGTTGTCATGCAAAACCAACTTCTTTCACTCTTCTCAATCAAGAATTAAACACACACACACATACACACACACACACACACACAAAGGTAATGTTGTTTTCTCCATTTATTTTAGAGATGGTTGTTCTCTCCGTTCTTGTAAGCTGGTACCTCCACTTTTGCCATCTTGCAATCTTCCTCATTTATAAATAACTAGCTCTGGCTAGTGTACCTTTTTGAAAAGTTTTACTCATTCCAAGGAGAATATTTTTTAAAAGATATTTCATATCTCAAAATTCATAAATAGAAATTTCCATATTTTTGAGAAAGCGTTACTCATTTATTCAGCATCTATTGAGTGGAATTATTTATTGAGCTCTTTAAAGGGTGTCTTCTAGGTTTTGGGAATTCAATAGTAAACAAGACAAAGATCTTCCCTCGTGGAGCTTACATTCTAGTAGAAAATCAGCTTGATAAAGAAATAAATTGTTTCGAGTGTGATGAAATAAATAGAGCAGAGCAAAGGAGAAAGACAGGGTAGTGGAAATTTTAGATAGAGTGTTCAAGAGAAGTCTTTGTGAAGAGATTTCATTTGAACTAAAACTCCGGTGGGTGAGGGGATAAGCCCTGCAAAGCTCTGGGAGCAGGTAACTAGCTCCCACAAAGGCCCTGAGGCAAGAAGAAGACTGAAATCCTTAGAAGCAGTAAATGCAGCCAGAGAAAAGTAAATAAATTAAAACTTGGAAGTATGGAGATAACAAACAGTAACCTGATTATAGAGGACATTTTAGGTCATACTTAGGTAGTTGTATTTTATTCTGGACATCCTAGAATACCAGAAAAGTTTCAGGAAAAGGAAGTAACAGTTTTTGGTATACCTTTCTAAAAGGTATCTCTGGCTGCTATGTGGAGAATATTGAATTGAGGCTAGGGATAAGGAGATGTAAGAGTGGAAACCAGAAGATCCATCAGGAAACTGCAAAAGTTTATGTTAAAGACTGAAGTATGTTCGGTTATGTTGCTAGCAGTTGAGATGGTGAGAAAAGGTCATGATTCAGGATACATCTTGAAAGGACCTGATAGAACCTGTTGGTGGATTTAGTTAAGAAATAGTGGGGAAAGAGTCAAATCTGCCTCCTGGATGTCCGACCTAAGCAAGCAGTTATATAATGGTGCCCCTCATCAAAACAGGATAGCCTAGGGAGAAGCAGGGTGTAAACAAATGGCAATATATTAATCAGATCCAACTACCATAACAAAATACTGAAGACTGAGCTGAAAGAACTAGAGAACTAGAGACTTAGAGAAGTCTAAGATCAAAATGTCAGCTGATTCAGTTCTTTGGAAAACCTCTCTTTCTGGCTAGCAGAAGACCACCCTCTCACTTTATCTTCACTAGGTAGAGAGAGAATAAGCTAGCTCTTTGGTATCATCTTGTTAAAAGGGCACCAATCCCATTAGACCAAGACCATACCCTCACAATCTGATCTAACCCTAATACCTCCCATCTCCAAATACCAGCACTTTGGGATTTAGGGGCCTCAATATGGGAAGAGAGTACAAATATTCAGTGCATAACAGATAAGCATAGTTTTGAACATTTTCATGTGTTTTTTTGTTTTGTTTTTTATGGTAGATGCAGACATATATCTTAATCATTCACATGAAGATGAGTAGTGTGGAGCTGAAGGAGAGTTAGAAAGCATGAATTAGGAAGGCATAAAGGTTTTAAGCTACAAAGGGGATGAAAATATCTAAGGAGTTAAAGGCAAAGGGACAAAGTCAAGAAGTAGGTTTCCTTCTTGAAGTGAGTTGTAGGACTCAACAAAAGAGGTCTCTTAGGTAATGAATACTATCAAAGCATCTTGTCTCAGAAACCAAAGAAAGAAGAATGTGCTTTAAAAAAGAAAAAACATCATAACTATGTCAGATTCTGTTGATTAGTTAAGTAATATGAAAATTAAGAAATGATCACTAGCTTTATTAGAAGTAGGATGACAAAAATGGCTTCCGTGGAGCAATAAAGAAAACAACCTGAATAGACTGATTGTTTGGGAGAGAAGGGCATCAAGAGTACAGGCACAGAAGCCTTTTGGAGGTTTTACTGTAAGGGAGAGGAAAGAAATTAGATGATAATTGGAGATGGGGTCTGAGAAAAATATTGTAAAGGGAGATATCACACCCATATTTATGCTGACTGGGAATGATCCTACAGAAATGTAGAAATTTGTGATACAAAAGAAAGGTAGGATAATCATAGAGGTGAAGTTCTGGAATGGCCCCGAGAGAACAGTAGTCTTATACCAATGAAGAGGTCGGCCTCACATAGAACAATGATTCCCTAATGTAAAAAAAAGAGAAGGCAGGAGACATGAAGGCAGATTTTGTAGTGGGAAGATGAACTAAATCTCTTTTGATTCCTCAATTTTGAATTTAAATGAGAGGCAAGATAATTAACTGAGAGTGAGGATAACAGAGAAGTGTTACAAGTTAGAAGAAAAAGGAAAGAGAGTGGGTGTAAACCTGTTAACTTAGAAAATAGAAGAATAAATTGACTAGGTAAATGTAGTAGGATTATTGAAGGCCTATTTAAGACGAGTAAATATAAAATTAAGATGAGATTTTCATATTTAATGAGTATTTCTCTATTTAAAATGAGGTCAGCATGTGTTTTTTCCTAGCCACGTTTGCTATTCGTGCAGATGGAGTAGGTGGAGAGTTGGGTTGCACAAGGAATAGGGTTTGTTAGGTGAATAAGATACACACAGAGCAAAGAGATTTTTTTTTTTTTTTATCATATCCAGTTGTCTTTTGCTAAAACCAATTTCCTGACTAAAACCCATTGTGTATGTTGGCATGTAGGCGTTCAATTTTTTTCTTAGTCATGCCAGAACTAAAAAACTCAAAAGCTGAAAAATAGCTTCCCCGACATAAGTACTATAATTTCTTCTATCTCTCACTTATTTAATTCAAGTGGAGGACTCTATTTTTTAAACCCTTTTTATCAGGTTTTCTTACATAACATAAAACAGCATAAGTTGAAGAGAAATAATTATGGATGTTATTAACATTGGTACTTTTGAGTTTCAAAACAACGTGTTACAAGAATGTTCAGAAAAATATGCTATTCATATAAAGAAGTTTAAATTGTTCAGATGAAATAATGTACATATATTATTGAATGCATATAGTTCCATAATTCCATGAAAACCATAAGTGAATTTAGTTCTTTTGAGAGTCATGATGAAGGTAGTAATTCAAAAGACGTTTGAGCAAATTCAAGGAAAAATAAAATGCCTATACAGTTCATATGATATAAATATCTGACATTTTGATCTATTTGAATTGCAGCCTTTTGGTTTTACTTCTTTTTGCTCTCATTTCTGCCCTTCCATCCCTTCAAGAAAGGTCAGGAAGCAAATTGGGAAAGAACAAACAATCTGGCAAGGGGAAAACCACATGGAGATTCCTCAGAAAGTTAAAAAACAGAACTGCCATATTCTCCAGAAATTCAAATTCTAGGTATCTATCTGAAGAATATGACAACACTAATTCAAAAAGACATATGCACCCCTATCTTCTTTACAGCACTATATACAATACCCAAGAAATGGAAACAACCTAAGGGTCCACCGACAGATAACTAGATAAAGAATACACACACACACACACACACACACACACACACACTCTCTAATATCTCTCAGCCATTAAAACAATGATAAAATCTTGCCATTTGGGAAAACATGGATGGAACTAGAAGGGATTATGCTAAGTGAAATAAATCAGAAGAATAAAGAAAATACCAGAAGATTTCACTCACATATGGAACATACAGAAACAAAGCAAAGAGAAAAAAAAATAAAAAACTTGAACACCTATAACAGAATTGAGGTTACCAGAAGAGAAGAAAAGGCGGGGTAGTAACAAAGGGTGGGGGTGGGGGATCTAACAGACAGTAGTGGAGAACTATCAGAAATTTGATGGTGGGCATAGTATGTTATATATTTGATGAAGATTGAATCTTCACACCTAAAACTTATATTGTGTTTTAAGTCAATGCTACCTAAATGAAAAAATGGTAAAAAATAAATAAATGAATAAACAAAATTGCACTGCAGAAATACAAGACAGGAAGATGTTACAACTGGAGTCTAGGCAATGGGCAGGGAACATCCTCTTCCCATCCATCCTGGTTGGAATATAGTGCTATTCAAGTAATACCAAGGAATTCTAAAAACTTAAGGTAAAAGCTTTTTATATGAAAATCAAAGAAATTATAAATCTAGAAAATATTTTTTGTTGGATAGATTTGAGGCCCTGCTTAGTAAGTACCTTTGACTTGACTGCTCCGTATCAGGACTAAAATTCAAGAAATAAACTTGTTCTACGTACTTAACTTCAAATGAGCAAACTTTTCAGCTCCTTTATTATTCAACTATTTCACAAGAGCAGTATGGCAACTAAGATTCAAGGTAGATACTTCATTCAGAATTAACAAGCAAGCATTCAACCTAAGTATTCATTCTGGAAGTCTCTCATTCACTTGATTATGCATGCATGGAAACATAAAACCAAGAATTAACCTCAACATGAGGCAGGATTCAAGGGAAAGTCAGTAAATAAGGTAAAGGAGTTAAAATAGGGTCTCTGTTTTAAGTCTTATGTAAACATGTCTGCTTATTTATTATCAGTGGATCTTAATTTTTAGAAGATAGGGGAGGCCAGGGATTCCTTGAGGATCTAAGGAAGGCTATGGTACACACACACACTTTCATACAGTATACAAAACCATTTCAAAATAATGTCAAAAGTTCATGAATCTAAGATTAGGAATCACTGCATTAAGTGATCATAAGGATGCAAGTAGACAATAAGTTATTTATGATGTGAAACTCCGATCTTTGTATGAAGCTGTAATTATGTCTTGGATTCATGATTTTTATAAATCATTTTTATCTCTTATTAATTTGAAAATTTCATATGCTGAAACAGGAAAATGAAAATCATCACTAACTTCATGGCAAGAGACTACCAATAGAAATATTCCCAGATAGTTTTAAGGTCTAACCATCTATATTTGCCCTCTTTAGCTTCATTCCCATTTCCAGCTATACGAAGTGCTTTTCTGAAATAAATTGTATAACGATTATGAGTAATCAAGATCCAATCTACAAACCTCAAATTATAGCAGTCTTATCAAATACTTCAGAAGATAATGTTTTGACATCCTCAAAATATAGTCAAAAGAAGCCTTTCATTCAGTGAAATATACCTATTCAGTTTCTGTAAACTGAATATAATATCTAAGCTAGAATGTTCAGAAAGTTCTAACTCTATGATAGACATCTCATTTAAAAGTGTTTAGGTCAACATCTATTTTCCACAAATACAGAGCACTTACAAAATTGCATTTCTCTATTCATGGTCCATTGGGGCTTTCCTGAACATCAAATTTCAAATAACAATTGGGTTTTTGGGGCAAAAGAAAAGACAATAATCAAATCAAGACAGATAAGCTATGTGTCCAAATCAGGTAAACACAGTCTTTCTCCAGCAGTTCGAATGAATTTGTATTCCCTAGTCTTTATGTTCACTTATCAATTCCCCTAAAAATAACTGTAACCTATTCCATTCTGTAGCCCCTCTCCAAAATACAACACACACACAACACACACACACATACACACTGAAAGGTATATTGAGAACAAATTTTATTTAAAATGTCATAAGTTCAATAATGGTATCTTAACCTTAAAACTACAAAAGAAAATAACTGATAACTCTTGTAAGAGGTTTTAAATGTTACCATGCTAGATATTTTTAAAAGGAAACATTTACTTTATGCTTTCAAACGTTTCTTATCCTCTAAAAAGAGTTTCCCAAAATTTAATCAGTTTGGGCATTTATGTTTTCTGCTTCTTTTGTACAACACATGACAAAAACAAGTGTGAAATTGCAGTCCCACAAATTGACTTTTAATTGTAGAAAGAAAACTTGACATTATATCTATATATATATGTACATATATATTTCTTATTTAGTAAGAGAAAAATGTTATCGTTTTTTTTAAATCTGGCCTGGATTTCTATGAGAGAATATAAAGTCATTATTAAGTATTAAGGATTCCCTTCATTTCTCAAATGTGAATCTCATGAGGCAAAAAAGATTAAGTCATTTAAGTGTTATCTGTGGAAGAATGTTGAAGACATCAATCTTGCTCTAAATGTCTAAAAAAGATAATTCTACAATACAATAACTCTAGATAAATTTTATTTAAGATAGTTAAAACTATTCCTAAAAATATAAATAGAAAACATAAACATTTAAAAATTAGTGCAGGTTTAATTTATTTTCAGTAAAGCAAATATGATATGATCAGAGTAATAATAATAACATCTCATAAAATATTGTCTTCCTCAGGGAAGAGCACATGATTCAAACACGATTGAACTTCACCTGTAGTTACCTTTTTCATGAATATGACCTAATCTCCACCACGTTGTGTCTCACTTTTAAATACACATTCAAAAATTATAAATATAATCTTGGCATGTGTTTTTCATAAGGCTAGTCAAGCCCTTGGTTAACAAAATGCAAGGGCTTGGGATGTGTTGTCTCTTTTTGCCCTTTCCCTGGGGATGCATAAACCAAGACAATGGGATCTGGTAGAAAGAACAGTGGACAAAGAGTTGAAAGACTTCGTCTCACCCCTCACAACTTCTAACCCTGTGAAAGTGAATGAAACCCTTAATCTCTCAAAGTTTAAAAAAAATTTTCTATAAAATGGAGGGAGATTATACCTTCCTGCCTCATAGAGTTGTTATGAGAATCAAATGCAATAATGCAAGTGAACATGCTTCAAAAGCACACTTCACACACACAAGTAAAAGAAAATCTGTATTCAAAATTTTATAGATTCTAGCTCTTGTTTGAATTATCAGCAGCTTCATAAATCCAGTCCTTTTTTATGGTTAGCTCTAATACTTGATAATGATGCACAAAGGGCTGAGAGTGTGCAGTATAGTCATGCAAAGGAATACCCTGGTAGTTTTTCTTTTCCATCTCAATTAATGTCTGCTGAAGGTCATACATAGGCCACAACTTAAGGTCCATTTTCCTTTTTGATCTTGTCATGCCTTCAAATGTAAAGAAAAGTTGTAGAATTTCAATTTACTGAATACTCTAAGGAGCAAAGAACATTTTCCTTGTGTGGCTC
The DNA here is from genome assembly GCA_004363575.1 of Solenodon paradoxus. Lineage (NCBI taxonomy): Eukaryota > Metazoa > Chordata > Mammalia > Eulipotyphla > Solenodontidae > Solenodon > Solenodon paradoxus. Next base: position 367,458 of record RJWH01000283.1, on the reverse strand, counting down.
CCTTATTCACATTTTCCCTAAAATGAACAGATTTCTTTTCTTCTGTCTTCTTTGGCTCTTTGTCTCAATCAAGCTTGTAAGCGTCTGATTATAATCATCAATGGTCTGTGATATTTTACAACAGTGTAGGGCCAATGCGTCTCCAGGGTCTTATAGGTTTAATAATGCTAAGGCTACTGTAAGTAGAAGGAACTTACTACCATAATAATCTCAATTTCTTAACAGTTCAGGCAATGTCTTATTAGTGTTCCTTTCAGTCATAATCAAAATGTGAAAGGTTAGCACTTTTTAAAAGGTATACACAGTTTTATACTGGGTTATTAACATTTGTCCTGGAGAGAATAATGTTCTATTTTATATACAACAGATACTGGTTGAGCACCTACTATGTTGGACAGTATGCTGAGAAGAGTAATAGCAATAATAATATTAATTACTGGTTGAGATCCTACTATGTGCCAGATATAGAGCTATAAGTTTTACATAAATTGTCTTATTTAATTCTAATAACAGCATTGAGAATTAAGTATTCTTGTCAACAGCTACCAGTTGAAGAAATGAAACTTAACAAAGTTACTTGTGCAAACTCACCATTCAACAAATATTTTTGATTTTACGAATCAGAGTGCAGTGGCATTTTCCTCCCTCTGGAGATTTAGGTGAGATTATCTTGAACCTCTCAATTATATAGCCTTTGAAATCCCAGTGCCTTCCCAAAGTTTTCTAATTTCTTTTTCTTTTTTTTATCATTTGAGTTCCAGCTATGACCACATGAGATTCAACTCTTTCCAGGCATTCATGTCATATGCCTATTCATGTCATATGCAGATTTTTGGAAGGTTTTGATGGCCCCTCTGAAGGGGATCCCATTATTGTATTCAAACTCTTCCATCCATTTGTCTCCCTCTCTCTCTCTCTCTCAACCTCACCACCCCCTCTCTCTCCAGGACTGTCCAAATTTTAATTCCTTTCTTACAAAGAGCTCTTTCACTATCTATAATTTCTGAGTCTAAGTATGATGCTCTGTGGGATCACAGGCCTTCCATTTCATAAGCTCTATACTTCTTTGAAGGATGTTGTAATTATACGATGTGGATCCCTGATATAAATTCCTACTGGAATTTTTGTTTGTTTTTAAAGGAATGCTACAGGCAGACAGGAATGAAGGTGAGTAAGCAGGCTGGCAGACAGGAAGAGAGAAGAGGAAGAATCATGTATTTCTTTTACTTAGTTGTTCATCTTGGCTGTTGTCCCTGACCTCAGGTCATGAACCAGAGTCCTTGGGATTTATGTGAGCTACACCAGAACAAAGCTGTGGATTAACTAAACCATACCTCCTATTGATTTTAAGTCATGAGAAGTAGTTACATACGAATACCAATTCCGCATTTATTCTTTTATTTCAAGAATGTCACTAAACAAAAGATAAGGTCTAATTCTTCTGATTTTTTGGATAATAAACTGTTTCTAAGTTCAAAAATTGGGAGAAAGAGGAAATAATATATCAAATACACATGTGCTCTCTAATTTCTTCAATGTATGTTCTTTATGTCATTATAGCAGATTTGGGTACATATTTTTCTACAAAGGACCACATAGTAAACATTTTTTACTTTACAGGCCAACAATTTCAGTTACAATGACTTACCTTTCTTATAATGAGAGAAGTCATAGACAACACAAATGAATGGGTGGGAATGTGTTTCAATAAAACTTTATCTATGAACAATGAAATTTGAGTTTTACATAATTTTCACATCATTAAATCTTTTTTTAATTTTTTTCAATCATTTGAAATAAAACACTTAAGTATAAAATATATTTAAATGTAAATTTTAAATATAAAACTATTCGTAGCTCCATACAAAAATTCACCATATGGACTAAGGTTTGTCAACCCCTATATCATGATATCTATTACAGTAGTAAGTTGTTACATGTCTTCAGCCTTACCCTAGTTAAATCTCAGAATAGTTAATATAAGTTCTAGAAAAAATAATACTCTTTCCAGCACATTTAATGCAATAAAATAATTTTTCTAAAGAAATTAATTTTGGAGTAACGAACTAAGAAGGCATTACACTTTTTTTGAACCAGTGTCTCCTAAAGTGAGTACCAAAGAACTCAAACTCTTATATTTCTATGTGGTACCAAAAAAAAAAAAAAAAAGTGGAGGAGGAGATTCTGTGGTATTCAGCATTTAAATTAGGTAAACATGAACAGCCACAAAGATAGGTTAACCTATCCAAAGATAGGTTAAGACAAAAGGACTGAAAGTTGTCACTTTCCAACCAAGCATGAGAAACAGTATATTTTGCATCCTGAAGCAAGGTCAGATGCTGTTCAACCCCACCTCCTGTTTACTGAACTCAAGTACTCCATCCCCACCACTCTGGGCTCACCTAACATTCCAGCCTATCTACTCCCTATACCAAAATCAACAGCTTAGCCAGATGGCCTCATCGGAACTCCACCTCCAGGCCCTCCATGTTAGCCAGGGACTACCTCCTAAAAGACCCTCTCACACTGCTTCCCTGGGATTGTTCCTTCTGTCTCTTCTCAGAAAGGAGCTTTTCCCGGCCTGCACTTGGTACAATAAGTGTTGCCTCAGAGTATATCAACTCCCTTGCTTCGGTCTCTTTAGTTGTGGGTCTATCAAAACACTCATTAGGATAAAGATGGCATTTTTCCGTCTTATAGAGTGTTAGTTTATTTCAGACTTTTAGTATGCTAATATCAATTAAGACTCTCCAAGTGGATGGTATAGTGTGCAGGGATTCCTATCTTTCTAGACAGAGAACTCTTCCTTCTTAAAGCATTTCAGAGAACGAATATTCTCAAATTTAGATATCTACCATTCAAGATGATGTCCGTAAGTCAGAAGCATCAACTATATCTGGGAATTTGTTAAAAAAACAAAACAAAACTCTAAGGCCACATCCAGACCTTCTGAGTCAGAATCTTCATTTTAATATCATCCTCAGATGATTTGAATGCACATTAGATTTTTCAAACACTGCTATAGGCTGGCAGGGTGGAGCAGGAATTAGGTAGTGCCTGCAGGACCAAGCCACACCCCTGGGTTTGAGGCCTGGGGGAAGGCAACCAGTGTGAATAAATAAAAATAAAATAAAGATGCTTCTTCCTCCTCTCTCTTCCTGCCTGTCTGCCTGCTTGTCTTTTCATCTTCATTCCTGCCTACACTTTTCCTATAAAAAAAATTAAAAACAAAAACATTTCTACAGAGCAGTTATATGAATAATGACTTCAGCCAAAAGATTAGGATCAATCCAGAAGTTAAATCTAACATGAGTTACTAAAAATTTTTGTTACTGTGAAAGGAAAACCTTTTACCATGGGTTAAAGATGAGTACTTTCTTTCACATTATATTCTAATATTTCTCCTTAATATTTAAGGACTTGGGAGAACAAAAGAGAGACAAAGCAATTAAAAATGAACTTAAAAAGGAATAACTGACTCCATGTTTAAATGGCTTCAAAGCCTTTTTAAAAAAAAAATCATCATTTCAGAGCCAGAAATGTAAACTGGAAAAACTCTTTTCATTTCTCATTTTTAATAGAAACATTAAACTTCATCATCATCATCATCATCATCATCATCATCATCATCATCATCACCTTCTGATATGTCTACAATTCTCTCAAGGAGCATCCTCTGAATCTTTGTTATTCTTTTTTATTGAGTGAATGAATGATGTCCTGGGTAGAAGCCCTACACAGCTGGCGTATTTAGGTAGGTATAACAGCTAAATTTGACTACTGTTTACTATAAGTAGATTTTAGCATCTCACATAAAATTTACAACACAAGCTCTGCCTTCCAGGCATATATTTGTTTAAAACTCCCATGATCCATAAGCAAATAGTTTTCTCATATTTGCAAGTGCTCATTATGAATAACAGCTGTGAAGTTCTCCTGTATTTTGCTATTGGCAGATACTATTTGGAAACTAAATAAGATTCTTAAATGGGCTCATATAAATTTTCATTGTATGCCACTAGTTCAAATAGCTAAGGAACTTCTCTGCAGTTATTCTCAAGCCTTCCTTTTGTTGCTACTGTTATTCAATTGCAGCATAAGATAAAAATATGTTCCTGACGTCTTCTTTTTCTCCAGTTACAATATCATATTCTCTCTCTCTCTCTCTCTCTCTCTCTCTCTCTCTCTCTCTCTCACACACACACACACACACACACACACACACACACACACACACACACACTGAGAAAGAAGAATCTGATTTTAAAAGGTGAACATGAGGCACAATTGAAAATAACATTCACACATTCACATTACCTCTATTTACAAAATTCTTTCCAACATCCCATTTGCTGGTCCTGTCTGTAAAATGATTCAGCATATGAGATTAAAAGGTCTTAAGCTCCCAGTGGACCAGATCCTCACTCTCCTCCAAGAAAGTCATTGAGAGTATTCTGCATTAAAGAGATGTGTGGGCCATGGAGCAGAACAAGCATCTGGGATACATATGTAGTTAATATGGATGAATCCATGTAATAAAAATATTCCTGCACTCACTGTACAGTAGTGGCACTGGAAAAACCCTAATTCCAGCAATAATTCTTTCACACAACTCTAGTGCAACAGTAACCTGTGAACGGTGACCCTAGGTGTTGTCTAATGTAGAACACTAAAGTGATGCTTGCTCTTGGGTCCATATCCTCATGTTCAAGGCTTGCAGTTTTTGTAAGACTCATCTGCTCGAAAATGACAACCTATGTGCCCTATAAAACTGAGAATTTTGTATGATATTTGGCTTTTCCAAAATAGTCAATAACAAGCTAATGTATTCAGACTTAATTAAGGTAACAAACCTGATTTAGATCGTAGACTCGAAAAAGGGCTAACATGTGGCCAGTGTGATTGAACTGGGAATTAATTATATGGTATTTTTGCTCACTTTCTATCTTTCTGAACCTACCTCAGATTCTGCTGTTTCCATTGAATCATTTTTTATTTCCTCACTATGATAGCTCTTCCTTATTTGAATCTCTAAAGTATGCTGTATCTCCTCTGGGCACATATAATGCTGCTCTATTTTGTCTTATGCTTATGTTCATATGGAGGTAATGAAAGTATTTATTTATTGAACTTGTTTTGAGGATTATATAAATAAATACATATAAAACTCCTAGAATAAGGTCTGGCACATAGTCTATGCTATGGAAATCTTAGCTGCTAACATCATTGATTATTTTTAATATTAAGGAAGGCCTTGAACACTTTCTATTTATAAAGGAATTGGTGTTTTCTTCTAGCTTTTATATTTAAATTTTTGACACATTTGGTATCTTATTCTGATAAAAAGGGAAAGCATACAACTTTACATTTCACCACATATCTACCAGGTAATTTCGCTATCACTAAGTCTTCTACTTTTCCCTCAGTGATTTAAGATTCCATTTTTACCACATATAATAAATCAAGGTAGGTATTTTTAAGCTCCTTTACATGTCAAAATAACACAACTCTTAAAGTTTCATAATTTGTTTCAGTATCTACGGGTATAATTTCTCCATCTGATTTTCCTCTGGAGATCCCTGAAAATTTGTTTCCTGAAATGAACTTTAGAGATGGGGGATACGGGAAGAACAACAAATCCAGTGGTATTTTGTGGAGGGAGAAATGTTAAATTTTACAAACTAAAATCTATGAGTTTCTGAATTTTCTTAAGTACATGATTTGTCTTTACATTTGTTCTAATTGTACTTTTGCTTATACAATGGAAGTTTTTCTAATAGGGTCATTCACATTTTTGTGGAGATTATTACTCAATATTTTACCTTTTAATTGCTATTTTAATAAGTGTCTCCTTCACTTGTATCATCTAATTGAATATTTGATGCATGAAGGTTTTTTGTTAGTATGCTAATTTAATATCAACTATCTTGCTAAACTATTTTATTCTATATGGCTGTTTTTCCCCTAAATTTCTGGGGTTTCCAGATATATAATCAAATAATCTGCAGAGAGTACAGATCTGCATTCACATTTCTAATATACCTTTATCGTATATAATCTTGTGTCTTTCTCTTACATAATTCAATTATGTAATCTATAATAAATATAATATTATGTACTATATAATCACATACTCTCATATAACTGTGTTGTTTAATCTCCCAGGTCGCTGTTGAACAGTAGAATGATGGTAGGCATGTTTGTCTTGGATCTGACTTCAGGAGAGATCTCCAGCATTTCTCAATTAAGTTAGATGCAATCTTTTGGGCTGAGATAGAGAGATAAAGAGTGGAGGGGAGAGTATATGCATATATATATATATATATATATATATATATAGTATATACTATATATATGTATCTCAAGGAATATGGAAGCATCTATTAATTTTGATTTTTTTTAAAGGACAGATGTTTTTGTCAAATGTCTTTTCAGTCTATGAGGATGATCATATCTCTTCTCTTTCTATTTATAATAGGATGAATATTATAAACCTACTTCCTAATATTGAAACATTCTTGTAATTTTAGCATAAATCTCCTATAAGCATACATGATTTTTCAATAAAGTTAGATTTTTATAGATTTTTTGCATGATTTCTAGGTACCTAGATCCATTATTTCATAGAGTAGGAAAACAATATAATTCTATCATGTATTTCTTTAGCAATCATTAATTTCATTCGCCAACTTTTGATTAAAATGAGCTCTAGCTTACACAGAAAGGGCAGTTAAATGCTCCATTTACCACTGTTGATATAATTAGATGGTTTCCCAGTATTCTCTAAAGATAACCACTGAGGTTTTGTAGACTTCCTTCCATATTTCTATGAACTTCTGAATTTTTTATGTATTTGATATGTTTTAATCATTGTCATTACTCTTATTGATATTTAAATTGTCTTATTTGGAGTCACTAGAAGTCTCTTTAGCTCAGCTTCAGAATCTTTGATGTCCCAGCTTTCTTATGTGTCAGGGTTTCCAGATTCATCTTGCACAATTTCCCTCTTAAGAAAGAGCAACCAGATCTTCACATTCTCTCTTGCTCAGTCATTGGATCTGGTCCTACTAAAAAGGCATGGCCTTGGGTAAGGCAGCTCCACTAAGACTGAACCTGAAAACTGGCATTGGAGGCTCTGTGTGCAATCACCACAGCTGGATTTTCAGTTCTATTGGGAAGGAGATCTTTGTTAAAGCATCCCCTACTCACTACACATGTAAATGCTTGGTCATGTGAGTGAGGCCACCAGGAAAAGTTCATAACTAGTTTAACTAACATTTATCATATGTTACAGCAACATTAAAGGGTAAACAGAAGAGGAACAGGGTAAACATAAAGGGAATAGAAAAGAGCAACAGGTAGGAAAAAAGACCAGAAAATCATCACAGTCAGAGTGTTAGTGAAAACCTGTTTCTTTATTTTTCCCCCTCCATTGAGAGTTCTTTGCTCCCACAACAATGTCCGGTATGTAGAAAGAAATATTAATAAAAATTAATAAAATATTAATAAATAAGTGAATGGTCAACTGTGTCAAGTTCTATAAAAGGACCAGTCATGGACAAGAATTCATTTGCTTTGTCAAAACAGAGGTGACAATAATCATGGGTGATAGTAAGTACACAAGCAACAATGGAATAGGAGTGTGTAGTGGTTAGAAATTAAAATCTGGGCTGTGATCTGCTTGACTAAAGAAAAGATACTTATGACAGAAAAAGGAAGGCACGGAAACCTTCTTAGTTTAGATTGCTAGTTTTTGTTTGGTTTGGTTTGGGTTTTTTTCCCCTCTATTTTTTAAGTTTGAAGAAACCAAAGTATATTTATAAGCTGAAGAGACAGAACAAGTGGGTGGGGAGAATATTAATTACTGGAGAGAGAGGGTGGGATTTTTGAAATAACTCTTGAGGAAGAAAAAGCAGTTGATATCCATCACATACATAAAGAGATTAACCTGAGTAACACGATGATCAAGTTTGCTTTGAAAAGAGGAAAAAGAGGAAAGCATAAAAATGATGAATCAAAACTAGGTGTCATAGGTAATATTAATAGGCTCTTATATACTCTAATAATAGTTGGTACTTTTGTGCCTTATCAAATGTTTGTAATAAATTTGTCTTTATACTATTTTATTACATAGTTATATATCGAGGCAGTTTCTGAATTAAAGGCCCATTGCTAAAAGTATCATAGTAGATCAGAGAGAAGGCTGAATCAGGATCAGAAGACCTAGTTTTCTAGTTTCAGCAGGGCTATATAAACCCTTGACTCCACAGAAATAATTTACCTTTATGAATTGTATACATTTATAAGATAGTCAAGCAATATAATCAAGAAAACATGTTAATAAATAAAGTGGGGAGGGAGAGGAAAAACTCAAGAAAGACTCTTAAGTTTCTAATTTTGAATAACTGTATGGATGGTAGAAAAACTAAAATGAAAATAAAAATACCAGATTATTAGGCTCCATTGAAAAAAATATATATATTCAATCTGTATATAAACACATTTTACAAAAGACACTATTGTTAAGAAGCAAATGAAAATATGGAATGTATAGAAAAATCGTAATTAGTTAAGATGGAGAGTCAAACTACAGTACAGTTATAGCTTGTTAGATAAGTGCAAGAAACATAATTTTACTGTTAACTTAAAAGAGATGTCAAGAATATATATAGAAGATTTTTAACAATTTAAATTTTCTTATCATCTTATTTATCCTGCAGTGCCATTAGCCCTGTTATTTAACTTACCCATTATTGCTTCTGAAACAACTGCATTACAGTAAGAGTAGATAAATATAACCCTGGAGTACCGTAGATCACTGAAACGTTGGTTGCTTTAAACAAAAAGAAGTATCAAATCAAGTCAGTTTCTAGATTGCTGTTCTCCTGGGCACTGGTTCATCGTTCAGACCTGTCAAAGAGTCTTGTCACTCCCAAGCTTCTGTGACACGCAGGACTAATTGTTTGCAGCCCAAGGCATTGCATGTTCCACTTTTAAAAGCATCAAGACAAGCAACTGAATTATTCAATCACTCTAATTCTTCTCTATTAATGGCATAATAATGGTGTTTTAAATTCTTTTGTTTTATGTTAGTAATTCTCACTCACCTGCTGGGGTTTAATCAAGTACTCATTCTACCCACAGACAATTCAAATTATTTCAGACCATCTGTCTTAGTGAGTTTTAGAGGCAATTTAAGCTACTCATATTTTAGATAACTTTTTTGAAAGGCATAAAAAAGTATCTTAATCTTTGGTCTAAGCCTCTCAAAAGTCCAGGTGTATAAAGTCTTTCTAAATTTCCCCTGCTTTTAATGACTAGGTGACATTGAAAATCCTAGATCACTTTTCGGAATGACTCTTTTATCATAGCTTCTGCTGCCTGGTATTGTTTATAATTTTTATTGTTCACCCTGTCTTTAAGATTTCTAAGGAAATCTCATTTTTTATTTTACTATTCCTTGTGCATAGCATTATACTCTATACTTTCAAAAGCATGACTAAAACTGCATCATCATTAAGAAAAGAGGCTCTGGAAGTAAGCAGACTGGTTTTAAATGCTAGTTGTTCCTTAGAAATTATATTTGGACAATTTCTCTTACCAATCTTCTCCTCAGTTTCCTCATCTGTCAAATGGGGAAAGCATTGCACTGAGTTACAGGATTATTCAAGAAAGAAACGGGATGAATGGATAGATAGATAGACAGACAGACAGATAGAAAGATACAGATATCATTTAGATCAAATGCTTTCCATACAGACAGCACTATATCATATTTGCTTGATGGTGATAATGATGTCCATTTAGCACTTTAGAACTTAATTTACTGAATAATGTCACACCACTATAGGTAATATACATGACCAGTGTTTCTTCCTGTAAAAAGAATTAAGAGAATCACCCTCACTTTTCTAGTTAGCTACAACTACCCCCAAAACACCTACAAGCAGACCGGCATTGATGCTACATCGGCAGGACAGTCTGATGGGCTCACTGGGTAACATGTTAGGACATAATGATGAACATTCACCAAATAAATATCATTTTACAAAAGGAAACTAACCAACTTAAAAGTTCATTACACTACTGCTACATAGACCAAAGTAGTGCCAAAACACTAAAACATGGTAAAGACTTTCAAGTTCGTCTTTAGTAGTACTAGTGGTACTTCTAGAGTTGACAGATGAAAATGGTTTTACAAAAGAGGGAAGAGGGTGGGGTTGCTGATACAGAAGGACAATGAATGGTAAAGAGAGCTGTAAGAGATGGATGAGTGTTGAATGTTGATAGGTTTAGCAGGTCATGAATCAACCCTGGGTGCCTTCATTTTGAGTTTTCATTTACACCTTTCATTTTGTCTGTGAAATGTCATACTAAGAAAATACCCAAGGCTCATACCAACAAAAGGAGGACAGCTCGGTTAGAAGATGCAGTCTTAGTATGGGGGCTACATGAGGTCCTCAGAGGCAATAAAAGAGACAATAAAAAGTGTTTATCAAGGGGAAAGAAGTCTTTCCAGTTTCTACTCCCTAACTAAAGAAATCAGAATTTACTGTGCTCTTAGATAAATTTTAAAGTGCAAATTATGACCTGGATTAAAGATGGAGTTTTATAAATTGTTCTGCTAATTTTCATAAGGATCACATTTTCTTGGAGAACTCAAGGAAAAGTGAATGACTGATTGTAAAGTTGTTAGGAATTGCTGACTAGAAAAGTCATTATGATGACTCTGAAGCATTTGCTCTGTGATGTCTACACCAACATTGCTTTCATGTGTCCTCTTAGTCCTCTTTGCATTCATGCCATGAGTTCAGATATAAAAGATTACTGCCCTGAAGCAGGACCCTGCATTCCTGATGTTACCTAAGGGGGAGGGTCAACTGGAAAGTGGACATTTCCATCATGGACTACACTACATTATCTGACCCAGTTTCCCTCCTTGTTTAAAACAGATCAGGCATCTATCTCTTTAAACTCACACAAGCACTTCAGCAAAACTGTCCTATCTTTATAACACTTTTTAAAATGTAGAGTTTCCATGAATTTTTTTTCCTTTGAGTAGTGCATATATTGAAATAGCTATATAGCTTCACTCCATAATAAATAACTCTTTAGAAAAAAGGAAATGATTTAGAATGATATTCTGAAAAACTCCAGAATTATTGTGAAATCACATTTTTATCTACCATTTTTAGAGCTCATTTGATTTATCCCAGCTTGGCATATTAGAATAGACATGGGGATACAAACAACCTGATAGTTAAAATTTTGTCTGAATATGAATCTCCTCTGGCTTCCTTCTCTGCCAGGAAAATTTTTCCTGTTGTCAGTCAACTGATCCTAATATCTTCTTGGAAGAGAGGAAACATTTTAAAGTGTAAAGCAAAAGTCCTCCCCCAGCCCTGGAGAGAAAACTTTTTTTCCCTTGAGCTGTTGATGTTTTTAAGAGAAATGACTTTAGTTGGTTCAGTCAGATGATAGAAGACAGAGATAACTATATAAAGGAAAATGTTTGAATATCAGTACTGTTGTTGTCAAGTAAAGTTTAATTGAGTAACTTTGGTTTAAAGGGATAGTATGAGCCACACATTGCATAGGGGGTAAATCTTTCTTAAGCAGTAGAAGAGTAGATTTATTGTACTTCTGAATTCTCTATCTTCGCTTTGAAAAAGTCATTTATTAACATACACTTTGAAATATGTTTACCAACTTAGAAAGGAACTCAGGTCTCCCGACCATGAAATGCATTGCATTAATTAAATGATTATTTCCAATTCTTTTTAGAGTTTTAGTCAAAATTAGTTACTCTGAATCTAAAGAAGAAAATGAAGACAAAGCATATCTTAAACACTAGCAAAGAGTCCTCTTTTAAGGTACAAAGCAAGTCTTCTCTAAACAACTTATGGTAAATTGATCCAGAATCTTTGGCCTTATTTCAACTGTTATCCTAAGCACATATTATTTATAGTAATAGTCACTGAAAAGAGAGATTTAAACAAAAACGTTAGAATGGCTATAAAGTTCTTACTTATCTTGTACTTTAGAAAAATGAAGTGCATGTTAGGGATGATTCATGGAAGGATAGGAAGGGGCTCGGGGTGAGGGGGCTGGATGAAGCTAAAGAAAGAAACCAAGGGAACAGGAAACTGGGTAGAAAGAAGAAACCATTTTGAGCTCCTAAAGTTTCATTATCAATTGGGGCTAAAAACAATAAAATATTATGAATCGAGTTAAATAAAGCAAATTAAAGATAACTAAAATGAGAATATAGAATTACTTTATTTCAGAAGTAATCAAGATAATATCTTAATTAAAAGGTATCTGGGTAGTAAACTCTATATTACTTAGAATTCTCTTTAGGAATAGAACCAATAGAAACTCTCTCTTTCTCTCTTCTATGATGATAAAATTAGAAGATATATTAAGTATTTAGTAGAATTTCAAATTTTATATTTGTTTCTGATATTTTAGAGTTAGATATGCATCTGTGAATCTCTGTGTTAAGGTTTGTGCCATATGCTCAATATTGTTGGTGTGCGTTTGCAAATTCCACTTTCAAAACCAGAATATACTGCCACAGCACTTCCTTGTAACTTTACAATAGAATATAATCTGTATGCTTCAAACACTGCAATTTAATACACCTCCAATGATAATATTTAATAAAACTCCACTCCAGATTCTGAATCAGGTGGCTAATATCTTTGAGGCAGAAAGCTTAAACATAAAAGAAATAAGTAGTCCATTAGGATACATGATACCAGTAATATAGGCATTGATCTTTGTTCTTTAATACTAGAAAAATCTTAAAAAATACAGGAGAAATTTCATTCAAATCATTTGCATCAATTTTCAGAAGTGACTGCTTATGAACTTTAAATGCTTTGCTTTTGTTGAATTTTATTTTTGCTTTCACTTCAATTTATGTTTGCAGAGTGGGTCTATTGCCTGGGTGGCTTTTTGGCTGGTTGGTTTGGGATCTCTAATTATATACTTTATTTATCAAGACTAGAAAAAATTATGACTATTAATGAGAATTTTGACAATGACTTGGAATAAAATGATCATACATTTTTGTTGGTTTTATTGAAAGCACCATGTCTTAATAAGTATAAAAAATTTCACTAGCTTCTATAAAATATTGCATTTTCACCCTCCAGTATTTGCCTTTTTGTTGAAATTGGATGATAAATAGTATAGATAGGAAAATCACCAGAAGTCATCATAATAGATGTATTTAAGTAAGCAAGAATATATAATTTGTAATTTAAAAAATGAAAAAATGTAGTTTAACAAAAAATGATACTAAAATTTCAGAGTATTGGATTTAAATCATTTAAAGGATTAATAAGATATTAACATTTTAAATACCATTAAACTTTTGGTAGCATATATTTAAATCTCTTTTATAGGATATTTATATTTATAGACATTCCTATTATAGTCACAGTTCACAATTAAAAGCATTATCTTTCTTTGTAATGTTTGTAAATACTTGTTTTACTTGAAAATACATAAAAGAAAGCTCTATCTTTATCTCCTGTATTATTGTATTCTCCTCATACTTTGATAGTCTTTTTTTCTGTTTAGAAATTTTTTTCCTGCAGTTGCTATGGAAAAATCACCAAAAACATAGTAAATTAAAAAACACAAATTGATTATTGCATAGTTCTGCAGGTAAGAAATCTTAAATGGATCTCAGTAGGCTAAAGCCAAGATACTAACAAGCTTTCATTCCCTCAGGACACTCTACAGGAGAATCAGTTTCCTTTTAGAATCTATTCCCTTGCCTTTTCCAGTTTCTAGAGGCCACTTATATTCCTTGGATCTGGGTCACATTCCACAATCTTCATTCAACATAAGCAGCTCAAGATCTTCTCAATGTAGTCATCTACTAGGGGTTCTCTCCTCTAGCTTCCACTTGCATTTATAAAAACACATATGATTAGATTGGTTCCATCTGAAGAATCATGACCTCATCTCAGGGTCAGTTAATTAGCAACCTTAATTCTATCTGCAACCATCAATTCCTGTATACCATGTGACCCAACATATTCCTAAATTCCAGGCTTTAGGACATGGATATCTTTGCAGGAGCCATTATTCAGCACTGTAAGTTAATGCTAGGTGATGAGAAATAAAGGGATCATTATAATAAACTATTCATTTTAATAGGTTTTAACTTTTCCAAAATAAAATAGGTAAAATAAATGAATTTAAAATCCTTTATCATTCAAGGGATTGTGTCTAGAAGAGAAAAGTTAATACTTCAAATTCATTTACAATCTCATTACTATTCAGTCTCTTAGGAAATTTCCTTATTTCTTTCCAGGGAGCTATCTTTAAAATGATAAAATAATACAATGATTTCAAAACTTAAAAGTATAAAAATATTTGCATACATTTTGCCTCTAGCAAATAGTCCTCCCTCAGACTTCATGCTCCCCCCGAAAAAAAGATTTTAAACGATTTTTTAAATACTTATTACAGAATTTTAGAACTTTTAAGTTTGAAGAATTCTTCCATATCAGCTGATCTAAATACTGTCTAACGCCAGACTTTCTTGCCAAATTATCACCCATACTTTTACTGATCATCTATTTGACTGTGGAAGGTCACAAACATCAAAGTAGTCTATTTAATATGTGCTCATCCATGATTATTAATATTTGGCTCCACCTATATGACTCTGGAGAATAAGTATAATGCTACATACAATCTACAAATATTTAAAAGTAGCTCATATGTGACTATCAAGCTGATTACCTTTACTTCCTCTAAATACAAGTAGAAACCTTAAATTGGTAAAGAAAGAAAACTGTATCCCTGTAGAATATTCTACTGGAGGTAAATTTGTCAATTTAAGTGAAAATTCCCCTACAATTCAGGTATCTGATAAACTGATACAATACATTGGGAAAATCTAGAGAAGGCCTTACCCTTGACTTTACTCCAGAAACCAGCCACACAGACTTTTTGAGATTTTTACTTCCACAGGAAAGATACTTCAACTGGATGATAAAAGACCATTTTTATCCTGGGTTAGCTCTAGATATAACTTTCCTGTACACCAATGACCTGTGAGCATAGATTATTAGATGAGGGAGCCCAGAAGAAATGAAAAGTGATATAATTGACCTGAATTATTTTTACCCATCACTGAAGGACTTTCACTGAATAAGGACCAGTTGAATCTGCTTCTGTAACTTGAGAGAGAAGCTGATATCTTTCCACAGATTAACAGAATTTAAAATCAATTTTTTAAAAATAAATTTTCACAGAAAATGTGTTTCATTATTCACTTTTCTAGTACCTAGTTTGAGGGAATTTGCTAAGAAACTTAATAACAAGACTAAACAAAAGACCATGGTCTAATAAAAGCTTTTAAAGTTAACTTAATACATTTTCTTATCTCAGGCAAATCTTGGTTCTAATACGGCCAAAAGGAAAGCCAAGTTATGCCACTAGACTTCATTAGACAATAGGATAGATTCTAGACAGTTAATTTAAGTATATATTGGGTGGGGGAGTTGTAGAGGCCTATCCAATAGGGTGAGTCTCCAATAAGAGTCTCAATTCTCACCACCTCACAACAGGTTAACTGCCTCAAGTTTGTCACGCAGGGCCTTATCCGGTGTAGATGATTGAAAATATAAACCAGGCACTGTCTGGTGGAGTAGCAGTTTAGTCAGCCACCTTTGGTCAAGAGCACACTCCACATACATGTCAAGGTCCTGGGTTCATGTCCTATGGCCAAGGTAAACAACCAAGATGAACAACTAAGTAAAATAAAGTGCTTCTTCCTCCTCTCTCTTCCTGCCTGCCTCTACTACTTTCATTCCTGCAAAAGAAAATATATACCAATAAAGGCTCTGGTGAAGAAGACATTTTGCCTTCAGAGTCATTCAGTGATTTTTCTAAATGAATATCTTTTTCAATTTTTTTTTACAATATTGACACTGAACATAGTAGCTCCTGGTCTATCATTTATTCCACTTTTGGAAAGGAACATCTCTAGTCCCCAAATTATCGACCACTTGGCTCTTTTGAATCACATACAGCCCACAAACCTGACCAACTATTAGCCTTGGTTATTCAGGATATTTTTCTTATGAGGAATCGGTGGCCTTTAGACCTAGATATTATGCTACAAATTGCCACCACACTACCATGCTTTTACCACTTCATGGAGATATCTACCAGAAGAATCTTCATATTACATGCAGTTTTTAACTTTTTCCTCTGCAGACAGGAATCAGTTATGGACTAAGAAACACAAGCTCAACACAGACTACTCTCTCACTCTATCCCTATTAATATTTACAAAGAAATAGATTGCTATCATTGGAGTTAGCATTAGTCGAGATGATCTTTTTATAGTTTGTATTCTGTCTCCTTTTCTTTTGAACTTGCTTCTAAACAATCTTATAAGCTTATCTGGATATCCTGAACTGAAACTCTCTTATAACAGATACTATTAGGCTGATGCAATTCAAGTCTTGTAAACTCAGAATAGCCTAAACAACAAATCACTCTGGTAACTAATCACTGTCAAAGAAAGTGAGAAGAGAAAGACTACATGTTAACCATTCTAAAGTCCAAGTTAAGTTATTAGTTAAGTGTCTAAATCTTTTACTTGGTTTAAAAATAACAAGGCCACCATCAAGCGAACATATTAATTGGGATTGGTATAAATGTTACAAATAAGTCATCTTGGCAAATATTCAGACAGAAGAATTATAAAGACAGAACGTCCATATGTGCTTTATTAAAACTGTGTTTGATGAAGGGGGCATCTGGTTACACCTCTTTTAAAACTTACTTTCAAGCAAAACCCCTATCAATCATGAGAAATAGGTCACCAAGGTATGGATCACCCATCTTTTAATCAAATTGAATGACTTCAAAATCATTAACTTGAAAAATACTGGACCTTACAGTAGGTGCAATTTCAGTTCACTCAGATGGTAAGTTGACTTTCCTCGATTGGTTCTTTAACTTCTGCATAAAGATACAAAATAGTTACAGTGTCTGCCAAGATTCACCTATGTCTATTCAACTAGAATATTATTCCTCACTCCAATACATCCTCTCCTCACCATTTCTATTCTTTCGCTCTTGTTTTCAGTCATTATACATATGATTAAAATCCTTATGTAAACATATTTAATAAATAGGTGGTTAGACAAATTTGTCCTGCTTAGTGTTTATTAACATATATTCCTCATCTCTTTAACATTTTCCATCATACCCCTCACACATCAACAAACTGAAGTGATTACAATTCCACAAATTTAACAACTATTCTTTGAGACTAGTTTCTTAACCATTTGGGAGTTCATGCTCTTATCAGAAAAAAAAAAAAAATGGGAACAACACCTTACAGAGTAGTTGTGAAGATTAAAAGTACTAATACACGAAAAGCTTACAATGTGGTGCCTGGCACACAGTAAATGTTAGTTGTTATTGTGGCAGTTGTGGTGTGATGATCATATTCTCCTCAAAATCCATACCTTTGCGTATATATTTTTCCATCAGCATAAAACATTGCCTTAGAACTTGTCAAATTCATATTTATTTTTATCATTGAGGACCTTCCTAATCCCTATGGGGCAAGTTAGGGTCTTCCTTCTCTGTACTGAAACATTTTTCTAGACCTTTACTTTTGTGCATTTAATACAATGTACTCTAATGAATTCTGATGTCTTTACAAATTTCTTTTCCCTCTAGATTGTTAAAGAGAGAAACATGACTCTTTAAGGATATCCTGACACCTAACACAGATCAATAATTGGAAAGAAGGTGGAGAAAGAGGGGGGAGGGATGAAGGAAGATAAAGGAAGAGGAAAAGGAGAAAAGGCGGAAGGAAGGAAGGGAGGGAGGGAGGAATGGAGGAAAGAAGGGGCAAACAAATGAATTCAATCTCTGGCAGCAATCCTATCCTCCATCATTCCTAGAAGATCTCCAACAGTGATACATTGGTCTCATTTACAAATTCTGTCAGTGCACTGATTAACAGTTTCCAAGTTTATCACTCAGGGCATAAATAACGATGGTCTGCAAGATATTAATTCATTTGCAGTGACTAATTTGCCTTCTATTTGATGGTTATGCCAACTATTGACTAAGGCAAAATCCCTCAGCTTGCCAACCAAAAAGAAAAAAAAAGAAATCACTTAGTCAGAAAATGGCTGATATAGGAAAGAAGCAGCTGCTTTTGAAGTTGACAAAAATGAGCCAAAATTTGTTTCTTTAGAGGAAGAACATTCCAGTGATTTATTTAGCTTTAGCAATGAGGTTTTGATGAAGGCAAGAGAAGAGGAAATGTACAAGAAACAGAGTATGTAAGCATATCTATTTTCTTCATCATTTGCTTTCTAATGATAATTTCCCCTGTCTAGATTTCCTAAGCTATAGATGCAAGTTTTATTGATCAAATTTGTTATATTAGAGAAAGTAAATTTAGTCAAAAGAATAAAATGAATTGTAAACTGCAAACATTTTCTCAAAAAGAGCAATAGTTTTCTCCCTTGATGTGACAAAGATCTTCCTTAAAAACATCTTGTTTTTGAGATTTTGTTCACTGGCAATACAGAATAAGAGGAGTAGATGTTTCCCACTTTATGAACTGGTTTCAAGCTTGAAAATAGTACAACATATAAATTTTATCAGATAGTCTGTTAAATGACCACACACACACACACACACACCCCTACACACACACCAGTTCTTTCACCACTAGTGAAGGGAATGACGAGTTGTAAATCAGAAAATCTGTTCTCTTCTTTCAATGCAGGTTCTTCCACAAAACAATTTGTTTGTGGTAATCAATCATAGCTTTGTAGTAGACTTAGCATTTCTCTCAGGAGTCTGTTGCACTCTCTCCTTTCTAGCCTGGCCTCTTCTCAAAATTAACAACCAAGAAGCCACCTGTGACTACTCCTACACTATTGTATTGTCATCACATTTTCAAATACACGTTTTCTATTTGTATATTTTACATACTTCCTAACCCTTTCTGACTCTTTCATATTCTTGTGTATTTCGACTTTCTCTCATATTCAATTCCTCTACCACCATTCTTACTCCCAAAATTCATTTCCAAGCAAGCAATTTTTTCTCCTTCCAGCTCACCCTAAACACCAATGTCACCAATACCCTAGTTAAGATTCCTGTATCACAATTCAGAAAAAAAGTTCAAATTTTTTAGTCAATCATAAATTTTTGTAATCTGGTCACAGTGGTCCATCTTCTCAGTTACGTCACCTGCCATTTGGACATCTGATTATCATCCTCTACACAGACCTTCTCTATATCCATAAAGCATATGATGAATCAATACTAGGGTAAAAATCTAGGAATTATCTCTGAGTCCTCTCCTGAACTCCCCATGTACAGTCAACCACCAAGCCCTTGATACTACTTCCATAATATGACCAATCTGTCCATTTCTATCCATTTATACTTCTGGCTATCCAAACCACCATTATCCTTCCTAGTTAACTTCTCTTGCCTCTCTACAATCTAGTTTCCACATAACATCTGAAGAGATCATCACTAAAAGAAAAATCATAATTCTGTTTAAAACCTTCCAGTGATATTTCATCCTACTGAGAACATGATCCACACTTCTACCTATATATTGGCTGGCTTGTGTGAATCTCTTTGACCACAGTCTTTACCACTTTATCTCTCACTGTGCAAAAACCACACTGGCTTTCCTCATATTCTTCTTACACACATTTTCCACTGAAAGACTTAGCATCAATTATTCCTTCTCCCTGTAATGCTCTCCCCACTAAACTCTGGATAGTGACTATTTCTGTCACAACCTAAGTATCACTGCATTCTTTACCCAATATAAAATATATACTCCATTACTGTCATTACAACCTGCACAGCATTTAGCTGATATTTATTTTTGCTTTTTGTTTGTTTATTATCTGTCTTTTTAACTGATGAATTCATCATCTCTGGAATACTGCTTGACTCTCAATAACTATGTACTTAATGAATACTGACCTCCCATTTCTATGCTCTGTCCACAATACTACATATTATTCCCAGTGGAGAATAACAGGACCAACTGACAGAAGTGAATTGAATTGTTATAGAGAAAGGAAGGTAGAGGAAAAGTAAGAAAGAATGACTGGACTAGAGAGGAGCATCTTTATTGAATCATAGTTAAAAGACAAGATCATTAAAATCTTTGACATTAAACTAAGAAAGTTTAGATCAAATCTGATAAGTTGTAGAAGACTCTGCTTAAACCTGAGTAAACATGGACTATGAACCATGAGAACAGTGATATTTGTTTTGGCCACTACTATGAACCAAGAACAGTAATTGAAACATACTGGTACTCAAAGTGTTGAAAGCATAAATGAATTAACATAATATTATTCTTTGGATTCCTTGAAAATAATTTATAAGCCACAGTAGAGATAAGAATACTGTAAAACAGAATTTCTCAAAATCTGGACAATATATTTAAGTGACTTATTAAAATGCAATTTCCTCTGTCTTTCCTGAGAATTATGGAATCATCAAAGCCTAAGATCAAAAATCTGAATGACATGAGCTTCCTGTGTGTTTCTTACCTGCACATTAAAGTTTGAATGACTACCCTAGAAAAATAAGATGATGAAAGAACTAAAGTAGGATCTATACTTAAGGGAATTAATGGAAGATAAACTACCAGAATTTTGCAAAGTAGAGAAGAGTCAAATTGACTATTTCCAACCTGGCAGGCAAAGAGAATGACAAAACCAATGATAGAATATAGGAAGCTTTTGCATCAGTATGAAAAGGTTTTTTAATTTTAAAAATGTATAAGGTAACAGATTTTCACCTTTTGGTAGACACTGTAAGGATATGTGTAAGGTGAAATACGAGACAAAGCTAAGAAAATTATGTGTTCCCCAAACCTCAAACGGTAACTGCACTATAATGAATAGCAAAGGTATTGCTACTGCACTCCATAGTGTGAGAGTGCTTAAGACAAATAAGTCTTGTTTCTTATTGTCCAAACCTATATTAAAGGTATGTAACTTCTGTTTATTTCGTTGCAAGAGCATTGCATATGTCTCAGTAAATAGCTCTTTGTGCAATAGATTCCTGAAACTGGCTTCCTCCCAGCAATGAAACAGATATAACACTGGAGCAGTGCTAGAAAGCAAGAAAGGGATGCCAGATATCTAATTTAAGGAAAGATCTGAATGCAAATGTCTCTAGTACACAGTAATATTTCAGACAGTTGTTCAGTTTTCAATAATTCAAATTTTTATTAATAATATTTAGGATTTAGAATCTAGAATCTAGAACTCATACATAGAATCAGATATTTTAAACTATTATATATTTATTCTATCAATTTTGTTTTTCTTGCCTTAATTTCAGCAATATTGTGTTGCTATAATCAAGATTTTTGCATAATTTTCATTTTGTTGATAATGTGAAATTAGAAAATCTTTCTCAAGTTCTTGTATTTTTTAAATAAAAATTTATTGAAAGAACAATTCATTATAACATTATATAGTTTTAAGGTATAGATTGTCTTATTTCAATAAAACAATACTGTATATAGTTCATTAAGTTCACCAGCAACATTCCAGTTCTATCCTTCACTATATTTTGACCCCATTAGGCAGCTTAACCTCCCTCATCTTTCCTTTCATGTAAACACTAACTTAGTCCTATAGACTAAATACTTAATTTTATTTGATGTGGTTCATTTGTTTATTTGATTTCTCTATAAACTACACGAGTGAAATGTTGCATTATTTGACTTTCTCCTTCTGACTTATTTCACTAAGCATAATTGTCTCCAGGCCCATCATCCTGTTCCAAATGACAGGTTTTAATATTTTTCATAGCTGTGTAGTATTCCATTGTGTATCAATATCACATCTTCTTATCTACTGAACTGTCAATGAACACTTAGCTTGTTTCCAGTTTGGGCTATTATAAAGAATGTTGCAATAAACATAAAGGTTCTTATATATCTTAAAAAGTTTTTTTTTTTTTTTTTTGGCATTTTTCAGGTAAATATTCCAAAGCAGGATAATGGAATCATGTAAAATTTGTAGTTTCAATTTTCATAATGGTTGCACCAACAGTTTACCCTCCCCCAACAATCAATAAGGTTTCTTTTCTCCACAACCGTGACAACACTTGTTTCTAGCCCTTAGATAATAGCTATTCTCATAGGTGTCAGGTGTATCAATGTTGTTTTGCTTATAACCTATTTTAAATGGAAGGCAAGATCATTTTAATAAAAATACAATAACCTGCCATTTGGAACAAAATGATGGAACTGGAGGCAATTATGCTTAATGAAATAAGTCAGAAGAAGAAAAGTCAAATAACACAAAATTTCACTCGTGTTTAATATACAGACAAATCAAACAAATGAACCAAATTAAATAAATCAATTTCATTTTAATAGTTCACAGTTTTACTATCACACTCTCACAAACATTTTATATTTTTGGTGTCTTATCGCTTCTAAGTAGAGTTTTATTCACTTTACAGAAATCTCTTTACCACTCCTTCAATTCTAAGTGACAACCTAGTAGGGTAGAATATTCTTGCTTTGAAGTCCTTTTCTTTTAGCACTTTGAATAGGCCATGCCATTTCCTTCTAGTTTACTCTAAGAAATCTGCAGACCATTTTATGGAGATCCCCTTATGTGTGGCACTCATTTCTCTAGTTGGTCTTAAGATTCTCTATCATGTATTTTTGTCATTTTAATTACAATGTGTCTTTGTATATGTCTGTTTCAGTTTATGTTGTCTTATTTTAATAATGAATTTATGTTTTCTTTTGTTTACATTGCGCTATTCATTTTAGGATATTAAAATTGTACGTCAGTCTATGTGTATTTCATACCATACACCGCTAGAGTTCTAGTGTCCCTTACTATCACCTTTGTTTGGGCTTATTTTGTTTGGAACTCTTTAAGCCTACTATATGTAGCTAAGTGCTTCTTTTCCCAAGTTAGGGAAGTTCTCAACTATTATTTCTTGTATTAAGGTTTCTGCCCCTTTTCTGTCTCATCTCCTCCAGAACCCCTATGAAGTTGAGTGTTCTTCCCGTTGATGTTATCCAATAAGTCTTTTATGTCATCTTATTTCTTTTAATTTTTTTTTTTTTTTTTTTTTTTGCTGATCTGCTTGGGTGCTTTCCACTGACCTACTAACTCACTGATTTGATTGCAAGCTTCTTCTAGTCTACCATTGAACTCTAGTGTGTTTTTTTGTTTTTTAATTTTTTCTTTCAAGAGAAAGGAAGCAGGCAGAAATGAAGACAAGTAGGCAGGCAAGAGGAAGAAACATTTTTTAAAATTTATTTGTTCATTTTGGTTGTTCCTCAGCCCCAGGTTACAAATTTAGGTCCTTTGGCTTTTATATGGACTACACTGTAGCAGCAGACTTAACGCCTGAGTCAACAGAGTTCACCTATTCTGTTTTTTACTTCAACTATTATGTTCTTTAGTTCTATAAATTCTGTTTGGAAATTTCATATATTTTCTCTTTGTTGTAAATCTTATTTTCTTCAGGGGTTTCCTAATTTCAGCAAGAATCACTGAGACTGTTGCTTTTACATCTTGGGGTAGTTTACTTAAATCTTTTGCATAGGATTTTTCTGTGGGATTTTGTTTTGATTCACATCATTCAGAGTAAATTTCTTTGTGTGTGTATGTGTGTCCTTATTTATTTCTATGGATTAGGCTAAAAGGCTTTCTTTCCTATCTTATGTAATAGTCTTCTGCTAAGATTCAAGTTGCACAGAATCTGCCTGGGGTAGTAGCTGCTCCTGGAAGGGCCTGTGGGGTTTAGGCTATAGTCAAGCAAATGAATAAGCAACAGCCCTAAGTGGGGAAAGACAGTTTTTTCTTAGGCTGTTGGAGTCTGCCTTTAGATCTTCTCTGGGAAAGCTGCTGCAGTAGAGATAAAAACTTGAAAAAATGAACTTTGAAGTAAAGCATTCAGCTCCTGTGCCAGGGTTGCAGGCTCTCACTGCCTGATGCTATTCTAGGTGATTGTTACCCTGATATCCATAGGAATTGTATCCAGGAGAACAAACCATTACATGGTTTGGTGGCATGGTAGAGTGGTAGAGATTTTGACCTCTGATCCTATATCAATATGGGAATACCCCAATGCCAACCACAACTCTAATATGGTTCCCATCAGTGGCAGCACCACACAAAAAAAGAGAGTCTGGGAAGACAGCAAGCAATGTCTCCACTGGAAGGCTACCCTTTCTTATTCCTCCCACTGAAGTTTTTAGTTCAACAAATCAAGATCCTTCAGTTAGATTATACACACTTCATTTGGCACCTGATCACTGTCCTGTATTCTCTGCTCCTTTGAATCCCACTGTTCTCCAAAGGAAATCCCACTTTGATTTCCACAATAGATGTAATAAGCATTCCCCTCAAGAATGCAGTTCCTAGATGCTGGGGCACCTGGGGTGAAATAACCCCTTCAGTTCCTATGATAAGGTTCTGTATCACTGGTGTCCCTCCCAATATTGGGTCATACTGCCTGGGTAGCAATCCTGGTGAGACTATGTCTCAGCTTTCATATCCTTTCTGATGTTTTTTTCTCTTTTTTCCTTGTGTATATGGTGGTTCCCCAATCCTCAGTTCTGTTTCAAAGGCTAATTTGTATCTAAATACAATATTATAGTTTTTCTGAACAGGAGGTGAGCATAAAATTTTGCTAGTCCACCACGTTGGGTGTGTTTCCAAATAATTTTTTTCTTTTATTTTTTTCAGGTCAAGAAAAGAACATCATTCATAACATTAAATATTTATTTCAAAAGAAACTCTGGAAAGTACAATATATTGGATACTTCCAAAACAAACTTCAAAATGATATATTAGAAAATATTAAAATTCATAACTAAGCTTGAGTCACAATTCCTTAATTTAGAAAAGTTAAAAATTGGAATTGTCAAGAAGAATAAGGCTAACTAAAAAGAATTCAGCAAGACAAAAATAAAATTCTAAAAATTTGAGTAGCATTATCTATCCAAATCAAACAATATCAATAACAATAAAACTAAACAATGAAATATTAAGCATACAGGATTTGAGCATAAAAGATAAATTTGAACCTTGGCTCTGACACTTGTATACAATATAACATTAGGCATATTTCTCAGCCTTGGTTTTCTCATATATAAAATAGATACAATAAAATCTACATAATAGGCTTATCTTAAATAAGGTAATATATGCCAAGTTCTTGAGTAGGCCCCACAGAACAATCAAAAGCAAATAAATTAAAGAGGTAATCAAAAGTCTCCCCCAAAACAAAAGCCCAGGATGAGAAGACTCCTCCAATGAGCTTCATTGAACCCTCAGAGAGGAGTCAATACCATTCTTCTCAAATCCTCCAAAAAAACTGAAGAACTGGGAACACTCCCAAACACTCTTCATGAGGCCAACATCACAGTGATACCAAAAACTGACAGAGACTTCACCAAGAAAGACAATTACAGACCATTATCTCCAATGAACACAGATGAATAGGTCTAACAGACCTGTTTTAAGTGGGATTTCTTTACACTTTATATAGCATCTTTTGGCATTTTTTGTAGAACTAGTTTTATGATGATAAATTCCTTTAACTTTTGTTTCTTAGAAAAGCTTTTTATCATTCCTTCAGTTCTGAATGATAATCTCACAGGGTATATAGTATCCTAGGTTTAAAATCCATTTCTTTTAGCGTTTGAATATATTATGCAACTCACTCTAGAGTTTCAGTTGAGAAATCTGCTGACAATCTTATGGGGACTCCTTGGTATGTGACTTGTTTTTCTCTAGAATCTTTTAAGATTCTTTCTTTATCTTGTAAATTTGATATTTTGATGACTATATGCCTAGGTGTTGACCTGCTTGGGTTTCTCTTATTAGGGGCTCTGTGAGCTTCTTGGGTCTGGAGGCTTGTTTTATTCCTCAGATTTGGGAAATTTTGATCTACTATTTCTTCAAATACAATTTCTGCCCCCTTTTCTCTCTCTTCTTCTGGGACTCCTATGTGAATGTTGTTTCTTTTGTGTTATCCCAAGGTCTTGAATGCTGACTTCTTTGAGAAGGATGGGTATTGATTTTTCTCCAAGGGTTTGAAGAAGCTCATTGGAGGCACCATATCATTCTGGTCTTGATGTTATCCCAAGGTCTCAAATGCTGACTTCAATTTTTTGCATTCTTTTATCTCTTTGCTGGTTTGCTTGAGTGTATTGCCTTGCTCTGTCTTCTAGCTCACTGCCTCTATTGGAGGCTTTATTCATCCTTTGCTTGACTCCCTCTATTGAATTCTTTGGGTCAGCTACTGTCTTCTTTATTTCTTTGACATCTGTTTTGAGTTTCATTTCTTCTTTTTTTTTTCCTTTTTCTTCCTCTATTGTTTTCTTGATTCCTATGAGTATGTTTATCGCTATTTCCCTAAATTCATCCTCAGGCAGTTTGCATACATCTGTTGTGTTCAGATTTTTCCCTGAGTTTTTGATTGGATCCATCATGTCATGAATCTCTTTCTGCATCTTTGCTCCACTTGGCATTCTGTTTATGTTTCTGTGGATTGGGTTTCGCGGAATTGATGGCCTCATGTACGATATTGACTTGCACTGAGTAAGCCTGGATCTTGGTTTGGACATGGATTTCTTGACTTTTGTGGTGTCATCACTAGTTGGATTTGCTGAAGTTGCTATGTGAGCCCTCTGTTGCTGTCCGAAAGTTCAGTCTATAGGGTTGAGATTTGAGTTTGTGTGTGGGATGCAGAGCTTACCTCCAGTGTCCCAACCACAATGAGCACCTTGTCATTGGCCCACAATCAGCTATCAGGCTGCGGTTTTGCTTCCACCCACAAGGTGGCGATATTGGGTAGTGTGGACTCTCTCCCTCTGGCAGACTCTCTTCTTCCTTTAAACACCAAGATGGATTTCTGGTGGGTGGGTCTGGTGGGTCCTGTGGCTCCAGGGTAATGTGCTGGGAGAGGGTGCTGCCTTCCAGTTATAGCAGTGCCCAGTACAATTTTCTCAACAGTCCTCCTGTTCAAACCAACAGGGCATTACTTCTCCTTCCACCCTCAGCCTAGATCCTCTCCCCTAGCTCTGTGTCCTGGTCCCACTGGGCATGCTGTCCCCTACTTTCATGATTCCTTGGAAGGCCACTTCTTCCCAAGTTCTACCCACTCCACCATGGCAGAATTCTGAGTCTGAGTCTACAGTGTAGCTCTGAAGCTAGATGTTTTCACCTACTTTTGTTGTCGCAATTTGCTGCTGTGTGCCTACAGCCTCTGTGCCTGCTTTTCCTCATTGTTTGTTTCTGGAAAATAGGTGAATTCCTAGTTGCTCTGAGTCTCATTCCTAACAGGTTGCCATCTTGACTGGAAGTCCAGAATTGTATTTTTTAACATAAAATTGGACTTAGGCCATTGAGTGTTATTTGTGAGAATTAACCTATGTACTTTTGTGTTATGAGAAAATGGTATTTAGAATACCCAGTAAGTTGAATACTCAAAAGTAAATTAGCCTTCTCACCATGATAGAGAGAGGTTTAATATATACTTCTAGAATGGTCATCATAAAACACCAGTTCCTCTTATAATTTTCCAATTAATCACTATCATTGAGGGAAGATTTAATAAAGGAAGGAAGGTCAGCTGTTAGAAGCAAGTATTAGAACTTTGTCTAATAGACTCATGAGTCTGCTTGTTTCACTGCAAACATTTTGGAGGCTCTGTCTTTTTGAGTTGGTTGAAAAAGTAAAAACAATGTATTAAAAAAACCTATGTGATTTTTTTTTTCAAATCTGATCTTCCTGTTTTTTTCTTTATGTTGAACAAGAAATAATGCTCTCAATTTTTTTTTATAAAAGATAAGAAACGAAAGGAAACTACAAGTTGAAAATTCATGCAACACATTTTGTGATACTTCAATGTTCCTGTCATGGAAACTACCAGTCTCTCTTGGTCCCCTCCCAAAAGAAAAGAAAGAAGCTAGGTAAGGCAGCATACCTGACAGTAACAATTTCCCTACTACTCCCCCTTTCTCCCCCAAAAAGGGGTATGGTGAAACTAACATCAATGAAGATAAAATACTTAAACACAAAATAGGAATTGAATATGCGTCTTAGTTCTTTCCTTCACAGATGACCTTTCCTAGGATATCTTTCATACAGGAATTTTAAGTCAAAAAACTGATATGCATGATGAGGGAAATAGTTTAAACTCTTTAAAGTATGCCAGTAATTACAACCAAACAAATTCCAATTCAAACACTGAAGAATCTTGAAGTCAGTAAATATTCAGTCAATAGATATTTTGTGCACGACTTCTTTAGCTGCATGATACAATTAGGTTTTAATGCCAACTGCTGGAATCCTGCTCCGTTTGATTCAGCAACAAGAACGAAGCCAACTCCTCTTGAAGATCCTCAGTTTAGTGATCTGCAGATCACTAACTAGTAAAAGTTATTGGCATCTTTTGCCTGGTCCCTTTAGTGCTACAATTATCTAGGGGATGTCCAATGTAGATGAAGAGGAAGAAGAAATGATGATTATCCAGAGGCTCAAACAGTGAACATAAATGTCAAATCAAATATTCCAAAAGGGGATTTTCCTCTGTCCTTGGTTTGTTACAAAATGGTTAACCTTAAAAAAATATGAAGATTATCTCCCTTCATCTTAATACTGTACTCCTTCTATCATTTTTATCACTTTCTCCCACATGGATAAATATCTAGTCATACACTAAAAGGAAAAACTGGGTTTTTTTTCTGAAAAGAGATACAATTTTGTGGTTTTCTTTGTGTCAAGGACAACTGAGCTCAGAAGGCATAAATTAGATTTATACGATACTAAATTGTGATATTATGTTTCCTTCAAGTTTGGCCTCAAAATCATACCCTTTGTTATGAAGGTGTATTTTTATTTTTGTAGATATTAGTTTTTAGAATTTTTATGAATGATAGCTAATACTGCTAAGTTCAGGTATATTTTAATCATTTAGCAAATTGCAGTGCTAATAACCAATTACATTTAGTGAGTCAATGTTTAAAAGAAACTTCAAAATTTAATTCTCTTTAAATCTATTGTGTAAATATTACTATTATTCATAAAGGTATTCTACTACAACTGCCTGGAAATAAATAGCCACCAATTAATTTTGCCTCATATGTTGACCTCCTTTTTGAGGACTATAATAATGGTTAATCAAATATGTTTAGAAAGCAAAAACTTAAAAATAAATGATTCTCTCTAGTCAATAACCACAAAATGTTCTTTTTTTTTGCAGAAGATTATAATATTTTATAAGGCTTAAAATGTGCCATACCAGAGACATAAATAAAAATAAATCACTTGCAATAATTTAGTTTACAAACAATTAACTTTGGGTCTCAAAGTCACTGACTTACTATTTCAGAAAATTTTAGTGACTTAGAAAAACATAATACCTTTTACTACATATTTCAAAGCTATGAACTTCAATTCTATTTTAAGTAGCTAAAGAACAAATTATTAAATAAAAATTCAGAGGTCCCAAAGCTAAGAAGACCCATCTGGCCAACACCAAAAACTGCTGAATAAAATGTACACTTTCCTCACCCTGCTACAAAAAAGCTAAACTGGTGTTACAGAAACTTTCTAGTTCTCCTCCCTTATCTACCCTTTCCATTCTTTATCTTCACAAAGACCATACAAACCACTCACAGCATGTTAGCAGGCTTCTCTGAGATTGAGAACTCATATCCCTTCCATCTATTTAGGTTTCCATATATTAAAAATTAAAGAAATGTTAAAATGGGTTTACAAAATTTGCAACATACTTTAAAAGTTTAATAATGACAAAGAAACTCAATGATGTGTGGATAACCTCCTTAGGCGACTACACTGAGTTTAAATTTGAGGCTCTTCATGAAGATGAGAACAGACCAAATGGCTCTCCTGGCTCTCTCTATAATTAGCCCTACTATTTACTCCCAGCTTTCATTCCCTTACAGTCTTGTAACAGGCTTCTCTGCCACCAGTATTTCACACCTCCAACCCATCCTCCATAATGCTGCCAGAGTGATCTTTCTAAAATGCCCGTTCGATCATGTTATTCCCTGCTTAAAATTCCCTCATATATCCAGTCATCTGTAGGCTAAATCAGACTGACTCAGAGAGGGATCATAGAAGAATGACCCTGGTCTGCCCCTCTGTTTCAGTCTCCCAGTGCATTCTTTTTATCCCACTCAGCCTCTGCACTCTGCACATTTCCGTTAGCTCAAATTTTTCCCTGAGTTTTTTTCTTTTCCTGCTCTTCCACTCTGCCTGCAAAGTGCCTTTGCCTCCTTAAGGATTCACCACAAGCCTCTGCTGACCCCCTCAGGAAGCTCTGATCACTTGCCCTCTTTGGCGCCACTGTAGCCCAGCTCCATTTTTCAGTCTTTATCATAACTGTTGTGCTTAGTTGCTTATAAGTTTGACTTGCTGTGCTGTGCTTCAAGTTTCTTGAGCACAAGAATGGTTTTATCCATTTTCGTATCACCAGTCCCTAGAGGACAAGGATATTAGATAATACATATAATAATATTTCCAACTTGTTGTTGTTCCGTTTACTTGAGTTTTCTTCACTTGTTTTTTTCTCTTCCCCTTTTCACTGTGTCATTCTTAAATTTTAAAAAAGCACTTTAATCTTTACTGATAAGAACTAAAATAGTGTTATTCAAAGACTTTTATCTCCGAATAGAATTATATTTTGAAAGGAAATTCTCTATATATTTTAAAAAGCTATCAGTTGCTAAATTATTTGAGAATATAAGTCTATGACAATTTCTATACATCTCTTAATCTTCTTATATTTAAATCTGCTTCTCTTCAAGCACTGAGAGATAAGAAAATTTTAAGTTTTTATTCAATTTTATTATTTCTCTCTCTGGTTCTATTGCTGCAGTATTTTTTCTGCTACTTGTTCAATTCCAATGTATAATATTTCTGCTATGTTGTAGATTAAGTGACTTTCATGGACTGGCCTACAACGATAATAGCTTTTTCTGCAGGGAAATGTATTTTAAGTTGCAAATAATCTGTCTCAAAATTCTTTGGAACTTAACACGTGTAAGTTGTGGATTCTCCACTGAGAATGGGAAACCTGATATATATTAATTTGAGTAATTTATTCAGTAAGTATTTATTGATTGACATCTGTCAGGATGAACACTAGGCTCTGAGGATAAGAAGTGAAATGAATAAGGTGTCTGTTTTCAAGGAATTTACAAGCTACACATGTACTTTACTAAAAAGAGGTATATTTTTGTCTACCTCTTCAGTATGTATGCTCCCAGTGAAAGGAGACACATTCTGTTATCTTACTAATATAGAAAATTCTATCATAAAAATAGTGAGTCAATTTTCATCATCCTGAGACACTCCTTAAAGATACAAAAAAATTTTGTCATAATTTTTATTAAAATACTCTTTTGTAATAACAATCATCCAAGAATGTTTTCCTTTTTAATGTTTTAATGTTTAATGTTTAATGTTTTTCCTTTTTTCCTTCATCAAAGAGATTTGTGATACTTTGTTGTTTCCTAATATCTACATTGATCCTTGAACTTTCTAGAAGGATTGCTAAAACTGTATACTTATTTTTGCAGCCCTCTGTTTCTCCAGGCTAGACAAAAGAAGATCCATCCAATATATGAGATCCATCCAATATACTGTCTTCTACCAAGAGAAAAAGATAATGAGTCTGGAGATGTAAGGTTTTTAACAATGTACAATACTAAGCATTTAATATGTGAGTTAGCAGTCTTAAATGGTTATCCGTTAATCAGATCAGAATTATTCTTGGCAACTAATGGATGTTATCTGTAAAATGGAATTTGTCCATTAATGATACAAAGATTTCTAAAGATCTTTTAACATCAAATAAATAAAGCAGTAGATCAACAGAAGATAGGGACATTTCATAATAATCACTCTGCAAAAAAGCTATTTCAAGTAATAATTACCCACTCAGGAATGATGGGGGCATTTCTAATGGCTATAACTGTAAGAATCACTTACCATGTGGCAAGACAAACCCGCTATTTCCCCAAGTTTAAAATGGAAACATTCTTTAATGAGAAAATAATGTCTTAATCCACTCCCTTAAAAAAATTTAAATTAAATTAATAAAATGAAATGTTTTCATATATATACATTTACTCATTATTTTCCTAAGGATAATATTTTTTAAAATCTATCCTTCCATGTACAAAACTCTGGCAAAACAGTTTATTATTTTTTGTTCTTTTGGAAGCCTTCCTTCTAGAAGACATTTCCTGGTAAAATTATTTCTTTGATCATTGCAACTTTTAGCAGCCTTTTTCCTAATTCCCAACTTAAATCAATTTATATTTGGTTTGTCTATCTGTGAAAACTTCCCCCTTGAAGCTGGTCACATTACTTAGAAATAACAAAGAATACAGGGTTTTAGGTGCCAATCTGAGAGAAACAAAAAGGTCAGTGATTTAGAGTTGAATAAAGAGAAGGCAGAGATTCAAAGATGGTGTCTATATGGGGAGCGGTCACTGAAATGCCACACAGAAAAAAAAAGAAACCCAGTTTTTTGGATCCAACACTGAAAAAGGGATTTTTCCTACCTCAGCATTGCCCAGAACAACTTGGAGAACAGAAGACTAACAGCCAGTTCTACAGGTGGGTGAGAGATGTGGAAATTTAACGGAGATACCAACAGCAAAGGGGAGCCCCAACAAAGAAATAGTTTAGCAGTGCAGACACTATCTGCCTTCCCTACCAGAGCCAGACTGGAGCCGCGCAGGCTGAGCGGACATTCTAAAGAGTGCAAAACAGTCACGGTGACTTCCAGCACCCACCCGGAGTTTGAGGTAGCAGGATCCCATTGCTATCCCTCTTCTCCTGGCGCAGACTGCAGGCATAGCCCTGCTGATCTCCAGAGGTGCAAACTCAGACAGAGCAGGGAGCTGCAAGCCTGAGTCAAACTGCATAGGGGAGGGGTCTCGGTGTATGCTGTTGGCAACTTTTGGCCCAGAAGGAGAAAGCTGGAGACAGAAAGAACAGGAGCATAAAGGTGCTTCGACCCAACCACTGCACACCTGGGGGCTCGGGCCCCCTGGGACTCAGGATCCAGTGGCTAAGACCCTGGAAGAACAGCACATGGAAAGGACTTGACCCTGATGGTTTGGTGAATACAAGGGACACACTGCAGACTCAAGTCACATAGCCCCAGTCAGTAGAGTTTTACTAACAAAACAAGCCTAACTTCTTCCTAACCCCCATCATCAGGGAGGAAAACTACAGGCTCAAAGACGACCACTACACTCCCAACCCTGTGCCCACCCCCACCCAGCAGCCATCATCACTCCCTGACACAGCAAGACACATCGCAGAAGCCTGTAAAGATCAAAAATACAAATCTACAGAACCAGAATAACCCAAATGGAGGAAAGGATAGTGATATAGAGGATAGTAATGCAGAAAGAAGCCAAGAAGAAGAAGAAAGAGAAATTAAATGCAAAAAAAAAAAAAAAAAAAAAAAAAAAAAAAAAAAAAAAAAAAAAAAAAAAAAAAAAAAAAAAAAAAAAAAAAAAAAAAAAAAAAAAAAAAAAAAAAAAAGAAGAAATACTCAGAGAACTATCTGATACCATCAGGAAAGATAACATTATAATACTGAATATTCCAGAAGGTGAAGAGAAAAAGAGAGGAACAAAGAACATCTTCAAGGCAATAATGGCTGAAAAATTCCCAAATCTAGAACAAGTAATGAATATACAGGTCAATGAAGCAAATAGAACACCCAATTACATAAATCCTAAAAAAATAAATAATCTACACCAAGACAAATAATTGTGGAGATAATAAAGACTATATCAGAAATCAGTGAAATACAAATTAGAAACATCAATAAATACAAAAGCTGATTTTTCAAAAGAATAAACAAAAGATAGTCTACTAGCCAGACTCACGAAAAGAGAAGAGAGAAAACACAAATAAATAGAACAAAAAATGAAAAAGGAAGAATTACAACAGATACAACAGAAATACAGAGGACTATAAGAGAACACTATGTACAACTATATGGCCATACTGACCAAGGCAATATATAGATTCAATGCTATCCCCATCAAAATTCCAAAGACATTCTTCACAGACATAGAACACAAAATAATGAAATTTATCTAGAACAACAAACAAAACCAGCATAGCAAAAACAATCCTCAAGAAAAAAAATAAAAAAACAATGGAGGAGTCATGCTCCCTGACTTCAAACTCTACTACAAAGCAATAATAATTAAAACAGCAAGGTACTGATATAAAAACAGAAAGACAGATCAATGGAGCAGAACTGAAAGTCCAGAAATAAATCCACATATATAAGGACACCTAATTTTTGACAAAGGAGCCAAAAACTTACAATGGGGCAAGGACAGCCTCTTTAATAAATGGTGTGGGAGGACTGGACAGTCACATGCAAAAGGTTGAAACTACATCATTACCTAACACCATACACAAAAATTGACTCAAAACGGATTAAAGACCTAGACATAATACCAGAAACCATTAAATACACAGAAGAGAATGGAGGCAAAACATTATTATACATAGACCTAAGAGATATCTTTGCAAACTCAACTCCCATTGCAAGGCAAATCAAATCCAAAATAAAAAAGTGGGATTACATAAAACTAAAAAGTTTCTACTTAGCAAAAGAAACTCGCATAAAAACAAAAGGCATCCAATGGAATGGGAAAATATATTTGCCTCTCATACCTCAGATAAGGAGTTAATATCTAGAAACAGAAAGGACTCAAAAAACTGGACAACAAAAATATAAGCAATCTGATCAAAAAATGGGCTGATGACCTTTCTAGACACCTCTCTAAGGAAGATACACAAATAGCCAACAGGTTCATGAAAAGATGCTCTACATCTCTTGCCATCAGGGAAATGCAAATCAAAACAATGATGAAATATTACCTCATGTCTATAAGAATGCCTATTGTCCAAAAAAATGGAAATATTAAGTGCTGGAGAGGATGTGGGGAAAAGGGAACTCTAATTCACTGTTGGTGGGAATGTAAAGTGGTGTAACCATTCTGGAAAGC
Source organism: Solenodon paradoxus (assembly GCA_004363575.1). NCBI lineage: Eukaryota > Metazoa > Chordata > Mammalia > Eulipotyphla > Solenodontidae > Solenodon > Solenodon paradoxus. The sequence continues at coordinate 332,330 of RJWH01000283.1, read as the reverse complement.
AGTATGGAGAATCCTTAAAGAATTGAGAATGGAAATTCCATATGATCCAGTTATTCCTCTACTGGGCATTTACCCCAATGACACAAAAACACTTATCCGAAGAGATGTATGCACCCCCATGTTCATTACAGCATACTTCACAATAGCTAAGAGCTGGAAACTACCTGAATGTCCATCAAAAGAGTAGTGGATAAAGAAGATATGGTACATATTGTACAGCCATCAAAAAGGTAGAGATCTTGCCACTTGTAACAACATGGATGGACTTGGAGAGAATTATGCTTAGCGAGATAAGCCAGAAGGAGGACAGACATCGTATGATAGCACTCATATGATGGGTAAAGAGAAAACAAATAAATGTCATAAATTAAACAACACTAAAAATGGAGTGGGACAGTGAGAGAGAGAGAGAGAGAGAGAACTGCTCCAAACAATTATGGGTTCTTAAGAGATGAGAGACAAAAAGGCGAATCAGGGGTTACCAAAGTGACAGGATTGGGGTGGGAGAAATGTGATAAAGGGAATTAATGAAGGGAGAGAAAAAAGGGGGGAATATTAGCAAATCTACTATGATATTTGTAAATGTAAAAATACCACTGTATATACCTCAAAACAAGTCATTGTCAAAATGCAATATCCCTTCAATAATAATAAAAAATAAAATTTTTTAAAAAGAGAAGGGAAATTGGCACCATCTCTTGCCATTTTATTCATTTGTTGGCATTTTTATTCAAATATTATGTACTAAGAATCTATTCTAGACAGGTACTGGTCATGGAGTTAAAGTAAAGTCAGTGCATGTCAAAACAACAAAAATGACTATACAATCAGAAGAAAGCATCAGAATTTTATGTTATGCTCCAGGAGCTTAAAAAAAAGAGCATGAAACCCTCACATCTCTGTTGCAATTACAATTAAATAGTTTTGTCTACCTACCTGATTCTAATACTATATGGTTTTTCTTAGCAGTGATTTTTTTTAATTATATGAATCTGTCAAAGCTAGACCTCATTTCAGAAACTCCTATGAAAAGCTGCTAAAAATAACACTTTCATATCACTTTTAGAGCATCTGTAAGTCTACTTTCCACTGTTTCCCTATCATTATTTCTATTAAAAAAATTGCATACATTCTCAGAAATCATATATAAAATGTACTTTTTTTTGTTTACTGTTCTCAGATGACTTATAAAGCTTCTGAGTTTCAAGCAAGTACATATTCAAGCAGAGCATCCAATGAATGAACCTGGGCTCACTGAAATTTATGCAGTGAACTCAATCAAATGTCTTTGAAACCAGGTTTCTCAGAATGAGTGCCATGGAACCTGAAAGATATTAATCATAATAAAAGTTACCTGAACTCAGATTTGTGTCCTATTTGTTATGCTTCTTTCTCAAGCTTTTCAATTTCTGGTCAAGAAGATTCCTAACTTGCATCGTAGTTAGATAGCTCCTCTTTGTCCGGCTGTAGACCCATCTTTGGTATATTTTAGGTGATAATCTTTATATATTGCTTTATAATGTATATTTTTTTCTGTAACAATTACATAGTTACTTAATAATTTGCAAATCTGAACCCATTTAAGTAGTGACTTGTGAATTTTTAAAGCAAGAATTGGCATCAAAGATACTTTTAAGAATCATCACAAAACCAGTAAATGAACCTACCTGTCCCCCAATATTCATATCTCACCATCTAGCAGCCTCATTAATATTTGGCTTTGGTTTTTACTTGTTTTAAACAGTGGCTATCATAAAGATTTATTTTTAAAATGACTTTAAAAAGACCAACAGCTAAAGTGTTGATAAAAATAAGCAAGAAGCAAAGTAATTTGGGGAAGCAACATTTCTAGCTATAAAATGAAGTTTTCAGCCAATTAAATCAATTAAATATTGAATTTGATAGTGGATCAGATATGTAACACTAAAGAATTCACAAGACTTTCTACGCAAAGCAAAAGAAAACAATTTCAGGGAGAACTTCCATGTCCCAACCAAAGCAACAGTTGGGTACCATGGGTAAGAAAAGTTAATGGAAATTGAACTAATTTCCTTGGCCCTAGAAGGATATGTACCAGAAAGAATGATCAATGGAAAAGTAACTGGGGAAAAAGTCAGAAGTCACAACAAAGTATTCCCAAGGATATAAAACTGGAGATTCACAAATCTCTCGAAATCTGTCTTTGTAAATGTCAGAGGTCTACTTACTATGCTAATAATAAGATACCTGCATATGACATAATTTTTGTTACTCAAAGTAATTATTTTTTATCATTTTTCATTTTGATAGGTAAAAATAATAACACAATTTATCATTGTAACCATTTTTAAGTGGACGGGTTAGTGGTATTAAGTACATTCACATCACTGGGCCTTTATCACCACTAGTCACCTTCAAAACATGTTCATCATCCCAAAGAGACACTCTGATTCCATTAAATAATAAGTGTCCATTCTTTCCTCCCTCTGCCCCTGGTAGCCACTATCCCACTTTCTATCTCAATAAATTTGACTACTATACACCCCATATACATTCATTTGTACAACATTTGTCTATTGTGTGTGACTTATTTCACTAATATAATTAGCATAATAGTAGAAAAACTTAAATACAAGTAATAATTATCTGTACTAGTATTTTAGTAAAAAAAAAATCACTCTCACCTTTTAAAAGCTCTTGTTTGTGCAAACATTTTGCACAAGTTCCACTGTGTTTAGTCCAGAATGTCTATAGCATTATATGTTCTTCTCTCTCTCTGGAAATTGTCCATTGATTTTTCTTGGAGATTCATAGCCTCTGGTTCTTAATTATTAATTCTATTTTGATGGCAGAAACACAAAAGCAGAATGATCCACTGTGAAATTTGTTCCACAGAATTTAAGTTCACATTTCTCTCTGCTTGCAGTTTGTACTTATATGCTCGTACAAGTCATAAATAAATGACAGTTATGATCATGGTCTGTTAACTTTTGATCTTTTTGCAATATTTTTCTGTTCATATTCATAAGGAAATAACTTAAATGATTGGGATCTTTTTTCCTCTGATTTTTAAGTCCTTTTAGATCAAAAGTTTAACTTCTCAATAAAAATTAAAGTGATACCTTTGTGAGAAAAAACATTTGACCTTAAAGTTTGTATAGGAATTAAATGCCAGACAAACTGCTGTGTGTCTCAACAACAACAAAAAAAGTTTGTTATAGTACAATGATGTTAGTAATGAAAAATGTAGGGAAAGCAAAGAATTGAAATATAATTTAGTGAAATCTTTTCCCTTCCTTATTTTTTTAATGCATCACACTGCAGCTCAATAATGACCCAGATTTCTATAATAATATTTACTTAACTCTGAAAAATGTGCAGTACTACATGCTTTGACAGTATAATCAAATTAAGTATACTATTCCTTACCATACTAAAACTCTGGTGCTGGTGGAGTTTGAAAGAGACTGTGGTACAAACGTTATACCCTAAAAAGTATGTAGCAATGTAAACAACAGCAACAACAACAAAACACAATTATTTAAAAGGGAATACTACTTAGCTATCAAAATGATGAAGCTCTGCCATTTGTAGCAACATGGATGGACCTATAGGGTATTATGTTTAATGAAATAAGCCAGAAGAAGAAAGACAGACATCATATATCATTCACATATGGTATATACAGAAACCAAGCAAACAAATGAACTAAATCAAACAAAAACAGACTTTCAGTAAATAAAAGCAAATCAATGATTTCAGGAAGGTAAAGGGGATGAGAGGTAGGCAAATTGGATAGAAGGTACCAATTGTATATTGAAGGAAGAATTAAAATGGTGATGAACTTAATTTATTACATGCATATGTTGATTTACAATAATGTATAACTTAAACATATATAAATATATTTGTGTATACATATATTTGTATATATAAAAAATATTCTTTATCTGGGGCTATGACAATATAATGCTCCAAATTTGAAATGCTTAAATTTCTTGCTTCAGAGCCTTAAATCAACTAAAATCTGTAAGTGTGTAGTTTTATTTATTCTGAATCAAATGTAATTTCCCTTTAGGGAGGAACTGTCTTTAAAAAACTCATTAATAAAAAGCCTAATTAGGTATCTTGGACAATGGAGAATACTGGTGTCATTTTTATGAGTTAAGTATAAAAAGTTATAAAATATTCAGATAATACTTTTAATAGAATTCACAATGGCAAAAATATTCCTAATAAAGTCATATCATTCTAAAATAGTTGAAAACTTTTCTAATACCTTTGAAAAACACCAAAGCAATTAATCCTGATACCTTAAGAACTAAAGAACTTATTTTCCCATTTTAACCTGGGTTCAGCTGACAGATATTTAGAAAGAAATATTATCATTTCTCATTGGATTTGTAGCCCAGGTGACCTGATTACTTCAACTCTGAAGACAGAAGTGGTCTATTTCTGGAAGCATGAAAATATGCAAATAAAACACATGTCAATTTACAAAATGAAAGGACTAGTTGAAGAAATGTAAATATAAGAACATTTATAGAGATACAGGATCTGTGATTAATTAAGGCTGAAACTAAAAAAAAATCAGAATATGAAACAATCATTGTAATAAAAGCAGAACTTGAACCAAACAACAAAATTTAACCTAAGGCTATTAATTAGCATCAGCTGAAGAAATCAGTGATAATGGGAAGTATAAGCAGGGTATAGAAATGTTGGAGGCTATTAAAATCATCGAGGGTCAATACTTGTTTTTTTAAGAAAGAGAGGAAGGAAGGGAGGAGGGAGGGAGAGAGGAAAGGAAGAAGGGACACACTTTAAGATCTGAGTTGATTTCATGCTATGAAGCAAGATTTAAGGCTTTCAAATTTAAAGCAATATATTGCCATAGGCCCACAATAAGAATATATATATACATATATATCTATAAAAGTTTAAGTTGTACATCACTGCAAATCAACATCTACATATAATAAATTAAGTTCCTCACCATTTTAATTCTTCCTTCAATATATAATTGGTCCCTTCTATCCAGGGATAGGGAGGGAAGAAGAGATGGTGGGAGGGAGAAATGTAAGGAGGAAGGGAGGAAGGGAGGGAGGAAGGAAGGAAGGAAGCAAGGAAGGAAGGAAGGTATTTTTAAAATTTATTTATGCTTGTTTGTATTCTCCCCATCCCACGTCTTTGGGCTTTACATGGTCCATTCCCCAGCTGCCAACTTAGTGCCTGAGCCATCAGGGAATGCCACAATATAGTTTTTAAAATGTAATGGCAAGTCCATTCTCCAGCTAAGCTTACATAAGGTCTTTTTCCTTTTCCTATTGCACAATTTCAAATTGACAGTTTACAGTTTATTATTGCCACCTGAAAGACTGACAGATAAAAATCACAGACTTATTGATCTACAACAAACTTCAGGAAATTAAACAGAAAGACAACTACATCACCTAAGACAAAATATCAACTCTATTTTTTGAGATACTAGAAAAATCACTGCTACAGTTCTTCTGTTCAAAAATGACTTAACACATTTATCTGTTTTGCTTTGCAGTCCCAGAGTTCAGAGCATAAACTACAATGTCATCTATATTAAACCAGCTTAGAAACTTTTCTTTCTCTAAATTTCTCTTTTCTCTATTTGATCCTTAAAACTACTGAGCTGATTTTAATATAAAAAACAAAAAAAGCATCTTACTCCTTGGTTATAAACCATCTTGACAAATTCGAGCCCAGAGCAACATTTTATGATCCATTGTCAAGTTCTTGAAAAATGAAAAATGAGAGGAAAAAAAGGTTTGACTATAACAGATAATTTTTGGACTGGATGTTAACCACTTAAATAAGGTGTGTGTTTAAGAAAAAAAAGTAAAAATAAAAAATAAGGACTATATTTTCCTTTTCTAATCTGAGCATGCAAAACCTTTTATTTTCACAATCAAGCCCAAATGTATTTTGTTCTCTGGGCTTGAACCAGCACTCAAAAGAAGGATGAAAGGGCATTACCCACGCAAACAACAGATTTCAGGCAAGTTTTAATTGAAAAGAAATATTTCACCATCTATTAGCTTTTAAAGCATGAGTTATATTCAACATACAAATCCTTCATTATTCACACATGGAAGTATGTGTTTAATGATTAAGTCTCTAAGGATTTATTTGATAAAATAAATTTCTTTTTTTAAAAAAGGCAAATAAAATGAGTTTCTTAATTCTTTGACAAGCTACAAAGCATGTAAAAATAGAACACAGATGTTTAGTTTTTAAAACTATATCTACAATTTGCCTATCCATTGGTTTGTTCATCTGGATATCAGTAACATACAGGCTTGATCTAATAATGGCTAATTATGCAGTTGTTTATCAGCTCATTTGAAACATTTTGAGATTCAGTCTAGCTCAGCAAATTACTGTGCTTAAGGCAGTTCCATATTCTAGAAAATTATAATATTCCCAGAAGGCAAAGAATTAATAATAAAAATCCTCCTTTGTAAAAGATTATCATTGCAGAGCAAATGGAGCAGATCTTCCCTATCCTTCTGCATTTAATATTCTCATTTTTTTCCCTGAAACTTTGATGGAGAAGCAATGAGAATATCTCTGTTTTATTAACTTATTAAGAGGCACATTCATAGAACTAGTGCACTATATTGATTCCTAAAGCCATGGTACTGCTAAGAGCCAATAATCACAGAAGAGCAAGATGATTCAATTTGCTATCCCGAAATGTTTCTGAAACTCAGTAGAGCCCAACTTTTCACCCAATTCAGAAAGACTTGTTATTTAACTTCTCTAAGCCTCAATTTATGCATCTGTAAAATAGAATAACAAAAGACAGCCTGTGGATGTCGTGAGTAGTAAATAGGATAATGCATGTAATGTACCTAATAAATGCTTGCATATAATAAATACTGTTAGTTTTGGTTATTAGTATAGTTATTATTATCATTACCTCTTGTGGTCCAAGAATCAAATAAAGATATAGGAATTTAATTAGCCTGTTGTCTATGTAGTTATGCAATTTTTTGATATTAACATATTCATATCAGCTGAAAGTTTAACGTGAACTTACTGCTCCAGCAATTTCAGCCCAAAACTGCCTCAGTAGACTAACAGCCAGAATAGGTGGGTTACTACTATATGAGATAAATCACCTAGACTCTAGTCTGGAAATATTCCAACCTCATAACAGTTGGGCTTGACAACATAGTATTTAAAAAGCACTTGGTGTTGCTTGTATTGAACTGTGCCAAGGTGTTTTTAAACATTTACTTCATGATTCAGATTTTGTTGTAGATTTTGCCACCTTCATTACCTTCACATTGGATCATCGCATCATATTTTAAAAAGAAAAAACCTTTTACAGCTACCCAGGTGCCTTAGCTGGAACATAGGAGACTATTTCCCTTATGATATTTATTTCCAAAAAATATACATATCGCTTCATTTATTTTGTCAAACAGGACTACTTTTTGACTTCCTAGTAAAATTCAGTGTGCTTTCTTTAGTTTATAAATATGATTGAAACTATATAGAGAGATATATATACATATATATGTGTACATATATACACACACTTTTTTTAAACAAACTGCATCCTCGTATTTAAGAAGTTCAGTTAGTAACTGCACCTCAAAAACCAACCTTAAAGCTAAACTCTGAGAGTGATGATGGCCCAGTTTCTCCCAAGCTACTCTTCACTTTACTCTGTAGCCAATGCCTGATTTTTCCCCTACTTTTAAACACGCAATCAATTTTTCTTAAATTCAAAGACACCTAGAAATAACCTCCTCTCCTTTATTATTTTGCAAAATTTCCTGGGGAAAATGAAATCCATTGCACTGGCTACATGTGTAGAAGAGTAAAATAAGACTAACAAATTAAAAGTTCATGTAGGGTGCACACACCTACTAGAGAGCAGCAATTCTGGAATGCCTTTTTACTATGTTGACTAATGGAAATTCAGCATGCTGGAGGAGAATGTTTTGAGCACTTTTCCATCACTAGAAGTACTAGAATGGGTTATTGTCACACTACTTATTATAGAGGTAGTTTAGAAAACACTAACTTGGGAGAGTCAAGGCGTCTTTCACCAAAGGTTTCCAGATTCCCAATCAAACCCAGTACCAGAGGACCATGAAAGTGCCAACTTTTCATCATTACCATCACAGCTGCAGTTGTACTGCTGTTATTGTTTGATCTCTCCATATTCAGTCAGCTATAATTCACCCTAATGTTATGTGATGAGTAGCTTCTGTTGTGGTGAGTATTAAACTCTACTCATGTAGCATCTGTATTCTTTCATCCCACTTGGAATAGGCCAGAATTGCACTGATTGAGAAATAAAACACAGAAATGCACATGCTGCCACCTACACTCTCTCAGGTTGGGGGATTAAATGAAAATTTTCTCTTTCCATTTGTATGTGTTGATCCCTTAGTAACCATATTATAAAAGTTCAATTCCTCCACCTCCCTCATGAAGCGAATTTACTTTCATCCTAGAAGATTTCAAAGGATTGTGTAAAGTGCTGCCTTAACACACAGTGCCTTAATACAGAAAGCAGAGTGCTGTTTTTATTAGAAAGCTAAAGTTCTTAAATTTCATATGAAACATTCTCAGTAGGTTAACTATATGGTGGAAATATTAAGAAGAGGATTAGGGAATTTGATGCTTCTTTGTCACAGACTGAATCAGTACAGATGTGGCAAGTCCACTGAATGATAACAACTGGCAAAAAACAAAGAACTATCCTCTTATCTACAAAGAATACATTTATTTTCATGCTAAAGTCCTAATTTTTGAGAAACACTATAAATCATAAAAACTATATAAGTCTGTTATTTATTTCAAAGACCTTTCAGATCATACAATTAGCCCAAAGTAGACTTATTTCCTAACAACTAATATGGCATTATGCAATATCAGAAATTTTTTAAAAATATAAAAAATAAGCATTTATCAAGTGTTGCTATTTACCACACCTATACTTGTAACCAAATTGGCAATACGTAGCATGACGGGTTTAATTTTCATTAGCACAGCATAAACTCTGTATTTTTTCTAATTACCACTTTCTACATGTCAGCTCAAATAGGAGCCAACTCATTTGGTTCAGTTCAATTTCCACAGTTTGACAGGCAATGATATCAAAATTAATTCTAAAATGAAAATTCATAAAAGAAAATCCTATTTTCAAAAGCACTGTTGGACTTGAATCACAGTTGCATTTGCATTGTGAAGTCCAATTTTTATTTTTATTGTATATAAAATAATGCTGAAGGAGAGACTGAATACCCAGAGAGAGTTCATTTGAGGCATCCTGATAATATCTGCCATATGCAAGTAACGCAGAAGCCATTTTTATGACATCTTCAGAACTTGAAGATTGAATTACAGTTTTAGTAATCATCAGTTCCCCTTCTCCAGTGTCGCTTTTTGGTAATATATTGCATAGAAAAGACTTATGGTTCCAGTATTATAAGCTTGCAATAAAAATATAACAACTGTTGTATTAAATTATTTAAGTTGTAAACCATTGTGAAAAAGGAGAAAAAGTTTTATCGACATGGAGGCTGAGAAACTGATTATAGTGGAGAGCAAAATGTATTGTGCTGATTATTGCCAACTTTTCCCTAGTTTAGCATATTGTAAATCTTTAAGATATCTTTCATATCAAGGCCTGGTTATCTAGGGGTCTTTTATTTGTTGATTATTTAGAACAAGCCATGGTGAGAGAAAAATGGAGTTCCAGTAGTTCAAGGTTGCAAATGTATTTTACAGAGTTAGGAGTGCAAATAAAGTACAAAAAAAGTTAACATAGAAAGACCTAAGGTTAAGTAAAAGATGCTAACTAAAAAGAACCTAAATATAATATGACTGCATGCCTCTAGAGCAATATAGACTGAGATTTTTTTGCTTATATTGGTTTTATGGTCACTTTGTACCCTACTTTGTAGCATATTATCCTATTTTGCTGGTGATTCTTCTAAATAAAGATTCTTCTTTTCTCCATTGTTATTCTGTAGGTCTATTAGGTCCTCCTAATAGCAGATTTTTTTCCAGAACTTTCTGTCCATCAGTACTGCCTTTTCCTTGCATTTCTTAACCCCCTACTCCCTAGAAATCTAGGAGCATTCTCTGGCTTGGTCAGCATGTTGGTATTCTATACTTCTGTACTCCCACACTCCATACCTCTGCTTCTAGGATTACTGGATATTGACACAGTTCAAATTAGTCATACACACACACACAGATACACACACATGCACTCCTACCTCTTGGTCACCTGGAAGAACAAAAGGATCCCCTTGACTAAATGTCCTGTCTTTATTTAATGTGTTTGATAAGCTCTTGCAAACTTTGAAAACTGACTTTTAAATCAAACTGCATACAATGAAATTAATAATAAACAAGAATTTAGTTCCTATAGTGTATTTCTGGTTATAAAAACATCATCAAACTTCTAAATAAAGTCCCAAAATACTTTGAATATTGAACCATGATTCATATTTATTCATGCCTTCATTTTCCAACTGGCTTATTCTAGTCAGGATGTTGGGTAGCTACAGGCTATCCTAGCAGCTCATGGCACAAGGTTGAACAGGATGCCCTACCATTGCAGGGCACATTCACACGCACACACACGCACGCACACACACACACACATGCACACGCACACACATAAACAGTCAGACTGGAACAATTCAGACACACCAATGAACCTAACAGGCACATCTTTGGGATGTAGAAGGAAACTGGAGAACTCAGAGAAAACCCATGCAGACTTGGGGAAAACATGCAAACTCCACACAGACAATGGCTCTGGCTGGAATCTTTTTTTTTTTTTTCTCATCAACTTTATAACAAAACAACATTGACCCAAATGATGTTATATGAGGACCTAATGTAATCATTTTTTTCTCTAAAGGAAAGTTAGAACAAGGAAGTTCCTTTTCACTTTATAAATCAAACCACACAGAGGATTCAAAAAAACAGTCAGTTAAGTGATCCTTTAGAGTTGTCTACAACACAGTTCTAGCAAACTTACCTGCTACTACAGATGTTTTCGTCTCTCTTACCTAGACTTAATGACAACAAACTGGTTGTATTCTCACTTTAATGGTGATGATGATAAAAACATAATTCATATTGCCAGGAATTATATTTTAACTTATTTAATCCTCACAACATCTCAATGAAGTATTATTCTGATTCTACAAATGAAGGCATTTAAGAATCACTCAAAATCACCTAGCTAGAAAATAACAGCTAAAGTTCTTCAAATTAAGCGTATGACATTCACTTGCTAACCAATTATACTATATTTACTAACTTGGAATAATTCAATCTTTAAATGAGCATCACCAAAAAGAAAGAATATGATTTTTTTTAGTATAGAAGACCTGGTGTTCCTCTCTGGTTCCTCCTATAACTCATTTGTCGTACATTTGTTAAATACAGGTAATGTACAGGAGTCTATCATTTGAGAATATATAAATGAATAACAGAATTACAGTCTTCATTATGCATTAGGAAGGAAAACAAGGCAAACAACAACTGTTCTGTATGATGGCAGAACTGAAATGTATACAAAGTACTCTGAGAGCACTGGCAAGAAAATAATATCCAAGGAATTCAATGCTTTAACTTAACTTATTGACAGCCGATTTCCAGGATAATAGTAGATCCTCTAAGAAAGAATCTAGAATTCCTTCATCTTCACCAAGAAGTTTTCTTAAAGTAACTCTCTGCTTCTCCTTTCCTGGACTAAGAAGAAAAAACATTACCTAGGTCAAGTCCATTAATTTACTTAAAATCTGAGGATCTTCTTCCTCTCACATATCAGCTCTATGACCCAGGAACACTCAGATCAACTAAAAACAATTTGTTTCAGCAATCAGGAATTGGAATAACTCTCTTGAGCTATTTCTCTGACACCTGAAATTCAGGAAGGTATATTGCTCAGTTTAGACTCTCCTACACATTTGCTTCCAAGACCATAGTAAGAAGATTTTAAATTAAGTAGCCACAGACACATGGATAACTAGCAACAAATCTACTAATTCCCTTAGCCACCCTCTAATACATGATCTCTGTCACCAGGCTCCTGCCAAGCTGACCTCATTGTATGTGCATAGCCCAGTAGAAGAGAACCATGCTCTTTCCTCCACAACATTCAAATATTTCCATGAGCTACTTCTAAGAATACTTCAGAAAGCACTAGATATTTTCCCATTCTTTTATTAAAAGCCATGAAGTTGATTTCAGCAACTTCAGTAGTTAGTACAGGCACTAGTCACTATGTTTGGCTTCCTAGATGTGTAGTTTCATCAGAAAACCAGAACCTGAAAGCAGTAAAACTTAATGATCCAGGACTGCTAGAATCTCTTTTCTTTTAATTTGAGTAACCAAATTTCATTTTCCTCTAAGAACAGCTACTATCTTTGTAATTAAAGTCTGTTAATTTTCTACCAAAACAGAAAAGAAATAGATGTTGGTCCCTGGCAACAAAAATCTATTGGACTACAACTAGAAAGATCTTGAAAACAAGGTTGCCTGACTCATCTTTAATAAATTAGGAACTTCAGCCAGATTTAACACTAAATGGAAGATCTTCAAAGGGTGTCTTTGACCTACTGTAATGAGTTCACGTGGTCCAAGATTAAGTCCTATGTATGACCCAGCCAATCACTATGGATGCCCAGATTGGGATTAAAAACCCAGGGTAATCACCTAGCCAAGAACTGCTAGGAACAATTTTTTTTTTTTTTTTTCAGAGAACCCATTTGTAGTAGGACCTACACCTGGAGTTTTTATATAATGGGGAAAAAAAGAGAGAACATTATAAACTGTACTTTAGAAAAGATCTGACAGGAAGGAAGGAGATACACATATGTATAAATCTCTATTAAAAAAAAACAGATCTATGGTTTATTTTACAAAGGAAAGAATATGTAATAGCTCGGGGAAACCAATCAGAAATCAACTGGTTTAGCTTGCAGAAAAATGTCATACAAAAGACAAATATTCTACAAAAAGGGCTGATAAAGCAGGTCTTGAAGATAGCAGCTGTCATTACCTACCACAGGAGATCATAAATATGTATATATTTATGAAAACTAGCTAGAACTCCTGATAATATAACAACTTTTCACTTTACAGATATCGACAGTAGGTGATAGTCTTTGAATGCAAAGGGAATGAATCTGTGTGAGAGACTTAGTTGAAAGTACTGGTTTGTTTCACACCAGCTGTCAAATAGGCCTCTTAAAACTCCTTGAAGTATTGGAAACAGTGACCTGGGGGTGAAAGGCTCATAGCCCAAGAACTGATCCCTTGAGCCATCCAGATCTCAGTCTTTGAAGATTCTGATTAATCCATACTGACAAACCAAATTTGGATCAATAGAAATTATCTGTAACAAGAAACTAATTGTGTATTTAGTAAATTCAGTGCAATTATTGGTGGCTTTAAATTTATATGGGAAAGATCCTATTGATTTTTGAAATCAAACTTCATATCACTGTAGGGCAATATTGCCTTTGTTTATAATAAATAGTGGTGTTCTGCCTTCTCTCTTGGGTAAGGTCTGGTCCAAAGGCATCCAATCTATTCTTACATTGTGAATACTCTTGCTATTTATGGAGACTTTAGATCTATTTACACAATGTAAAAAAAAAAGCACAGAACATGTACATCTTATACTACTTTCCTATGCCATCCCTGTTTAAATGAAGCAGCAAATCACAGTCAATTTCAAGCCACGTTACAATCTTAGCTCAAATTATGCAGTGGCTTAGAACAGTAAAACGATGTCCCTAAAGTTGCATCATCTTCAGGATACAGGAGACCTCAGGTGTTGGAGAGCTGCTGAGAGGCAAAGTGGATGAACCAATGAACCAGTGTTGAATTTATATTGTACTTTTCACACAGGAAGATTATCTAGGCCTACAGTACACCTACACATGAATCCATGTGTGACGTTTAACTCTTTTCACTTAATTTCCTTACGGACCATTTTTCTGGAAAGGAAGATGGAACATTTCAGCCAGCCACAAATGAACTGAGACCCACCAATCTCATTTCACATTGAGCAAGTGTCCCAGACAGGGTTTGAAACTAAGCTGCAAAGGTGAAAAAAAGAAAGAAAGAAAATTCTATTAGAGCTAAACAGATGGCCCTTCATAGGCACTTACGTCACCTGCTTAAACAAGGTTTTGCTCAGTATCTAGTAGAAAGACTTGTTTCCTAATTCTTTGCAATTTAATATTATTCAAATCCCCTTTTTAACAGAATATGATAAAATATCTAATAGAAAGATCTAGCTAATCATTTCGCTCTCAAGTCTAAAGGCCAGGGCTTGAGGGCACAGGTCTATGAAGAAATGCTACAAAGTCCGTACTTTATCAAATGTAGGAAGCAAAAAGGTTTCACCTCTTAACCAGGCTGCTCTTTTTGTGACCAAAAACTGAAACATTCAAACCATTCTCTGCCTTAAATGGATAAAAATTCCTTTGAATAGTCACTAGAATCTTTAACATACCTGCATTAGTTATGTTAAGGATTTTAAGCAGACTATTAGTGTTTGTTCTGAATAGCTGTAGCACTGTACCAAGCACTTATAGGGCAATAGGTGAAAGGGTAAAGAGCTCTTGTTTAATAGAATTTACATGCTGTGTGAGTATAAACTGTTTAGCTGCCTGATAGAATTTTTATAATGCCTAAAATAAATATTCATAAACTTAACAGATATGCAGGAAAACTAAAAAGCTGCTTGTTTTATTTCTTCAAAGGTCACACTTTTTTCTCAAGACATAACAGTAAATAGCATGATAAAATGCCTTCAATATACCATAAATTCCAAAAAACAACCATTGACTTTTCAGGATAGTTTCGGATGTACATACTTTGAGATTAATGCTGTAGATGCTCTTCAAATATGAGCAAGAAACATTTCCAAATTCATAATTGTTCAAGTAAATCATGAATGTGATATAAATTAAAAATTAGAATATTAGCTACACTTAGAAAAAATTTGTAGTTTAGTCCAATTTACTCATAAAACACATTAAGTTGAATTTGCAGAAATTTGAAAACCAATTACAATGGACCTAGAACTACTATTAATCTATCTTAATCTGTTTTATCTCCAGATTATAAATTCCCTGGTTCAATGGCATACATGATTTATTCAAGCTATCGCTCAGTCCGCAATGTATTTACCAACTATCCTAATAGCCTTTACAATAAATAACAAAGTAGAAACGATCTTAAAAAGATACAACAGAATATTTATACTTATCTATTCTCCAATCCACATCTCCAAGCCCGACTTGTCACAAATTCTCATTGCTCTGTGTCATCTACGTAAAGCATATTCACTTGAATTTTCCTCAGTATGTGAACTATTGTAAAGGAAAAAGAAGAATCTCTATGACCCACATCAAACCCTGACCAGCAGTCTATTTTTGTAGGTAAAGTTTTTTGAAACTCAGTTATATACATTCATGTACATATTGTCTAAAACTTCTTTTATCCTACAAGAGTTGAGTAGTAACATGAGAGACTACTTAGAACACAAAGCAAAAAAAAATTTACTATCAGTTCTCTGACAGAAAAAAATGTGTCAGCCTCTTATAAACAAAGAGAACCTAAGATCTTTTCCCAAAAACATTTGTGTCTCTTCTCAGATCTTACTACTATAACTCTGAGTTGGGGGCTTATCATGACACATTCATATTATTGCATAACCTTTATTCTGTTAGGCAGTTTTATATTCTTCATAACTGTTTGCAGTTATATATTGCTGCATAACAGAATATTCCAAAACGGAGTGACTTAAAAAAACCACCACTGTATCATATGCCATGACTCTGTGAATCATAAATTTGGGCAAGAACAAACAAGCTAAGAAATTGCTCTGTTCTCACAGCATTAATGACAAGCACTTTCTTAAATTTATCTGGTAACTGACTTGTCTGGAGAACTCACCGCAGACTTCACAAGGCTGGTGACTTGGTGAGGACAGCTGGACAGCTGAATTCAGCAGGTACATTTTGCCTGCCCTTTAGTCTCAGGGCTTCTCCACATGATCTCTTTAGAAAGATGGCTGAACTTATATTCAAGGTTCTAGGATGCCAAGATGGAATCTGCTAGTCATCATAAAGGCTAGTCCCAGAACGGGCAGAGCATAACCTCTTCAATAGGTTAGCCAAGGTTCAAAGGGAAAGAAAATATACCTCGCATCCCAAGGGAAGGAATGCCAAGGAATCTGTGGCCACCTTTAACTTATTATTACCACATAACTTGACTCCCTGACTCAAATCTTTTTGCATATTCTTGCCAGATATGTATAATATACCACTTCATTATGTTAGTGTCTTGCCCCAAAATTGAAAAACATTTCCTCATGCCTATTTATTCTAAAGTCCTCTCTCGCATATTAAAAACTTACTATGTAAAAGGGCTCTGCTATAACAATCTCACCTATTTCATATTGGTCCTTTTGGCAATCATTAACTATTTTGCTCTTATAAATATTCCTCAAATTCACCTACTCTGACTGCATCATAGGGAAATGGACCGCTTCAGATGCTTTTTGTCCCAGGCTCCTTGTGTTTGTCTGATTGGCCTTGGCCAATGGAAGACATTACAGGGAGATTTGGAAATGGCAAACAAGAAAGTTCCAGAATATTTACACCTTTCTCTATTTCATGCAGATCTCTGCTAGTAATTTCATTTTTATTTGTCTATTGTTTCAGCTCCCACTGGTTAGGCCTTAGAATTCCTTCCTCCACTGGGTGGCCCTTGTCTCTCAGCTCCAGAAATTCTATCTTCTCCCTTATCTTTCCAAACTAAAGATTGTTGGTAGTTTTCTAAAATTACTAATCTCTAAATTGCCATTACATTCTGTTTGTCATCTCAGGTCTTCATTATCTGCAAAATCAATTCTCTTTATTAAATCATTTCTATGTTAAATACCTAAAGTGGTTTCTGTTCTCTTGATTAGATCCCAATTGATACAATCCTCACACAAAGCATGCACTAAAAGTAGGACAGTTTCCTATAGTCTCCCAGCCTCTATGTATCTGTACTGAAAATTCTGACCCGGTCATCTGGTATCATTCTTCACAACACAGCCCAAACACCTTTTCCTCAGAAGGCCTTTCATTCCAGTTTTTATCATCTAACTCCATCATTCCTTGGTGACTTCCAATGTACAAACCTTCCCAGGATTTAAGTACATTGAGCACACTTGTGCTTGTTTCCTACTTTCCAGAGTCCTCAGCAGTGTCAGTACACAGTAAGTGCTCAGTGAATGTGGCCCTGATTAGCAGATTTTAACTTATAATCTATTTGCGTCACTAAAATATCTTTTAGGTCTGAATAATTTCTGTTAGGCATCAGGGCTAAAATAATCTATACTTCTGAGTCTAATCCTAAGTGAATTTGAGTGCTATTCTGTTTAATGTTACTGTTACGTTTCACCAGCCTAGAAAACATGTCCTTTAGTCTGGACAGAAAGAGACAGAGTCAAGGGAGTGGAGGTGGGGGTGGGCGAGATGAACAAACAGTATAACTCAATATCCTCTACAAAGTATATATGAATAAATATTAAGTGAAGAGTATATACAGCATCATAACTGATGATCTTTATGGAGAAGCCAATAAATAAAAATTCTAAACATGACAGAGCTCTTTGTATACTTCTATAAGGTACATTTAATTTTAAAACTAAAAACAAATATAATTTAATTTATATATCTTCAAATAAAAATTATAAAAAGGGAAGAAAATACCTTAGAAAAGGAGGCATAGTTAGTTAATTTAAGATTCAATGTCTTAACTATGTTCCCCATTTTTATGCCCTGGATCCATATTTTGCTTATTCTGTTTCCTACTGGATGGGTATTCAAAAAAATATTTTATTTAAAGCTATCTACTTATCACACTAATATTCTTCACACTATAAAAAAATTTTAAAAAACAACGCTCCTGCCATCTAGTTGCAAAACTGTCTTAAGAAACGGATTATTTTAGACAAAATTGTGTCATTTGGTGGTTATATTTTGCAAAAAATGACAAATTGGAAAGTCTGCTATAGTGTCATTTTTAAACCAGATCATGGCTCAGCTTGTGTTCTTGAGATCTAGTATTACTTAACTCAGTTTCTGGTGTTCCAAGATGACATCAGAAAGACCCTTGCCTTCTCTTGCAGAAAAGCCTAATGACTGGCTAATTTTGAAAATGAGTTTCTTCCCTGCTGCTGTTCTTAACCACAGAGACAGTCATTTGAATGCTTTATAAAAAGGCCTCAAGCCTCCTCGTGTTTCACCTTTTCATTGCACTGCCGATCATTTAGAGGGCAGACTTGTTCCAGACAGCTTTAATTAAACTGTACCAAGGACACAGATAGATGTCAATGGAAATGATCCATAACATGAGGCTAAGCATGTATTTAACAGTGTTCCGTCCAGTTCAATCACCTTCTAGCATTTCAGTGACTTTATATTCATGTAGCAAAGATTGGCTGTGTGTGTGTGTGTGTGTGTGTGTGTGTGTGTGTGTGTGTGTGTGTGTGTGTTTAAATCCATCCCATTAGTGGCCATATGCTTGGGCTTCAATGGATACAAGAATTGTCTGCAATCTGCCAGGGATTTAGGGACATCAATAATTTGTGAATAGTCATGTTGGTACTGGTCGAAGGGTTAAGTGCTCTGCATACCAGGGGCACCTCTTTTGGGATTTGAACTCTTAGTTGACTGTTAGGAACCTTATCCCTTGTGAGGTTTCCTACTACATGCTGCTTGTCAGATGCATCCAGCTGTAGCTGGGAAACATTATTAGCTCTGGGATTTAAAGACCTGTGTTAAGTACTGATAGAATGGTGTCTTTGACTTAAAAAACAGGTATAGTACACTGTGGCAAACTCAAGGAGGTTTTCATGCTAAGTATATGTTATTTCCTGTTCTTTCATACATTCCTTGTGAATAGACAGCATGAGCTCCTTTTGAGAAAGAGTTTAAATTTGACATTTATTCCTACAATTTGTTGATAGATCACATTGCATCAGTCAAAGTGAAAAGATAAATATTGCTTTAAAATAAGAAAAAATTTGGCAAGAAATCTTTTTTCCTCATTCCCCTACCCAGAGGTAAGAAACAAGTAATATGAATGATTTTCGAAGTTTAGGTTATTTTATTAATCTTGCATGGATATTTCTCAAATATAATAGTTTTAATATCAATGACAACAGTAATCATATAAAAGCTTTGCTTTATGTAATTTTATGTCCACATAAGTCTTGTCTGTCTTGATCACTCTTGTGGTCCCTGCACTTGGCACAGTGTCTGACAGTATTAATAAAAGCTTGCTGGATGGATGGATGGATGGATGGATGGATGAATGGATGGATGGACATACAGACTAAATGGGGGGGCAGTAAATACTTGGGAAAACAGTTTTATCAGTCTCACCTACATGCAAACAGATGCTCTCTAGTATTTTCTAGAAGCTGCTTTCTATCTGGGAGTGGATGTTTGGCAATAAAACAAGTTTCAACAGCTTTAATGGATATGGATTTCAGGGCTAACTTACATTATTATGACCTCTTAATAATAATAGTACTTAGTTTCCTTATTGGGTAAATGATAGGAATAATTATGTTGTGATGGCAAGTTTCCATCAGATTTTTTTCAACCACATAGCTAGACGTGGTTTTGTTTTAATATGACTGAATACTCCCATAGTAAAATGTATTGTGGTTTCACTAAGGAGGATAATGACTATTAAGCAGAGGGATCTTTAGTCTTTCGTTCCTTGAAAATCTAACTGATCTTAAAGATAAAGGTAGTTTGTCTAGTTTGTAGCTGATATTCTTTGTGTGTTTGTTTCCAGTAATTTCAGACTTCTTACCCTAGAGTAGTTTTACCCATTCCTTAATTGTCCCTAGCTGATGTCTAGAAGGTCTTTTTAAACTCCTTAACTGCGCAATGAGGCCTCAGTGGACACCTTAGATTGTGTCTGCTTGGGAAAATGCCAAGCACTAATGAGTATTTTGTTTAATGTAATGGAAACTGAAAGTGCACAGTTTCTTCCTTGACTGATCAATGCCCACTTCCGTTGTTGGAATGCATCTATACATTCTAAATTCTAGAAGAAAGGTCACAAGAGGGCAGAGCACTTACGTCTGCTCAGAAAGAACATGAAGATTCACAAGTTGTATTTATATGGGACACAGAAGAGCAAAAAATATTTGAATTAGTACTTCAGAAGCCCCTCCTCTATGTTCAGATATACCACCCTTTCTTTCAAACCCAAATAATCTTAAACTTCTTCATGTTATCTTAAAAAATAAGAAAAACAATTACGTTGTTAAATTCTAGGTCAGTCATATACTTGTATGTAATTATCTATTTCATCATTTTATTATAATATTTGACATACATTACATTTACTTTATCATTTGCTTTTTTTCAAATTCAAATCACAATGTGTCCAAGATAAATTTTAAAGTAAATAATAAAAACACTATTTCTTAGTTAAATAAAAAGTCAGATTTGCTTAAACAGTTCAGTTGGTCAACACTTTAAGTATTTTTGAGTGATGAATAATGATTTCCATATGGTACTTAGGTTCTACACACAACTAAATGGAAAGTGTAGATGGTGTTGAATAGAGACAGAGCTCACTTTAGCAGTACTTATAATTTACAGCCTACTTGAAGGTGCTAGATAATTTTCAAAAGTAAAGATTTTAAGATCTAAAAATTCAAAGGAAATTTATCTCTCATTTAAAGCTTCCTGGATTTAGAGGTTATATAAAAGGTCTTTAGGGATGGTAAGAAAAGATGGATCTTCGAATAAGTAGAATAAAAACAATTTAACTCCCAAACTTTCAAGCAGAACTCACTTTCTTTTTCTTTCCAAGTCATCATTTTGCTTCAGTCAGACTATTTCATACCTTTGGAGATCCTGGAACCATGCAAGCCTTCCCAAATTAGAGTTTATATAGAAATCTTATCTGAACCTTAATAATTCTTACTTGACCAAAACACTGTCATACGTATTACACCAAACACAAGGTCTTTAAGGTTAAATATTGATCAGCCCTACTTTTGTCAACACTTGCCTCTAGTGTCAACAGTTTTCAATGTGGAATAAATCCAGGAATGGATATCCTTTGTGACCCACATACATTCAAATATTAATTGCCAAGCATTATAATTATTATTCAGTTACATAATCTGGCTATTTATTCTATATTTTTAATTAATATTGGAGACTGGGCACTGGGCATCATTGTGAGTATATCATTACATGTCATCACATGCAGAAGTTAGCTATACATGATCCATATATTGTGTACAGGATTCATGTAAAAATCTTCACAGATAAATGTTAATCTAAGAGAGACAAAGAGAAAATGGAGTGAAAATTCAACAAAACGGTCTGAGCTATTTTTTAATCCTGAGATCATGGGTAAAATGCTTTTACAAAGAATATTTAAGCTAGCTTTGCCCTTGGATAATGCAATAGCAGGTTCACTTTTTTTTTTAAGCTATGGTATTTTTCAGATTGTCAAATATAGATCAAAGAATTATTCTCTTGGCAAATTTTATGAATTTCAGTTCCATTTTCTTGACAATTTAAAATTCAATTATCCAATTATAACTAAAGGTCATTAGTCTAATGCGGCAACTTCATGACAGTTTCAGTTACAAGAGGATTTCTTAGTTTAGAGAGGAAATTCTGCCATATGAAAATTTTTTATTGTATTTAGAAGTTGGGTGGTACTTTGAAAAGATTTGTTTTTATCTTGTGTTTTTATTATTTACAAATAAAAATACATACTTAATATTTCTTCCAATCCCATATTCATAATGTGCAGTATGCTTTACTTCTCTAATTAACATAATCAAAATAACAGCAAATATCTTCTGATATTGCTGGCTTGATCAACATTAGATTTCATCTTAAATGCTTCTTTAGGGTTACACTCCTTTGTATTATTTTAAATAACCTTAACCTTAACATCTAGGAAAAATTATTATTTCAATCATGTTGTAAGTAGAATTTCTTCTAATCTGAAAGACCAGAAAAGTTGGAGGCCTGCTAAGTATTTTAACATTAGTTCTATTTGGTGTGATAATGGAGAACTCTCCAGGTAAAACATACCAAGGGGGTGCACCCTGGTGGCCTAGAGGTCTAGTATATCTCAGAGCAGTCCCACATACATCCTAAGGTCCAGGGTTCAAGACCTGGGGCCAGGGTGAACAACAAATGTGAACAACTAAATGAAATAAATAAATAAATAAATAAAGCTCTTCCTCCTCTTCTCTCTTCCTTCCTTTCTGTTTGTCTACTCACCTTCATTCTTACCTGTACGTTTCCTTTAAAACAAAAAACATACCAAGAACTGTGCACAATGGGTGCTAGATAGAAGAGTCTCTATCCCTGTCTCTACTCAAAGAAATTAACTTTCCAGTGGCAAATAAATTT
The DNA here is from genome assembly GCA_004363575.1 of Solenodon paradoxus. NCBI lineage: Eukaryota > Metazoa > Chordata > Mammalia > Eulipotyphla > Solenodontidae > Solenodon > Solenodon paradoxus. Next base: position 309,846 of record RJWH01000283.1, on the reverse strand, counting down.
TTGCAACATCTGTTGATTGTACACCTGCTCTATATAAGGTCAACTGTGAAAACTCATAATTTTTCATTTTTTGCATTTTAGATTTCCAGATGTTGCTAGAAGCATAAGTGAAAAGGAAAGAATGCATCCACACCAGTTCTAGTACCTGTGGCCCATTTATCCAGAGGAGAAATTATCCATGTGGCTTGATGCTTTAGTACTTTGATAACAAGTAAGAACTCTACTACACCACTTGAGAGTGAGTTCTTCACCTTAAATGCTCTCAGCACCATTCTGAAGCATCTTTGCCTCACTGATAAAAAGTTAACCTAAGAATTTTAATAATACATTCAAAGACTTGTTAAGTAGTAAGACCCAAAATGAATTTTTCTACCACAGTATAAACAAGTTTTTGCCACAAAGGCTCAAAAATGTTCTATATCAATACAAACTCCCCGAATTTCTAGCTCGTAGAAAGAGTTGTACAAAGTCAGCTTCACTTATACTGTCTCTCTAAGAATGACTTTTGTATAATTAAAATTGCATAATGAATTTCAAAAATCTGCTAAATAAATGAATTCTGAGAACATGAAATCTAGCTCTTGGTCAAAATGGAAGCTTTTTATTAGTCTGCTGAGCTAGAGTTAGGAACCAGAGGTATGTGCATTTATAAGTTAGTACACAGGAGAAAAAAATGTGGCTATGAAAGACTATTTCTGTCTCATTAGATATTTATCGTGTTCTTCTACCACCTAATTTTCAGATGTATATTCTGCAAGCTCTTCATAGTCAAAGGTTCTGTGAAACTATCTGAGTATATATCATGAGCTTTGTATTTGAATAAAAGGTAAATGTGACTTTCACTTTTCCCTGTGGTATATAAACATGAATCAATGGAAGCCTTCTCCTGAAATTTCTCCAAGGAATGACATACATTTCAATGAATCTCATAACTTGTCTTTAATTGTCTGGTAATGTTTCATAACTGATAGATATTATGTTAATTTAACTATGAGAGACAGAGAGGGGGTGGGGAGAGAGAGACAGGAATATGACTAGACCTTAAAATGGAGTATTCATCAATGTTTACACATATTTTACTTACTCAGTCATTCAATGTTTTTTGAGACCCCAACACCTTGGCTGATCTCTATAAGTCACCATAATTATCAGTTCTTAACAAATTACAAAAGTTACTTTCCCTAAAAGGTACATCAAATTAGTGACAAAGTTTTCACAGAACATTTAGGCTCTAATGATCTTTCAAGAGTAGGGGTCAGTGGAAAATCATTTAAGTGTCCTTTCTAGATCATCTTTTTCTAGATGGTTTTTAAAAAAAAGAAGTTTGGCTAAGGGAATCTGGTGGACTGGAAGAGAGAATGCACTTGGAGTCTGGGTAAAGATGTGAGATGAAATTAAGAAAAACAGATAAGAACAGAAAGCAAAATATTGACAGAATTAAAAAAAGAACACACTGTTTTTCTGCCTTTGCCTGATAGCTTTCAAACCTCTTTACATGGCATAAAGGCCCTCTACAAGTGTATGCCAATCTATTTCTTAAGGTACTGCTTAGTATTTATCTCCCGCACTCTCCCATGTATTTTATGTCCTGTCATCACACTGCATTTTTTTCCATCAACATGGCACACTTTCATGTATCAGTGGCCCCCAAAATGTTTCCTTCTCTTCTCCCACATCACTACTTGACAAAAGTCCTACTCAATTTTAAATCTTTAAATGCCACTATCCTTGTATGAAAACTTTGCAAGCTCTCCTCTCCCACCTCCATTCATCAAATCCATTGAATAATTGCTTCTCCAGTCCTTTCGATATCTTATGTTGACATTTGCTTTGGGGCAAAGAGGATACTTTTCATCATCTTGGTACAAGCATATAGTCAACATTCATCACATTTGTATTGAATTGTGCTGCTTTTGTGTCTAGCTGGTTTCTACTCCCCAGCTCCTCCACAAAATCTCTTCTCTCTCACTCTTCAGAAAGTTCTCTATCATAATAACGATGATAACTAACATCTGCATAATATTCCATAAATAAGCACTTTCATATCCATATTAGTTTGCTAGGGCTAACATGACAAAATACTATAGACTGAGTGCCTTAAACAACAGAAATTTGTTTTGTTACAGTTCTAGAGGTTAAAAGTTCATGATCAATGTATAGGTAGGAGTGATTTCTTCTGAGGTCTCTCTCCTTGACTTATAGATGGCTGTCTTCTTACTTTCTCATGTAGTCGCCCCTCTGTGTGTTGTCCATGTCCTAATTTCCTTACATATTTACCAGTCATCTGCGATTAGGGCTCTCTCATATGACTTAATTTTACCTTAGTTACCTCTTCAAACTTTCTCCCTCCAAATCTAGTCACATTCTGAGGTACTGGGCATTAGGACTGCAGCATGTTTTCATAAGCAATAGTATCAGCCATTTTATCTCTGCACTATTTTCAGTGAGCTTCTCTGAAAAACAGTTCTACACCTAAATTTTCTCCTTCTTTCTTCCACAGTCTAAGTCACACGTAAGCTTGGAAAGTGGCATTGTTCCTTAATGAGTGAGTATAACAATGCTTCAAAATTAAAGAATTTCTTTTAGAGTTTTTGGTATTTTGTATAAAAACTGTCAAAAATCCAAGCCCCAGTGACAATACAATAGAGGAAAAAATAGAAAAGCTGCCCACTTTGAGGGCTGAAAAAATAGGAAAACAATGTAATACTTTTTAAAATTTGGTTTTGCAGTCATTAAAAGTCTGAGTAAAAGATTCAGAGCTGCATATATTAGATACTTCAAATAGCTGGACAAATGCTGGCTTCATTCAGAATGAAGATGGGTACTTGTTATCTAGTATGTCCAGCCTACATTCTGACCCTGGGACCCATGAAATGCACATCGACATGAACAGTTTCATGTGAAAATTAATTAATTAATTTTATTTTATTTTATTTTGGTAAAGGAAAGGCTCAGGTAGGAATGGAGGCGAGCAGGCAGGCAAGCAGGAGGAAAGAGAAGGGAGAAACATTTTATTTCAGTTGTTCATCTTGATTGTTCATAACCAGACCCCAGGTCTTGAACCTGGGTGTTTGGGATGTATGTGAATTACGTCTGGTGGTTTTCTTCACTAGTCCACCAGGGCATGTCAAAAGTCTTCACTTTTCAAAAGTGTATAAATCCCAGGTCAAAGTGGGAGCATTGTATGCCTATACTATGATGACCAGAGTCTGTTTAGAACTCTGCAAATTTCCATGGTCTCCATTTCAGTCTGAGATAAACAGAGCAGTATGATGACACTATTTTGTAGGTCTCACACATTCCTGCCTCCTCCCTCATGAGTCACTCTTATATTGTACCCAGAAAAAAGCAGTCTCATCCAAGCTAAGATACCATTTCAGCACTGCATTTGAGCTCCAGGTGGAAAACACAATAGACATGACATTAACCTGGATGGGAAGCTGGCCCGACCTCAGGGTTGCTTTACTTCAAAAGGGAACTACTATGCCCTGACTTCTTTTACTCATGAGTTGAAAAGTGAGGAAATAATGCAAAGGTTCAAGATGGATCCTTAGATCACTCCTGACCAGTCAAGTATTATTTCCTTTCCTTTTATGAGGTGAGAAAATTTAAAACCATCCCTGTTGAAAGCATAGTTTTTGAAATGTTTTTGGGTGTGAGAAGCAACTGATTCCACCCTCCCAAGTCACTGGTTCTTTTCTTCCCCCCTTTCTTCTCCCTTTCAGTTCTTTAAGCTTTTAACAGAAACAGTTTACATCAATGATAATGTCATTATATGTGCAAATAAATGCAAATAGCAATTAAGTGTTCAGGAAGCAACATAAACATCCTTTTACACAACTTGTTTTGTTGCACGTTCTTTAATTATAATTTTCCAGATCCACTGCTAAAGAGCATTTTCCAGAGATCTTTGTAGTAGTGGATGCATCCAGAAAATCTAAGATGCTGAATGGAGGGGAAAATGCCTTTAAGATTTGAAACTTAAGAAATTTTTGCCATTTTGTGTGTGGGAGACCAGCACATCAACATTTAGCTAGTAAAGATTTGGTCTTAGAGCACACAAATATATATATATATATATATATATATATATATATATATATATATATATATATACACACACACACATATATATAAATTTATCTTTTTGGTTTTGGAACTTTTAAAAATATATGTAAAGGAAATTGTGAAGTGATATATTAATTGGATTGTGGTAATCATTTTACAATGCATATCTATATTAAATCATCATGTCATAGACCCAGAATACATATCATTTTTATTTGTCAATTATACTTTAATAAAGCTGGGGGAAAAAAACTAGACTAATTTTGTTCTATCTCTTCTATTTTATTAACTATGCCTCTAGCCAAAAGAATTCAGGATTTAGAGATTGCGTCAAAATTGATCTCTACTAAACCAAAACACAAAGTATCCAAAACACAAAATTGTATTAAAATTCACTATCATTGCATAAAGAAAGTTGTAGGTTTTTGTGGGAAAGTGAGCATTTTAAAATGAGTCTTGATTTCCTCCTTGTTTACGTATACGAAGGCTTTGAAAACACCCATCGTATTTTTTTCAGGGTCTGTGTTGTGGATGTGGCTGTCTGCCTACTAGGTCTTAGCCTCTCTCCTGCATTTCCTAAAGTATCTCCTTTCCTTTATCTCTAACTGTTGGATAGAAAGAGAGATGAACTGATCACACTAAGTGAATAGAGCTTGCAGAGAGCAGAAACTGATTTACTCACTTTGATGATGGCTTCCAGTGACTCCTTGCCATACACACGGCTGGGCTGCCATAAAGTCAGCTGAGCCCATCGCCCTAAATAGGTTAAAAGATGACAATGAGAGATTTTAAGCAGGAATGATTTCATTCTTTCCTCTCACTAGTTATCTGGTTATCTGGTTCATGTACTGATTTGTTATCCCACATAGGGTGGGATCACAGTCTTTGCCAACCTTCTGGAACCTTAATGGTGTTACAAACTGACTGTCTCCTGGGAATGTGTAAGAAAGGAGGTCTGAGCTTCTCTCATTCAAAGACACTTTTTTCAATCCATTATCTCCTACCCAGGTGCAATGATCTAGTCTATCAAAAAACAGTGGTTGAATAAAACTTTTATTTCAGATAATGAATGAATTGATTTAATAAAGGGTTTGTACTACATGGTATTATAGCTCCCTAAATGAACACTGAAATTCTAAAATGGGAAAACTTATCGTGGGTCCAAGTTAAATCATAGCCACTTCCTTTAAACTGCATACCCTAAGACACCAATTCAATTGATACTTTAAAAAAAAAAAACTATTATCTTAAATAAGTGCTTGATATTTTCCAGTCATTTGAAAGTCACCTGTTTTTCCTATCATAAGTAATCTGGCATTAGCAAACAGATTATAGGCATGGACAAATGAGTAATTTATGATTTTTTAATATTTTCATATTTTTGGCAGACTAATCCAGGTTGATAGATCAGTCTCAATTTCAGAGATGATTCTTGAAATCTTGCAGTCTTGCAACCTTTTACCTTATTCTCTTCCAAACTCTAGAATATTTTTGGCATTTACTAAAATATAGTTAGAAAACAGACAGGGAGAGTGAATTGAATCCTTATGTTCCATCCATCCTAGTGCTCCTTCTGTAGCTGAATTCCTAGCAGAAACTACAAATCTGTGTATCCAGAGTTAATTTTAAAAGATCTTTGCACTTTTGATCATTCTTCTTTCCTAAGTTCATAAGGTACACTGGCACTAGTGTTTGCATCTTATTTTGAGGATTACATTTTATCCAAATGTAATGGGAGTTTGGTAAGTCAAATCAAGCAGAACCCTTTGCTTTAGTTTGCCTGCCTTTACACAAAAAAGAGAGAGAGAGAGAGAGAGAGAGAGAGAGAGAGAGAGAGAGAGAGAGAGAGAGAGAGAGAGAGAGAGAGAAAGAAAATGGAGGTGAGACTATTATCTGTGGTGGTTCTACCTCTGCATCTTGAGTTATAAGGCCAAGTTCATTCACCTTCTAAGAGCATCTTTTTGAAACTTATATCCTCTGGTGGGCCATCCCTTACTATTTATAGAAAACAGTGACTACTGGGTTTAATATTTCATATTCTTTCTTTAACTAGCTACTCAAAGCCTCAAACTAAAGATATGTTTTTAATATATCTAATATATAGTCATTCATCAGATATACTTCAAAACAGAGAAGCTATAAGAATACCCTGAAAGATTCATTAGAACATTTTTTTGCAGCCACGTTACCAAGTTAAATAAATGTGTATCAATTCAAAATGGCAGAGTATGTTATGTATTGAGGATCAAGAAGACAAGAATTCTAGTCTTGTCTCTATTGCTGACTTATTAGTGACAGAAGTATGTTTATGATTTACTTCTAGCTATTCTTTCTTCTGGCAAAAACCAAGATTAATGTCTATAGAGGATTTTGAGTTTCTAAGAGAATGGGCTTAAGCAAATTCATTTGGCAGTAATAAAATCTTGCCTTTTTAGTAACGGCATTAACTTTTCAGAGTTGAAGTACCAGTCCCACCAGAGCTTGGTACTTACCTTGGGTTAATGCCCTGCTAAAGATCATGAGTTGGTATTTTACTATTATATATATTATATATACTATTATATAGATTATATATACTATTATATATATATATAAAATACTGCAATGAACATCTTCTAACATACAGATATATTTGTACATTTATATAATTATATTTGTAGGCAGAGTTTCTAAAAGTGGACTTCTTCATTTTAAGAATAGGTAAATTTTAATGTTCACAAACATTGTTAAATAGTCCTCTGAAGAGGTTAGATCAAATTTGTATTCCTGACAGTGTATATAGTTCCCATTTCCCCTCACCTTTGCCCACAATGTTCACTGGAAATTTAAACTTTGCATTATCTTCATCAGTCCCAGAAATGAAAGCTAGAATTTCATTTTACTTTTTACTTCTCTAATTTTGAGTAAAGATACTCATATTTCCATATTTTAGTAGCTATTCATTAGTTTTTATCTAACCCATTCCCAATTTTCCAGTGAGTACCTGGTGTTTTTCTTACTGATTTTTAAAGGTCTTGATAAATATGTTTGTAAAAGCATATAGTTTGAAGAGCAATTCTGATTTTAAACATTATTTTTGTTATGCCAATGCTCTTCTCAAAAACGTTCAGTTTGCTCCTGCATAAAATCCAAGGTGAATAGTCAAGGCTTTCAAGATTTTAACATTTTAATTTATTTATTAGAAAAGATATCTATAAGTTTGGAAAACATATGGTAATTGGCATTACTGACTACAAAAAGAGAAACCCTCCCTAATCATGACTAGTGAAAAGCCCTAGCTGTGCATCACATGAATTACTACCATCATCACAATGAAATAATCCAAATCCATATTACATGTAAGTGCAAAGCAAAGAAGTCCAAGATGCAGTCTCTGTCCTTAAGAAGTTCATAGTAAAGAACATTAGTAGATACACTCACATGAAGTGATGCTAATCTGAGACAATAATAGGAACAACTGATATCGGCTATAGGAATTGAGAAAGGAAAGTTCATCTTTTTGCTTAAAAGAAAACACCTCATAGACAAAAGGAAAGATTCAGAGGCACAAAAGTGAGAGAAAACAGTGAACAGACAAAGAAGAATAAATTAGAGGATTCTGTGGGGAAACACTGGGAAAATTTACATATGGAAAGATGGCTTAGGGTCAAAATATTGAAGGCCTTGACTATTTGGTTTAGCTTGGATTTTATGCTGTAGGAGCAACTACTGTTTTCTGAGAAGAGCACTGGCATAATAAAAATAATGTTTAAAATGATCATTTTGACCTGTGAATTTGAATGAATGAATAAATGGAAAATGCTGACTTGAGAAAGATGACTATAGTATTAATATTTTACATGGGAGAAAATCAGCTAGTTTATTTTCTTCAATATATAACACATGAAGCTGCTATAAAACTAATCTTACTTAATGTTACCTAAGAAAATAAGACCGATCCAAATTCAGAATTCTTTGTGTATATATTAAACATTTCAGTGAAGTACCTATTTTCTAAACATGTGATTCAGCCTTCATAGTCTTCCACTCACTCATTCTGATGAGGGTAACTCTTTCCTGGTTGGGTCTGGAATTCATACCAGTTTTCTTGCAGGCCCAGAAATTCCAAACATGCTATTGTCTTTACACCTCATCTGTCATCCTAAGGAATGGCTGTATTTATTCTTGTGATTAGAGAAATGAGGTGATGGTAGAAAGGGCTCAGAATAATGGGAGGAAGGTGTTGGCTTCCTAGGGCCAGCAATTCCTCTCTTACTTCATTTCTTTTACATGTTGGTAAGGGTTAGGTAATTAATCTGAGTTCCCTGCACTGTAACAAGCAACATTCATTCAACAACTGTTTACTGAGCACCTACAAGGTGTTAGGCACTGTTCCAACACTAGACATAATGTTTAAAAAGAGAGCCAGTCATGCTTTTAGGAAGCTTACAGTCTGGTGAGACGCATATAAATAAGAACACATTCTGCCTTTGCTGTTCACACATGACAAGGAACTGAACTCTTCCCCTGAAAGTTTCCTACATGTAACAACTATTCTGTCCCATCTTTAGTTTACTTCTTGCATTCCTTTGTGTACAGAGGTATAGTATCCACTTATGATAGACAAACGGAGATAAAAGGAAGTCAAATAATAAATATCTGGTAAGCTTGTTGCAAAATACCAGCTGTGTTAGTGACTAGGAAAATAACCAATGAGTAAAAATCTGGAACCAATCAATTCATACAACTGAAGAGATACAGAAAATGCATTTGTAAAAAGGTAAATTTTCTAACGTGGGTAACAAGTGTTAAGTGGCACTGATATTAGATGCTACAGGAACTTAGAATACATCCTTTCATTTTCAAAAGGGATTAGCTTTGTACTATGCCCAGAAGGATGGGTTGGATTTTGAGTAAGTAGAGGAGACAGAATCATGTGGGAACCTGAGTTAGTAATTGCTCTTTCAGCTGCCAAGGAGAGAAACCTAATACAAACTAACTCATGCAGAGGAGTGGTCTGAAGGCTTCTGCATGGCTAGAGTCATTGGGTCCTACAATCTGAATTGCTGTCTATTTTCTCTCTGTTTTTCTCTACAGTGGTTTTAGTCTCAGGCTGACTGACTCCACCTCTTTAGCTTCTGGGGTCAAATTTTACTCAAAACAAATCACCCAACACAAAAGATAACTTCTCTTTCTCAAAAGAAACAGACTCCTGTGATTTACTGATTAGACCAACTTACTGTCATTTTCCCATCCCTGACTCAACCATTATAGCGAGGAGGACAGAATTCACTGATTGTGTACAACTGGGTTGTGTTTCCACTCTTCAAACAGAAGCAGGTTGGTCAGCCCAATAGATCCTTATAGAACAAGATCAGGGAAGGGGTGGTTCCTCAGAGGAAAATTATACCAGAAAAAACTGTAACAATTTTCTTCATCATCATCATCATTGTAAACACTCTATAACAAATAACTTAGTATGTACAGGGTACTATTCCAAGCAGCTTCTATATATTAATCATTTACTCCTGACATCTTTGTAAGATAGATCATCTTATCCCCATTTCAGGTGGGGAAATGGAGATATGGGACTATCACATAGCTTTTCACATGTGTAATAAATGGCAGATCAGGGAATTGAACCAAGGCCATCAGACTGCTGAGTTCACAGTCTCACCCACTATATTATACTAAAATCGACTTCTGTGCACAAAGAGAACCAGTGAATGTTCAGACTCAGAAAGGAGCAAAGTGTATCTGAAGAACTGTGAGAAGACCAGCAATTCAGAAAGGTGATAATTTCGGTCTATTTCACAGTTATGAAAACAATATCCAGAAAGCTGGTAAGCGGTGCTATCTGTGCTCATCAAGAGGTCAAGGCTGGCCAGACCCAGGCATCCATTGTCTGAAATCCCAAGAATGAAATGGTCATCACAGAAAACTGAATTGTTCCCCAAAGGCTATCCGAGCCCAATTCTCCCAACAGCTGTGATTCCCACTTTTATACAATTTAGCAAAGACTGATTTCATGTCTATGCCTGATTCTCATTCTCTCTCCTGCTTTGAAACATCATTCATGGAACATATATAGATCTTTGTTAAAACTAACAATGCATTTAAAAACACACACAAAACCTAAGGCTTGTCATTTGGGCACTAAGAAACAGCAGAGCCAGGCTTGGGTCTGTTTTCTGTGCATTTCTTGATGCAAAGAAAAGCAAGCACAGTTGAGAAAACACCACAAAGCATTAGAGAGCGACAGCTCGTGTACTTCAGAAGAAAAATGGATACATTAAGAAAAGTTTTCGCCTTTGATGTAGAATATGTGATTTTTTTTTATTAAAATGGGAGTTAACTTTAAATAAATAAAATTCAGCTTGTAGGCTTCAGAAAACTAATGCTGTATTTTGACTGTCATTTCTCTGATCCCTGAAAGCATTATGGAAGTTAACTTAGAATTTTATCATGATTTTCCTTGAAAAGAACCTTGTTTTTTCATTTCTGCTGTGTTAATTTCTCCTCACTTCCTTCCACATTTTCTTTTTGCCAGCTGTTACCTCTCCCCCTTCTGACCCCACATTTTAGGAGGGCAGGTAGCTTCTCCTTTCCTTAGCTATGGGGCAATCCAGGCACTGCCGCCTTAGTGCTCTATCCTGGGATGAAAATCTCTTCTCCACAAAGTATTTGAAAAAAAGACAAGCAAAGAGCCCTAGAACTGCCTTCAAGAAGGATCAAGAGAAACCTCATACTCAGGAACCAGTGGAACATAGACAGCATGGTCCCAGTGGATGATGAAAATGCTGTTTACTTTTGCGGTTCTTATTTCCCAGGACAAGTTCTAAATAGTCAAGCAGCAGGTGATGTGAGCCTCCTCAAATTTGAAGATTAAAAATAAAGTCTTTTTTCTTTTAAACAAAATTATTTTTAGATAAATGAATATGTAGACACCTCAAATAAGGCATGCTTTGCATCATGAGAAAAACATTGATAATAAGCATTTTTATTCCTTATAATTGACCATTTTGATCATTGTTAGTGTTGTAGGAATTGCTTCTAAAACTGATTTATTTGAAACATACAAGACCACAATTGGAGAAAGACAATTCTTTCATATGGAAAAGTTGCCATGATTAAAGGATTTTTCAGACTTTCTTAGTAAGATTTGGAAAGATTGAAATTTTAGAGTGTCATGAAACAAGAAAAGCATTTGTGCATAGGAAAAGTGGGGATTCATGAACTTATATGCAAAATTGTGTGTACATATGCATATGTTTGTGTTGAAAGTCTTCATAACTTTAATCAATTCTCAAAAGGATATAAGGCAGGAAGAATTTCCAATTTGCCTGTCTCAGTTTCCTTCTCACACCCACTTTCCCTTGCTTCAAGGTAGTCAATAGCTTTTTCATTTTCTCTCACCAGTCTCCCATTTACCCCTTCCCAGATAAATTGTTCTTTTTGTTTTCTGACCAAGCCAGTTTGAGCCAGGAGGACTCAGGAGCTGGCACCTTGGTGATGGTGGTGGAAAGTAGACGGCAGGACTCCTGAGAACACCGCAGAGAATGATGAATGGGTGAACTGTTAAGATGGATGATGCCACTTGACCCACCCTAAAAACACCTCCTAGGAGGGAAATGGGGCATCCATGATGCCACAGTGTAGTCAAACTTCCATTACACTGAGATCATTGAACGGGACTCTCAAGGGGAAAACTAAATAGAGTAGAAGCTTCCCCCTGAAAATTCTATGGCTGTCAATTATTTTATTCAGTTTTATTTGATATTTTGGAGAATTTCTTTTTTTTGGCCACTGTCCTTAGTTCTGCATTCATGACTAAATCCTAACAATCTATGTGGCTTTATACAGAGCAAACAGGAGGTCTTGTTTTTGGCAGGATGGGATTTTCTGTCCCACTGATTGATGGATTAATACTTAACTGAATACAGTGTGCTACCAGCAGATTCAAAAATTCAAAACAATTACAGCTTTAAGAGTTTGTATTCTGGTGAAAAGCAAAAGAGATAATATAGTCAAACCTCCCAGTTGTTGATTTTATTTTTAAACTAGAATACCTTCTATTTCGCTCTTTTAAGACAAACCTATAAATGTAAAATGTGGACATTAAAGTGACTAGACAAATAATGTAGCGTACAGAAACATGCTACCAAAAAAAAAAAAAAAAAAAAAAAAAAAGAACTGATTGGATCAGGCAGCCTAGTAGAAAGAATGGCTTCATTTGAAGAGTTTCAATAATTGTATTCACTGAATGGTGTTCAGTTTTGGACTTCATAAGACTCAAGTGTTGCCCCAGATTCTTCTGGTTCTACCTTTATGTCAGATTAAAGAAAATTACATTCTGGGATAATATAGTCCAAGTCAAATTCTTCATAACTTTAATCAATTCTCAAGAGGATTTAAAGGAGAAAGGATTCCCAATTTGTGTGTATCTATTTCCTTCCCACACAAATTCCTTCAATGAAATGTGATTTAATATTATGTGGGTTAATTTCATAAACAGCTGATGATTTTCAGTCATTTGAAGAATATTTCATTGCCTCTCCATGTCCACAGAATTTCTTCAATAAATTAGTGTTCTCCCCAAAGAAGTTTTTCTCTCCAGTTTCTTTCTCTATCAAGCAAGGAAAGCTTAGCAACTAAGAGTGTTTTCACATTTGTTCAGAGCAAATTTTAGTGCTCAGATGAACTGTTTCATCTCTGGATGAGTCACAGTATTTCTGAGTCACTATATCCTCATCTATAAAGTGAAATATATTAGAGATGATAACCTTTAAGATACCTTACAGCTCTAAAACAGCCTCTGACACACACACACACACACACACACATATACACTTTCTTATAAGATTTCTGATCTCATTCATAGCCTTAATCACAATAGAATGTGCATCAGAGTACTGATCCATGTCTGTCGTTTTCACCTATGTACTCCTCCTAGCACATAAATTTGGAGTGCACTAAATATATCTTGAATGAATAAATTACATATTTTCATAACATGCATTTTGTTGCACAATGCCTCAATTTCTTCTTTGGAGAGAAGCAATCTATTATAAAACCTCTTAGTTTATCTGCATATAATTCTCGGGTCATAATTTAAAATTCTTACATCTACTCTGCTTGCATAGATACCCCTGAAATTCTATCATCTCTTTCTCTTCCTTTTTACTCTTGTTGAACTCATTCTCTGGCATAAAAGGCCCTAATTTTAAAATAAAACAAGAGAAAACATAAAACTTGCCCTCAGGTTGTCAGAGCGTGGCTTTTCAGAAGTGAGCAAGGTGCCCTGGGTCACAAAGAGCCCAGATCTGCTGCCACCAAATCTACCAGAGGACAGTCAATCTAGCATCTCTCAAAAGGAACAAAGCCTCTTACACAATTGACTAAAAATGTTAAGCTATTCCCCCAAAATATTGGGTTTGATCCTGAAGAACTGACCCAACCTGTTCAGAGGCTCCAGAAACTGCCATTGTTGCCCACAGAATGAGACCATGATGAGGGGTAGGCCTAATAATGACCACAACAAATTTTAAAAGTACTGGTTCTACGTTGTCCTAGGAGTGTCGGAGAGTTTTTTCTAAACATAAATCTTAGCCAGAACAACGTGCTCATGGATAGGTGGATGGCAGGGAATTAAGGTATGCATTCTGGAATACATCCCAGAAGAACAAGAAACAAGTGGGAGAATAGATGTAGCAATGGGCTTGATATTCTCTCTAAACCTCAGACTGCAGCTGGGGGCCTTTTTGTTACCATTTCATAGGCAATGCTGCTCCCTAGTGGTCAAGCAGGATGAGTACATGTTTCAATTCCCCTAAACTTAGGAACTTTTTCAGTTGTTCAGGATTTCTTTATCTAATTTTAAAATTACCATATTTTAAAATATCAAAATGCAAAAAAAAAAAAATATAGACACTATATCAAAACCCATTACTTTCTATAAAATAACCATGAGACTCTTTTATCCACTTCCTTCCTTCACTTAGTTTTTCATGTTTACTCTGCTTGCTATTTGGGGCCTATCCAGCAAACCATGGGCCCTTGTTATTGAAGGGCCATAGGAAGGCTTGGGATCTCTCTTTCACCTCAGGCTCTATATTCTTAAGGATCCACTGGGGATGGAAATTTTTCCTCATTTCTCTTTGCCCTCTGGGAAGCACTTTCCTTCCTTCCTCACATCCTTTCCTTCCTTCCTTATCATTTAGTTCACAGGCCATCCAGCCAACTCAGCCCCAGTCCATCCCCACCCTCTCAGGGTGTGGCTCTCTAACACTTGGTCATTATTCTGGCTTCATTTAGCTCATCACTTTTCAAAAGTATTCTTGCTTAGACTAAATAAAAATCAGCACTTAGACATTAACAACAGAACTGAGGTTGGAGTAGGGGCAAGTGGTGGTAGGGTTCAATGGGCAGGGTGAAGAACTGTTAGTAATTTGGTGGTGGGCATGGTATGCTGTCATATATTTGAGGAATGGGGAACCTGCACATATGGGTTTCTATTATGTTGCAAATCAAAGTTACCTCAATAAATATTTAAATGTATATGTATGTATCTTGTTTACTAGCTGACTTATTCAATCAAATATAAGCTTTATAACAGCAAGACCTTCTCTCGTTATTTTCACTGATATATCACCAAATACTACACAATGTTACAGGTGCTTGGCACACAGTAGGCATACAACAAATGTTTTTTGAATGAATGGTGACTGAGACTATTTATCAGCTAAGTCTTCTTTTCCCAAAGCAATCTTTTCACCTAACATCATAACATCACCAATGTTAGAAAAGTGAGACAAGATAGCGGCAGAATCTCATGAAAGAACTGTGAAGTATGAAATTTCTGTTCATGCATCAACAGAGGTAGCTGACTAGAATTGCAAATTACCAGTACTTAGCTTAATTTATATATGATTATATGTTTCTCCTTGTCTACTCAGAAAACAATTATGTCATATGCAGAGTTTCTAAAACAATAGTACACAGAAAATAAAAAATAACCAGATGATAAGGAAAATTCTTAGTCTTGTTAATGGTCTAATGTCAATTAGTTATATGATTTAATTTAATTGATTTAAGAAGAGATATAAACTGATGGATACAGAGTCCCACTGTACCAAGAGAATACAACGCACATTTTGGTGATACCAGTATACATTGTGTGTTGTAGTGACTACAATATCTGCTTTCATCATATCATTTAAATTAAACATTTAACTATATCAGAAGAAGAAAGAAAACAGAATATCTCACTCTTAGGCTGAATATAAGAAAACTAAACTAACAGACAAAACAAATACCGACCCTTGGACACTGACCATAGAACTGAGTTTACCAGTGGGGAAGGGGTGAGAGGAATAGTAGTCAGGTCCCATGGACAGAAGTGAAGGACTTTTTGCTAATCAGGTGGTGGGCAGAGTGTGTTGTCACATATTTGATGAATAGTGAACCTGTAAACCTAAACTTACATTTTTATAAATCAAAATTACTACAGTAAAAATACATTTAAAATAATACCAAAAAAAGTTTCAAAATTTCCTTATTCCATATAAAACCATCTTTATAAGACCTGTTTTGATAGTTATATTCATCAGGGATTTTTTTTCCTTTTGTTTCATTTTCCTTCCTTTAACTCCCCATATAAATTACAACATGGCATCTGCTGCATAAAATAACAAAAACAAAATATTTCTAAACTGCTCTGGTATCAGCTGTAGTAAAGACCCAGAGTCCCCAGTTAGCAAGCCCTTGTTCACCCTCTGTGGGGAGCCACAAGTTTCCTGAAAACAGACAGAAACCAACTGGCATAAATCATGCCCTAGTTATCCCAATACTTTAAATATTCCAATAACCTAGTATTAATTCTGGCTAAAGGTACACATACTAATAAACAAGGTAGCATGTAATTCCTACACATTTTTTCACTCTGTAAACATTTTCTATTGTGTTCTTACCATGTGTCTGGCTCAGCTAAGTACAGGGAACACCTGTGAAACACAGGCCTTCTACTTCCTCAGTTTAGGATAGTGGGATAGACTGATAAATAAACGGGCTATTCAAAGATAGCAAATGTGCTGATATGGTTAAAACAGAAGGGGAGCAGAAAGGGAACAGAGCTCCCTATTAGGAAGAGTTTCTCAAATCAGGGAAGGTTTTTTTGGAGGTGGAAATATAAATATAGATGAGATAAGAATTTGGAAAGAAAATCTCAGCTGAAAGGATAACATGTACACACATACCCCGGGTGAGAAAGAACATGACTCATATGAGGAACTAGAGAAAGCTCTATTTCATTGGACCGTCAAGTGTGTGGAGGAGAGAACAGGGAGAAAAGGGAAAGACGAGGCCAGAGAGGTAAGCAGAATCTACATCATAAGGGGTCTTATAAGTCATTACAAAAAATCTGAACTTTAGCTGGAGGACAATGTAAACCTGCTGAAAGATTGTATTAAGGGAAAAGATGTGATCAATTAAACCATAGTATAAAGAATGGCAGTAAGAC
This sequence comes from Solenodon paradoxus, assembly GCA_004363575.1. NCBI lineage: Eukaryota > Metazoa > Chordata > Mammalia > Eulipotyphla > Solenodontidae > Solenodon > Solenodon paradoxus. Next base: position 293,282 of record RJWH01000283.1, on the reverse strand, counting down.
TGATCAATGAGGAGAATGTTGTAGTAATCAAGATGAGAGATAACAGTGGCCTCAATTAGAAAATGACCATTGAGGTGGAGATGATGAACAGATTCAAGAGACATTCAAGAGTTTTGTAAAACTGACAAAACCCAATGGAGGGATGGGAAAATCAGGTAAAAGGGGTCAAATATATTATAAAGGACAGAATTAGTATATATATAGATATTGATTTATGGTAATACCCACCTTAAACCTTCAATAATTTTTAATCTGCTTGGATGAATATAGGGATTGAGGGTAAAGGAAAAAGATGATGTCCAGGTTTCTGGTTTGAACCACTGGATAGACTGGAGTGGACAGAGATTCCATCACCAATCTAGGGGTACTAATATGGAGAGAGAGGTAATGAGTTTTATTTGTTACATGTGGGACAGGTTTGTGGGACAATCATATAGAAATATATCAGGATGTGTATGTAGAAAAATTTGAAGCTTAGAAAAACTATGGGCTACAGATAAAGATTCAAGAATAACCAGCATTTATGGTTGGTGGCACTTGAAGACATGAAAATAAATATAAGAAATCCAGAAGGTTTTGGATAGAAAGAAAGAAATCTAGAATAGAAACTATGGGAGCAATACCTGTAGGAGGTAAGCAGAATAGTAAACTCACAGGAAAGAGAAGGCAGACAGGAGGTAAAAGCAAATTCTTAGAAGTCAAAGGAGGAGTTTCAAGGAGGGTTTGGTTGACTATGTTGAATTTTGTTGAGAGATAACTGAGAAATGTTCTTTGGATCTAGCCAGAAGGCAGTCATTTAGGGACCTTGGAGAAAATAGTGTCAGTGGAAATCGTAAAAGTTGTATTGTTATAGGGTCAAAGGAAGATGAGAAAGTAGAAAAAATTGTGAGACAATTTTTAAGACGTTTTGCTATGAGAGAAAAGTAAGAGATGTAACAGAATAAAAACTGAGGACAAAGGAGGCTTCTGTTTGGTATTATGCAAAAATACTGATGAAAAAGAAAATGCTGTCATTTCTATATTATAGAGACAAAAACATGTTAAGCAGTTTGCCAAGTTATAGAACAAGCAGAGTTGGGCTACAAATCCAGGTCTATCTAGCTCCAAGTTCTTTGTTCTTAACTATCAATGCAAAGAGTATGGAGCTCAATTCCAGCTGCTGGCTTCCCAGCAGAATTTTCCAAATTAGAATCATATTAGTAGTGGGGGTCGGGCGGGGAAGCATGCATCATATACCAGTCCTATGTAACAGACCAGGAAACTGAAGCTAAAAATGTCTGGTTTAAGCTTATATAGCTGACTAGTGGCAAATCTCAACTCTAGAGTTCAGTGATTTCTGTCTTCTTGTATTCTCTCATAGCACTTCTACTTGGTTTAGAAACAGATTTGCAGTTGGAGAGTAAAGTGTAAAGTATTTTGGTGTGACAACTGATTAGGTTACATTATTTAGATTTGCCATATGAATATCTATTTCACTCTTTATGAGGCTAAAAAGACTTTTAAAATCTCTGCTTAGCATACAAACATGCACAGAGAATCCTGAAAATACCATATATTATATTTCTAGTAAAAATAATCAAAACAGTACCCTTCAACTCAGTCTCTTTTGGTGTTTTTCACCAGGTTAAACAAGTGTATAATTATTACAAAATTCTCCCAGGAAAATAAGTGATTAATTTGGTATTCTTTGGTTTGCCCCCAAATTGTTTAAGTACATATTAGATAAGGGAAGTTTTGAAAATGGAGGATGTAAAGCCATAATGAAAGAAAAAAATAACTATACAAAATTACTCCAGAAAAGTAGTCACCATTTTTGTAACACAAAATCCCTACGTGTGTGCTTGCATAAGATTCAGTTCAGGGACATCTGGTTTAAAATGTGAAAAGCAGTAAGTAGGTAAGAGGCTCCATCCAAAGGGAGATGGTTCCAAGGGATGGTACATAAACCTACCTGCATACAAATTCTTGTCTTAGATGTGGCTTTCAGGTGATTTAAACTAAAACATAACTTAGGCAGAGTATGTGCTCTAGAATTAGATTACCTAGTTCAAATACTAATCACATATGTGCTACTTTTGTGACTTTAGACAAGTCACTTAATCTCCCTGTCTCAGTTTACTCATTTATAAGGATAATTAGTGTTTATTTTTGGGACAGCATTCTCCATGAGTTTCTCATATTTCCATTTACTTTGTAAAGACACTGCCTGCTCTTTGTTCCAGGATTCTTCTCAAGGATTTTGCATGATTTTGGAAGAAAGTAATAATGTCTCCCTTCTGAGCAGAGCACAGGCATAGTTACTGTCCATTACAAAGGAGTAAGCTTGGCGCTCCTCCCCTGTAACGCAGTCTACTCTACTGCAGCATCCCCACGGAACTCCAGGGCCAGAGGAACTACACAATTTGCTGATGCTCAGATTTCTGGCTGATAAGCCCTTGTCTCTGACTCAGGAGTCTTGTGTCTTCTTTCAACATCCAAAGGCTTGAAAAATAGAGCACAGTCTTAGATCCTTCACAGTTCTTGACACTTTAAGGAATTGAAAGATGAAGTAAGTTTATTCATTTAAAATGCTCAGCACACTTCTTGGTAGTTGGTAAGTACTTGATAAATGCTAACCTAATTATATTGTAACACATCAAAATAAGTGTGCGTCCATGAGAGGTACACATAAGTAAAAGTATGTATATGCTTAAAGTCACCCTAGCAAAAATATCTACCTCCTGGTAAATACTCTCATACATTCCACGTACAAATGTACACAATGAGGCGATTTATATAACTGCATTCTGCCAGCAACACCCAGACTACCAATATTCGTTTATAATCAATACTCATTTCTCACAGGAGAGCCTGGTGAGGGTGAGAGAAATCTAAAAAGAAGTACATTTTATGTGATTGGGAGAGAGATGCAGAACATGAAGTATTGTCCAAATACTCCTGAGTAAGAGTCTCATCATGAGAACAGGATCTATCTAACTTGCTCTGTACTGTATTTCCAACATGGGCCGAGAAGATCGTCGAATGGATGAATCCTATCCTAGAGAGCAGATCAAGGAGGCTTTCTTTGCCATCCGGAAGATGACATCTGAGTCACTGAAGTGTCTCTGTCCTCAAATTATATGTCAAACTTGGCAACCATTTTTACCTACTAAAAGAGACTAACAAAAGTCTAAGATAAAAAGAAACAACAAAATAACAAAACAAAAATCTGACCTACTTTTGTGCATTGAAAGGCACACATTGGCCAACAAAAAGGCTCAGTGCTATGTGATTTTCATCAATGTTTCACCTAATATTTTAATGAGCTGAGCAACTGACATCCTGGCTGAATAAATGCCTTTGTGGGTTCTGTTGCTAAGCAAAAAAAGTGTATAAAAATCTTGTTGTCCTACCCTTTAAAAAAAAAAAAAAAAAAGCACAATTCCTTAAAATGTAAATAACATTCCAACTGCCACTTGAATTTATACAAAGATAATTCCTGTCATCCTTCCTCCTTCATTACCAAGCCAGCTCTTCACAGATTTCCTTCTCCCGCAGTGTTGCTGAGCTGGGTTCCAGATTCCTGTGCTGGTTCTTGGATTCATAATAGATATTTTTGAGTCAGGACATGTCTGCCAGGACAGGGGGTACCATTTTTGGCTATTTCTTTGCTCTCTTCACCCTAACTCTCCAATACTCTGATATTAATATTCATTTTCTCCCTTCAGGTGGCGAAGTTTTCTCTACAGCTAATATTTTTCTGTTTTCTCCATGCTCTTTTTTATTTCTATTCTCTCCTTTTTCTTTTCTTTTTTTAAAGGAGAGATGCAGACAGGAATGGAGGCAAGTAGGCAGAGAGGAGGAAAATTAACTGTGCTATACTTTTCTATTTAGTTCACGTTGGTCGGTTCCCCTACACCAGGGTCCTGAACTGAGGGCCTTGCGATGTGTACTGACGCATCAAGGATGTACTAGACCTCTAGGCCATGAGGCGCACAAACTGGATACTCTAAACAATGGGGTACTTACATTCTTTCTTAGCCATCCTTAAAGATAAATATTAAAGTTCTTCCCATCATACAAATGGGAAAATTGAGGGCTGAGAGGGTAGTTCAGGTCTAACAGAGGATAAAAAGCAGCACCAAGACTTGGACCCAGATAGTATGACTCCAGGGCCCACTCTAACTGCTATGTTCCATTGCTTCTCTTTTTTTAATTTTATTTTTCATTTTTCCTTTTGAGGAAGGGAGGGAGGGTTGGAGGGAGGGAGGGAGGATCTTTATTTAATTCTTCACTTTTTTAGTTTAGCATCTCAGGTGCCTGAGATGGGGAGCGGGCATGCCCCCCATTGTCTCTCTTGAACTCAGATGTGAAGGATGAATAAGAGTTACCTAAACAACAACAACAAAAAATATGGAAGAATGTTGACGTTTCAAAAAAGAGTTACATAAAAGAGAAGGCAAGGTCTTCCAGGCACAGGGCACAGCATCACACAGACGACTAACAATGTGAACCTAAAAAGATCGTGGAAACTACAGTACACACAGGGAAGTAGACAACAAACAAAAACCTAGCAAACTTCAGAGACTTATTTAGGATATAATTCAGGAACGGAAAAGCATGTAGGGTTCATATTTAGAAGACTTGAGTTGGAATGACAGCTCTATTCCTGGTTAGTGTGTTTTTAACCTCTCTAAGCCTCTATTTCCTGGTCTCTAAAACTGAGAAAATACACATCGTACAGTTCAATGTTAAAACTGAAGGAAAAAAAGATAACATGATAAAGCTTTGTAAACTGTGCATTCTCTGAAAATATCTTTCTCCCTCTGGCTTCTTTCCCTCTGTAATAGAAAATGGGTTCTGAATAGGGACTCAAGAAGCAACTATAGAATAAAGGACATTCCAGGGCACTGGGGAAAATCTTGCAGGCAGTCTTTGGTCTTGGATTTATTCTTTCCTAGCCTGAAGTGTGAGAGGTTTATGCAACCCATCCTACCCAAGAAGCACAGAGAAACTGTTTGGTCAAAGGCAGTAGTCCAGCATTTTCCTATCAGAAGAGAGTTGTACCTTTAACCTCCAACATTTTATGGAATACAGTAAAACCATAAATAACTAAAACAAAGGAATATCATATTCTACATCTTTAAAAAAAAAAAGGACTGAGTAAGGACAGTTACTTCTGGGATTTGTATATCAGTTCTAATCAAACAAGTGGTGTGGGATGTAGGTTCAGCATGAGATACAGGCTGTGGTGGAAGCAGAGGCTGATTAGTAGATGAATAAGTGACCTGTGACAGAAGAAGTTCCCAAGTCTAAGTCAAGAGTCACCTCCCACTGCCACCACTGGGTTTCAGCACATGGAACACTTTGGAGTTGTTTGCAAGTCAGGCAATAGTAGCAGGCAAAAAAAATTCAACCTGGGGAATTTTGAGGCCCTTCCCCATCCTAAGCTCTATTCCAGATGCTAAAGATACCACAAAAAAACAGGACAAGCAACCACACTGCTCCCATGGAGTCTACATTCTAGTGCCCTGCTGGGTTGGGGTATGGAGTATAAGTGAACTAAACTATTTCAGATGAAGTGTTAAGTGACACATAGGAGGTGCTCAGTAGTATATGTTAGCCAGATGAATGGATGAATGCAGCCTAGAATTGTCTTAAAAGGATCTCTCTTTGTGTGGTGGGCAGTCCTGCCACCTGTTATCATTGGCAATGCCTTTTAAAGACATCAAACTCAATCACTGAACAAGCAGTCATTAAGAATCTATCCAATGCCAGGCACTACACTAGGTACCATGGATGTGAAGGTATATATATATATGTATGTATATGTGTGTGTGTGTGTATATATATATATATACCTATAACCTAGGTACTCTACACCATTTTATTGCGGAATCAGATTTAATTCCATTTGTTTGAATCAGTGGAAGATACTACTGATTCTACCCAATTTTAGATTCAGCCTGTATGTACCTCCTGCCAAGAGGGACATAAAAAACTGGGTTGCCCAGGATTCCCACCTAGGAGATGAGTGCCATTTTCACTGGGAAACTGCCCCTTCTCTGGAGTTTCCCATCAACCTTAAATTCTCCTGTTGAATTAGTAATGATGATGCAAGTGATCAATTCTCTCCTAAGCAAAAGTGTACACAGTATTAATTTGTAGATGGGTGACCCAACCACAGAAGTTCTAGGAATCTGACTGAAATCATAGAGGAAGTAACTTACTAGGTGCAGAGCAGAATTCTGTGACTATAGTACAGGTCCTCTAGCCACTGGCTCTCTCTGGGCCAACAAACATACATAGACACACAAATAATTAGGATGGTTTTGGCCATTTTATTATCAATAGTTAATATGTGTGATGAAAAAATAGCCAATTCTGCACTGTCTTTTCTACTCAAGATCTCATAATACATTTAGAAAAAGCCTAATCATTTTTGCCAGGATATAGAACTGTTTGCAGGTGGTTGTTAAAACACACATACATGCATACGTACATACGTACATACATACATACATACATATGTACATATATATGCACTTACATACACACATATACATACATAGTGAAGAACACTTATTGGGTTTAAAAAAGTCATTTAATCTGTGATTTTAAAATTATGACCAGAGAAGTTTGAATTTTTCAGTTGTTTAAAGGTTTAGAAAGTGGAAAACAGCCCAGATGAGAGTCAGAAAGACTGAAGAGAAATACAGGTGATGAAAAAGGAAAATAATCTATACCCAGAGGTTATGTAGGAAGCAAATAGAAAAACATCATACAGAACAAGAAAGAGCACATTGTGTCTAGCACATTGAAATGACTGCCAATCTCTTTTCTCAAAAAGAGATGACTTCATATGAAAAGATGTATCAAATGTGATTGTAAATACTTGATTATAATTACATAACAGACCACGTCTCTCTCTTTTGAGCTAGGTGAGGATGACAGAAAGAAGAGATCTAAACTATATTTAAGTGTTAGTACAGAGGCATTCTGGAGGAAAATCAATCCATAAATCTAAGAAATAAATAAACATGCCACCATTTCAGACAATGTTCTTGAAAAAAATGACAAGGCAAATATGTTTTGAGTTTTGATAGGTTGAGATTGGAAACATGGATGTAGGTCTGTGTTTTCCTCTGACTTGATAAAGTTCAGTCTTAACCTCCAGTCTTCCCCTCCCAATACCCATATGCATGCACCCTTCCTAGAGATGAGTGTGACTATCTCTGTAGCATACTGATGTATGTCATTTTTTGTTTTGCCGCAGTGTTATCCATGGAGCCAGCAGTTATCATAAGAGCCAGCAGATTTAGACAATGGGAGGATTTAGGGGATTCCCTGAACACAACCATTCCACCAAATCAGTGACTTTGTATCAGGTCTTGTATCATAGAACAAACTCAGCTTTAGATGACTTGTTCTGAAAAATGGAACTAAATATTGTCATAAGGAGATAAGGCAGACCATAGAGATGAAAGCTATCTTATCTTTAGTGCTTGACATTGTGCCTGGCATAAAGAAATTGTTTTTATAAATATTAGTTTGAATGTGTAGATGTGCCCTCATCCCCAAGTATACTGATGAAACATCTGACAAAACACCAAAAACTGAAATCACTGCTTCATTCAAATTTTTCAACTTCTCTTACTAATGAATTATTTTCCAATGTTCCCAACGGATGGCAGAATGTACTGACTGAACGCTTCTGGCCCCCACCTTTCTCTCATCTTTAAAAGCAAGAGGATTTCTCACCTGTAAGACTTGTGCTGGCCTGGCCATCCCATCACCATAGCTTGACTTCCTGTGGAAGAGCTGTGACATGTCTCAAGGCAGAGAAACGGAAGTCTGGAAAATTTACAAACTACCTAATCATCCCTTGAATCATAAAATGTCCGAGGCAAAATATAGGTCAAAGGGAAAAGATGGTTTCTGTGGGTTTTTGCTTCAATGCGTATGTTTTTGTAGAATGCCTTGTTTGGACTGTGAGTGCTGTGTTTTTATCCTACCAAGAAAAGAAGCTTCTGTACTGGAAAATATTTTTTTACTTGATAGAAGCAATAAAAGGAACAAAACCTCTAATAGCTTCTCTTATGACCTCCTCAACCCTTTGCTCTTTGTTTCTTTGCAGCTGTTAAGTATGTTCAATCTGAGTGCCACCAAGACCTTGGCATATACTCTGGCCCCTCCACAACCACCTTGAGGCCAGACTTGATATTTCACTGCACTAAAAAGGGGTTGGGGTGGAGGGGGGCAGACAAATTCAAATTTCCCAAGCATAAATGACTAGTTTAGGCTTTCTGAGGAATTTAAAAGACCAAGATGTTCTATGGCACAGGAAAATTTCATCAAAAAACACCACTCACCAGGTTGTTCTATATACCAGTTGTTCTAAAAAACACACAGGTAGGATCCACCTAGACTAACTGATTTTGGATCTCTGAGAGTGAGACCCAGGTTTCCTAGTTTAAAAAAATTCCCCAGGTGATTCCAACAGGAAGTCAAGGTTGAAAACCACTCTCTAACTTCTCCCACAAATCTTTTCTTATACAAAACAATTCAGCTCCATCCTCCCTTAAAAGTTATATCCTCATTCCCTTTACTCCACACAGTATACCAAGATTCCATTGAGCCATCCTCCCTAAAGGCTATAGGTGAGTAGGAAAATAGTATTTCCCATGGAAAATAATTTTCTTCCAGTTATATGTGGAATTTGTATCTTTTAGAATGAGCAAGACATGTCCCCCTTTAACTGGATTCAGAAGGCAGAACTTGCACATTCAGCAATGAACTTGGTGAGGTGTTTTACAAATAAAGTTTACTACTGTTCCTTGGACTAGACTCAAAACATGTACTCAGAAGTATTTATACGTGAGTCATGCTAATAGGTGGCTATATATCCTCTTTGCAAATATCCAAGCAATTTTTCACTCCTTCCACGAACTGACAGTGTTGAACAAAAATATCAACAAAAGCGTTGATTATCTGTTCCTGGGAAAAACCATCAAGTCATATTTTTCTGTGCACTATCCTTATCTTTGTTACCTTTCTCCTGAATTAACTGTCAAATTTCTATGCATAGGAAAGGCAGTAAGTGGTAGCAAAAAAGGACAAGGGGTCTGGAGTTGTAAGATTGCTAGGAACAGAACCCTTAAGATTGCTCAGGATTCTCAAATCATGCATAGCAGAATCACTCTGGGAGCTCCAAAGAAATTCCCGGTGATTTTATTCAGTAGGTCTGGAAGGGGTGGGGTAGGTCTATGTATCCTTGGTTCTATATTTTGCAAATACATGATGCCAGAAGACCTGTGACTTTGATTTGCCAAATCATCAATTCTGGCCTCCACTCAGTCAAATTACAAAGCAAACATGCCGCTCATTGTGCAACAAATGCATTGGTTCTTCTCTGATCTATGTTCAAATGTTGGTTCCACCAATTTAAGATATATGATTGTGACCATGATATTTAGAATTCTAGTTTCTTCTATAAAACAGAGATACTCATTTACACTTCATTAGACTGAGTGAGGATTGAATGCAAATGTATATGTTGCAACTATCGCAGACACCTACCAAGCTAGTTGCCATCTTCCTCCAAACAAAGTGGTAAGGCTAACTGCCTGGTTTGGGTTATCTCTCCCATTGACACCAATATCGCTCCAGTCTGTAGTTTTTCTACAGACCCTTGATGTGGTCAAATGAGTCTTGTTGCCTCTCCCTTTACTTATTCCTTTGTTAATTCATCTATACTGTCTTAGTTCAGACCACTATCACAAATTACCACAGACTGGGTGGCTTAAACAACAAACACAATCTGGAGGCTAGATGTTAAAAATCAAGGTGCCAGCAAATCCAGTGTCTGGTGAGACCCACTTCCTTATTTGCAGACCATTATGCTTGCTGTTTTCACATGGTAGAAAGCAAGAAAACAAGTGCTCTCTCTCTCTCTCTCTCTCTCTCTCTCTCTCTCTCTCTCTCTCTCTCTCTCTCTCTCTCCCTCTCAACATTGGTTTCAGACATCTTTAAATTGCAGGTGTTCAAAAAGATAATTCAATATCTTTATTCACTACAATATGCTCACCACCAAAAAACTAGTTTCTATCCATCTATTGCATTAAAATTGTACCCATTTATCCACTTTGCCCTCTAGTAGCCACCAGTCTGTTCTCTGACTTTATTTTGTTTATTCATTTGTTTTTATTTATTCCACATGTGAGTGAAATTATATTTGTATTTCTCCATCCGACTTATCTCAGCATAATGCCCCTCAAGGTCCATCCATGTTATTGCAAGATTTCTTCACTTTTTGGTCAAGTAATATTATGTATATATACATGCATATATATACATATATATGAGATATAACCATATCTCCTTTATTCATTCATTCACCAAGTGGACACTTAGGTTTTTTTCATATCTTAGCTATTGTAAATAAGGGTGCATATAATCTTTTCAAATTAGTGGTTTTGTATTCTACAGACAAATGACTCAGAAGCTGGAAGAGTTGTAATTTCTATTCTTTTTTTTTTTTTTTTGAGAATTCCTATATTGTTTTCCATAGTAACTATACCAATATACATTTCCAACAAGAATTGTGAGGATTCCATTTTCTATACAACCTTTCCAACACTTTTTTAATTCTTGTCTTTTTTATAATATTCATTCTAACAGGTACGAGGTGATATCTCATTGTGGTATTGGTATTGATTTGTATTTCCCTAATAATAATCCTGAACATCTTTTTATGTGCCTGTTGGCCATAGCTATGCTTCTTTGGAGAAATGTCCCTTTTTATAAGGGCACTAACGCCATTCATGATAACTCTACCCTGCCCCCCAATGATCTAATCATACGGTGACTTTCAAAGGTGCCACCTCCTAATAAAATAACTTTGGGAGCTAGGATTTGAGTATAAAAACTGGGCGAGGGAAAGAGACACAAACATTAAATCCATACCTGTGCCATCTGTCACTCCTATGGCTCTGAGAAATAGAGACTATACACTAATTGGGCATGTGGTAATCACATACTGATTTGTTTTTGTTAAAATATAGTCTACATTTTCATTGTTACCTGTTTTAAGATTTGTAAGTCTCCTGAAAGTAGAAAAGATTACACATAGGTAATAGGTCTTAATTTTTTTTTTCTCTTTACTACCTCTGCCTCCGAATATTTTTCTTGCCTCTTTCTTAGAGTGAATTAGCATTTTTGTTAGCTTTTAATAGCTCCATAAACTCTCAATCCTCTCCACCCTGACTTGCAGTCATTTTGTCTTGTTATTTTCACATTTGATTAGTGGAAAGACTCCACAGTTTGTCCTGATAAGCCTCTGTAGGATTGGAACTAAAGAGACAATTTTGACAATTTAAGAGCTTTTATTTGATAAGTTTTCTCATAGAAGTCATGTTCTTTCTTTATCTGACCAGGACAGGTGGTGGAGAAGTGTTTTAGATCTATTTTCTTCTAGGAAACCTTGACCATCTGGATTTAAAGTCTCCTTTCTTTTGCCATGCTGTTCAAAGCTTTTAGGAAAAAAAGGAAAAAAATGAGCAAAGGGAAAATCCATTTTCATCCAGAGATGACTCCTTTGGAAGCCCTGAATGCAGAGAGATATTTAGGAGGGAGGAGGTCACCTTCTTTTGAGGTCAGACAGCTGTCTCTTTATCATAGTGACAATTTCTAGTTAGAAAGAACATCTGAAAAACATATTTTCAAACATAAAAGTTGAGGCAGCTCTTTACCCTGCCACTTTCTGCAGGAATCCTGTCAAAGAAACCTCACGTTACAACAGAGTCAGGCCCACTCCTTCCATCTCTTTCTGCTGTTCAGGTTTTTGAAGGACCAATAGTCCCATCTCTTACAAATCCACTTCTAAAGGTGCTTTAAATTTTATACTCCAGAGATGAGAGAAAACTCTAATGTTCATTCAATAACAACATTCAATTGGCATTTTGGCCCCTCCAGAAATGAATAAATCATCAGATCTCCTTTGAAATTGGGAATGGATGGTATTGTAGGCCATGTGAACTTTGGGGACCTCACCTAGAACCATCAGTGAGGTTCTGGGTGATACTGCTTACATTTTATGTAAAAATTTTATTTCCTTGAAAGGATATAGATCTCCTTTTCCACTACTCAGGACAAAGGATGAGCCTCTCTGAAGGAAGGCAAAATAATTTATGAAATGTATTTTAGTAATAATAACAGTCCATTTTATTGAATATTTACTCCTTACCAAGTACTATATAAAGTGCTTTCATAAGTATAGCCTTATTTAAACCTCCTACCAATTCCATAATTTCTTCATTTACAGATGAGGAAACAGAAATAGAATAAATCAGAAGTGTAGAATATAGATTGCTTTTAGTGACCATAAAATAGAAACAATCTGTCCACGGATAAATAGATAAATACAGTTTTTGTAAAAAGCAATTTACATATAATATTGATATAAAAATTACCCTCTACTAGCTAAAAGGAAAAAAGTGAGATGGATCAAAATTAATTTGGATATAATTAAAACTGAATACAGAGTAGGTACAAGGAAGCTGTAGTGCCTCTCAGTGAAAACCTTTTCCCAATTCTAGCCCAGTTTCTTGATCCTTAAGTCATATATATAGATTACTAGATTGTCAAGCATAACACCTTCTTGGGATGCTGTAGAATATCTAGTGAGGTGAGTAGGAAGAATGACATAATTCATCATCTGAATCAAGACCCTTTTAAGAGTGAAAGGAGGTTCAATCAACAGCTGTCCTGGGCAGCAGGTATAAGCCTGGAGAAGCTTGCACAGACCAGGATACCTGGTTGCCTGTTCACAGAAGATCCTACAGCTAGCAAGCATCAAGAAACATCACACACATCTTGGACTCTCATCCAGATTCCACTCTCCTAGTTTCAGGGCTCCTTTCTGATCTAACATCCTTTTACTTCATCTATATTTTCAAGTGTTATATCTCTTTCCTTCTCATCCCCTGGCTCCTAGTTACCTCTTCCCCACAAACTCCCTAGAGTTAATGTCTCCAAGAGGATGAGCTCATTCTCCACTAAGGACAATAGGACCAAGGATACTGTCTCGCACTCATGCTCAATCATTCATGACCACTAGTTTCTATATAAACTGTTGGTAGGTCAGGAAAAAGTGAACACTTAGTTCTCCATGAGAAGAAGTCAGGTTTACAATCTATTCAGGGTTGTTAAGCTCCATGGAAATGAAGTTAAGTTAAAAAAGAGAAAATGCAGAAAGTAAAATGACAAACTATTTTACTCTATCATTTGTCAGAAAGAAAGCAAAGAACTCTGACCCTAAAATAAAGTAAATCCTCATTCTATCCTCTTTAGAATGAAATAGAATGCAGATGAGAGATTCATCCTTTCCCCTCCTGCTACCCACCACTGCCCCATATCATATTAGTCATCAGAAGCCTTTGATGCCATATAAAATACAGCCTAGGAGAGTACAAGTCTATCAATTCATGACCATATGCCTATATCCATTTTATAGGGTTCTAAAGAATTCATTTTCATGGAGCAGAAAATGTTTAAAAATATTGTGCAAGTGATTTATTAAATTATCTTCCCTTATCTTTTCAATGGCCATTTCATTTGCATCCTTAGATTAAACAAATGCTAAATGTTTTGTCCCAAACAGCAAGATATGGTAGAAGTCCTCTCTTATGCAACTGGCTGTTGCCCGTGTCAACATTTTGTAAGTCAATGCATCACATTAAAAAAGAACAACTTCCCCTGAAAGATGCCCCACGTGACAACTTTAAGCAGGTGTTTGATTTCAGTTCCCTTGGGGGTTGAGGAGGGGGAGTGAACATCAGAAGGACGCCAATAACTTGGCTGTTATCCCTGAGTCCCTCCTCACACTCTCACTGAAAACTTGAGAATGGATGTGGCGATCCGAAAGGTCACAATCAAGGACTGTCTTGTTTCCCCCTTCTGTGGGGGACAGAGTGAACAATGTGTTTCCGCCTCACACTCCAACTCTGTGCTTTATGGATGATCATTAACACAGGTGACTGAACTGTCTTCTGTACCTTTAGCCAGAACAAAGGAAGATTCACAGAGACATCTACAGGTCATGGTTGGAACTGCACAAAAATTTTTAAAAGGTGTGTCTTAACAAGTCTATCATTTAAATGATTCCAGAACAACCTGGCAGCATAGTGGATTAGTCCACTGTGGTTTAGTCCACACACATCTCATAACCCAGAGTCGGGGGAAACAGCCAGGATGAACAACGAAATATAACAAAGTGCTTCTTTAAAAAAAAAATGAATGAGCCCAGCATACACTAAGGTCAATTTATTGGGTGTTTATTGGACTAAATTAAGTAGGAAACAATTTGTCATCTGTTAATCAATGTGTAACTTACTCACAGTGGAAATAAAAGAAAACAGACATTTGTTGAGTTTTTACTGCATGACAAGGCCCACACTAGTCAACTCTACATTCACAGACCATTTAATTTCAGAACAGAGCCCTGAGGTAAGCGGTATCCTCTTGATTTTGCAGACAACCATGACTCACAAGTATTCAGTAATTTGCTGAAGGTCCACATCTGGAAAAGTGCAAATGGGGTGTGACTACAAAAATGGTGACTTGGGGTTAAAGCAGGTTTTGGGGGTTGAAAGATACTAGAAAGGGAAATGAGAGAGAGATTGCCAAATTTTACCTTGATAGAGATTAATAAAAGTGGTTAGGAGGGCAGGGCATGCACTCCATTTATGTTTTAAAGCACTTTTTTTCCACCTAAATTTTTATGTTTTTAGTGTCAACTAAAATAACCTTCTATGACTCCTGCAACAGTATTGTCACTAAAGGCCAACTGGGCTGACACAGCAATGAGCCTTATTCTAAGGCTAACCTCCCATCACAGCCTTCTCCACTCTCCTCACCGTAATTCCTCTCATGCTCTCTCCAATCTCAAAACCCCAGAGAAGTGGCCAAAGCACAGAGTATCTTCTACCCTGCCCTCCCATTTAATTCCCCACAGCTTCAGCCGTGCACAAAATGATAACCATTTTTTTGTGTCTAACCATGATTTCCTTCTACTATTACACAATGCTCTAAAGCAAAGAGGTCTTTTTTTTATTAATTTTATTGAAGGAACATTGCATTATAACATTATACAGGCTTAAGGTATTCATCATTGTAAAATGTCACTTTATAATACATTAGGTTTTCCATCACCGGTCCAGTTCTTTAAATGAAAGCTTCTGACATATTATGGTATGACTTCTCCACATGCACTGTAGTTGGCATTAATGACCTCCAACTTGCTTTTTTGTGCAGACAGCTCTAGAATAGGAGTTTGGCCAGGGAAGCAATGAAAGTACAAACTCTTCAGAGAATCAATCTTGCTGACATAGTTTTATTTGAGCTTTCTGTTAAAGAAAGTGTCTGACTTTAACGAAAAGTCAGCAGACCAGTATGATGAACTTCCACATACATGTCTACCTTCAACAAACAGAAATTGGCACTGACTTCACTTCATCTATATCACCACTCAATTCTTGTATTATTTTGAAGCAAATCCCAGAAATACCATTTCATCTGCAAATCTTTCACAGTTTTGAAAATTAACTATAATTCCTTAGTGTCATTACATCTCCAGTAAATGTTCATATAGGCCCTGCTACCACCTCTTTCACCTTGCATTTTGTTTGTAAAGAAATCATTTGGGTCCTGTAGAATTTCCCATGGGCAGGATAGTATTCATTGCCACTCCATGTTATAGTTTACTATCTATTTCCTAAAAATTGTTAAACAGATCTAAACGCTACTGATTTAAAAAAAAAAATCGCTTTCTGCTTATTCTAGGCTGACCGTTTCTGTTACAAAATCTTAATATTTCTCAAGTTTTGCCTTTGTATGAATTTAATGTTTTTCAAATCCTATAACATTCTTTTAAGGTAACAAACATTCAGTAGTTTTATTCCAAAAAAGTTACCTGCCTTAAATCAAATATTAAGAAAAACAATATTTTAGAACAAAAAAAAAAAAACTTGTTAACATTTTGGCACAAAAGTTATATTCATACTGAGAATAAAAAATGCCCCACACTTAGTCTGGGGCAGAACTTTTTTGTGTGATATCATTCATAACCTCCTCTGGGAAGTAACTTGTATTGCTGTTAAAATGCTTGAGCAATTTTCTGATAGACCTAAATGAGATTAAGGACTTTTGAGAAGTCAAGGTTACCCACTCAGCTGACTGGCTACCCTAATAATCTTTAACCAGACATTATTTTTTTCTTATATTCAGTTTAATAATGATGAACTATTCATTTTTCTACAAAATACCAAAAGAGAATCTTGAATTGGTACACTGAAAGGTCTGATCCTCTGTGGATAGGCTTGAAATAAAACTTTGGCCCAGACTTATAATGCACTTGACTAAGAAACTGTTTAAACCACTTTTAGAAAGAAATATAATTTTTACTACTTTGTGTGGCTAAGAAATTTGAGAGGTGTTCCATGTCTGTATGAGTTATTAAATATATGGAAAATTAATTTCTTTGAAAATCCTAGGCATGCCCCGGTAGAGCAGTGGTTAAGCCAATTGCCTCTGAAAAAGCAAGCAATATACCTCTGGATTTGAGTCCCTGGCCCAGGGGAAGCAACCAGTATGAACAACTAAAAAAATAAAATAAAGATGCTTCTTCATCATCTTTCTTCCTGTCTACTTGCCTTCATTCTTCCCTGTACCTTTCCTTAAAAGTAAGTAAATAAATAAAAGTCTAAATACTTTAATTTCACTGATGAAGACGAAAATCTTCTTTGGATAAGGTAATTCAAATTTAGTAGTTAATAGCATCACAGAATGAAAGATCTTCCTTCAGATTCTTTCTCTGAGCAGACTGGTGCCTTAGACATGGGATATAAATGTCTTGAGGAAACAACTCTTGATATATAGAAACTGGTTTAACATAATGATTTAATTCTTGAATAAAATGCATTATGGATAATCCATGGGCTTTAATGAATCTAGTAGGTAAAGTTTTGAGTTAGTAAGAAGTGAACTTCATTTTTGCTTTTTAAAAAATTGTATTTAACTCAATGGAAAATAAAAATGAATGCTTGGATAAAATTTTAAACTTGGTCATAAAGAAAATTTGAAAGACTCTAAGAGAATAGGCTATATACATATATATGTTCATATACATATATGCATTTTTGAAATTTATTTTAATCATGTCTGTACGACAGTTTTATTGATGTTATCTGGAAACTCTGAGAGACCACAGAAAAATATATGAGCTTTCAAATGTATATATTACGATACAGTTGTGCCTTTCAGGATGCGGGATGGTGCCAAATGGTTCAAAAATAGCTCAGAATTAGACTTGTAGACCTCAAGGTCTGAGCAGGGCCTCCCAAAGCAGGCTTGGGCGTGACCCTATCCTCAAATGTTGAGCAGCTGAAAGTCTTCATGCAGGATTTATGTCACTATGTAAAATAGCCATTCTGCTCTGGGAGCCAATCTGGGTAATTTACACTGGTTCACCTGCTTTCATCAGCCCTGAATCTACACCAAAAGAGAACAGGACTCTTGTATTAAGGAAATAATCTCTAGGAGTAATAGGACATAATAAGCCTTTCACAGAATTTTGACAAGAATTGAAAGCAAGTATATAAAATACTTAAACAGTGTTCAGGGAACATAGGAAGTACTTAATTTTTGTTATTTCTAATATAGTAAATGTTTAATAAAGGTATTAATGTAATACACTAAATTAATGATTTTTTTTTACCTCCCTCTATCCCAAAGTCAAGAGATCCACACATGCTCAGGGCCAGGATTTGTCAATGCAAAAAGCATGATGTAATCAAAATAATAATGTCCGCATAGTACTTTATGATCTACAAAAAGCTTTAATTTGCATTATTCACTTGAACCTCAGCTTTCCCGCAAATACTCAAAGTGCTTTCTGAGACAAGAGTAAGTACATCCTATTCACAGGTCCCTGAGAAGATAATACAGAGGAATGAGATATGACAGCCACAGTCCAGGTGAAACTCTGACTTCTAGGGTTTCTGACTCTCAGATATGTCAAACCCAGCACTGAGGCCCTCCTCCATAACTCAGAGTCACAAGATTCCAAAGAGGTGACAAAGTAGAGGTATTCTCAGGACATCAGACATCCAGTGTTAAAACCTAGAAAGTCCCAAGCAAACCAAGGCAAGTAGATTGCCCTGGTTCCAAGAGAACTGAACACCAAACCCCATAGAATAAGTACACAAAAATGAAAGCCACCACTAGCCTCAAAGTCATGGGAAACGTGCTCTTAGTACATGGTACAGAACTCCAAGATTTCCTGATGTGAGAATCTTACATGTCCTTCCTCCAAAGAAAAGAGTCTCTCAGAACCCTCAGGTCTCCAAAGGAGGACTGGAGCAAGGTACAAAGCCATTTTTCACTGGGACTCCTGCCAAGGGGTCAATATCTGCTAATCTCCCTCTGTGGTTAAAGTGTGCTCTTTCTGAGGTTCTGTAGGTGTGTTTCAGCATGAACTGGATGCTCAACCAGGTTTCCACTCAGAAGCAGATGTCTGCAGGAGGGTGAAGCAGCCTGGCTATAGTTCCTTTAAAACAACTGCAGCAAGAAATTGTGCCACAACGTAAAGGAGAGGGAACCATCTCCAAGCCTCTTTTTTAGAGATGTCTAAGAGCCCCTATCTGACACAGAATTGAAGAATTTTATGCATAAAAGTTATCCTTTGCTTTCAATGCCATCCCCCTGTATTAATTTTAGAGCATATATCTGGAGCTCATAGTGCAGTTCTCTGCTGCCTTTGGAGTTTGTGTATGTAGAATTCACTAAGTTATCTCCTAAAGTAATGATAAGTCATAAAACTGCACAAGCTCAGAAGACATCCAGATGGATCTCTTGAAATGCAACTCAATAAAAAGTAGTTTCCCATCCAGAGAGTGTGTTTCTACCAAAATCAAAAGACACAGTTTTCAAATTCTGCACAAAGGATGTATGTACTTCTGTACACATATGTGGGTATGTACGTGCATGCGTATGCATGTGTTTGTGTGTGCGTGTATGTATGTGTTGAGATAAGACAGGAAGGAGAAATCCCTCCAAGGTTTCCAACAATTAGCAGAGATGTCTCATAAAGAATGTCAACCTCTGGTGAAAAAGAATAGATGAGAGGAATTTGTCCTGTGGTTTATTATCCATTGCTGAAGGAAATACAACTTAAAGGCATGTCAAAGAAAACTGCAGTTTTATCATTAATAAAGCTACAACAGGAATCTATTCCACAAGATCAAGATGCTGAAAGCTGAAAGACTACGAGACAAATCTGCAAGCCAGACTCGAGGGAGAACCTAAGGTTGCAGGGAAATCTTCTACCTACCATATTATTTTGACTATTTTAGAAAAAAAAGTTATTCAGAGAAACAATCATTATAAAAGTGTCTAAGAGATTTCATTGACATAGTCCACTCCCTATACATCCCACCAGGAAAACCTCTTATTGTGAGGAAGAGGCAACCTCAGGTGAGAATTAAAAACCCAGTGTGTCAGTTATCTTCAGCATCTATCATCCAGCTGTGTCTTCCTTCTCCTCAACATGATCTGTCCCCTGAGAGGTTTACTTCTGCTCACTGTATCATCCTAATTCCCTTCTCCTTCACCTTCTGGTTGTATTCAGCTAATCAGAGATACTTATCCATGAAATGGGTGGAAGATGTGAGGATGGGAGGAAGATAAAGACAGAGGGCAGAGGTCCCTTCCTCCATAACTAAGGGTTGGCAATGGCTCCTTCTAGAAAAGGCCACCATATTACAGTCACACTACAGCTATCTCTCAGGGTTCTAGCAGCTTTTGCCTCCTCATGCCCCTCAAGCTTATGACTGGAAAGATTCCAGGCTAGTGGTAGTCCTGGGGATCTTTAGTCATCCTTTTTTGGTTCCCTTAAACTAACACACACCTTTATAAATAGCTCTTTGTTAAAGTCCCCCTGAATAAAACCCCTTAGAGTATGGCTCATGTTTCTTCTTAGGACCTTGACTGATAGTCTCAGTATATGAGCACAGATAATCTTCATGAGCAATGCAATAAAGTACAAATGCCAATGGCAAGCAAGTAAGAAACAGCAGAGGTAAGCTAGGAGTCCCTCCCTCCTTTCCAGAATTCATCTATCAGCCAAGGAACATACATATAAAAAGAGAGTTTGTTAATGAACAGGGATACAGGGATTCCTGAGATTTTGTCCTGGTGTTGTTGACCACTGGACAGAATGATCCAGTGGAGCTTTCTTCAGGTTTTTCAAAGTATAGTTACAAGGTTCTTATTTAAATCATCTTTTCACTCACCCTGAAATAGCTGGTTAACTCACTCTTAGTAATAGAGGAGAGCATATAGGTTTCTCTTACTGACTCTCTTAACCAAAACTGAGTGGGACAGTCAGACAAACTGAGAAGGCTGAAACCATCTAGGGAAAAAGAAGGCTTTCAGAATCCAGGAAGAGACAGAGATGCACACAGGAGATCAGCATGGCCAAAGGATGATTATATTGTGTCTATAAAGTGGAGCTGAAAAAAAAAAAATCTCAAAGGAGAAAGGATAAGGAAGACACAGTGAAGACTCCTGATGACCAGAGAGAAGGTGTCTATAACCAGGTAGGCTGAGCTAGCAGTTAGCAAAGATCCTCAATAGAGGCAATTTGTAGAATCAGTACAGTATAGCACTGGTCAACAGATGAGAGGATCAGCAGCTGATATCATTTTCTCATAAGGCACACAGCCCCTGGAAAATAAGAAAAAATAATGACTGAAGTTCATCCTAGCAGAGTCAACAAAGAACACCACTCAGAGATGGTACGGGATGCCTCATCAAACCCACAAGTAAGTCCCATATTCAATCTCCTTTTCTGAACAAGTAAAGCCCATAGGTGAGTGGGGTAAAGATCCCAACTGTTAGGACTAGAATGAAAAAAAGTCAACACTGAAACAAAAGCGATGTGTTATAAAGTTATTACTGAAATATATTCTACCCTGCCTTAAAAAAAGCCACAAAAGATTTCTTTAAACAATATTTTCTTTCAGCATCTATTTAATAAAGTCCGACATTTCTCCAAATATGACATTTCAAAGAGTAAATGAAAGGAATGCATCCTTGTGAGACATCTGACCAAGTATTTTCTCTGCAACTTACAGCTGAGAAAGCAAGGTTCTGAGTTCATATTTTCTTCCTTATGTCACAGAGCGCTTCCTTTGTTTCCCCAAATTAGCCATCAAATATAGTTAGGATGGTGATCAGCAAGCTGCTGAAGTTGAGGCTTAGGGGAGTTAAAGAAAATACACATAAAACAAGAATGTGGCACATAATCATTGGAAGAAAATATAGTCTCGCTTCTAAATAAGACATAAATTGGAAAGGAAATAAAGGAACTAGTAAGAGACATCAAGTATCTCACTCCTCAAAATGAAAGAAAATTTGATCTTAGTGACAAACATCAGTTATATCATCATAAGGAATTGGAAACTAATAATAGCAACCTATTATACATTGACTTTATATTAACACAAAGGCAGTAACTTTGTTGACCAAAAAACAATTTTTCCCCATATATATAAAAGATTATCTTCCTTGGAATTCTTAAATTTTGTATTTAAAAAATATATATAAATATATTTTACATATAATGTAGAATATAATATGTGTATAATTATATAATATTTTCATATGTATATATAAAATGTATTATGTAAAATAAATGTATGATTAAATATACATCTATAATATATTAAAATGTATGTGTCCATATCATATATACTCGTTTTTGAAAAAGCTATCATGTTCAAGGTTATTTTTGATGTTGGATATGCAAAGATGAGTAAGACAGTTCTACCACAATTTAGTGGGAGAAGTTAACTGATTCAATATATCAAATGAAAATACAATATGATAAATGCTATCAGAGAACATTATCATTTTACCCCATGTAGTACCTTACAGAGACAATTGTTGAACCTCATGCTATTCTCTCTGAAATTATTACTTGTGCTTCTCCTAGCTGCTCAAAGAAGGATCTATGGAACATTTTCAACATTTTCAACTACATCATAATACCTATCATAGTGCCTGCAAAGTGTTTGTTTTCAGGAGGATCATATAAATAATGCTCTGAAGTTCTTCTATGAAAAAGATAAACTGTGACACATACACAAATAGCTGTCTGAAAATAGAAAATCCTATATAAAATAACCACGTTTAAATATGAAAGAGTGCCAGTCCTCAATAATAATAGTATTGAGAAGGTAGACACTGTATTAACATGTCCATGCAAAACAATCAAAATGAACCGAAGTCCACTAAAGTTCCGATGGTTAGCTTTTAAAGACTCACCCTTTCAAATCCAACCTCAGTCCCAGAGAAACTGAAATTTTTCGTTATCATAATAATTATGCTATGCTAAAAAAATAAGTAAAGGGATTGGCACATCCCAGCTCGCTTAGTATTTCCAGAGTGGACAGAAATAATAAATCAAGTTTACTAAGACTTCTCATTTGTTGAACACAGCAGGCAAGTTGGTGACAGATGAGCTCTGTCGATAAGAAACCAATTTGGGTTAGACTGATATGAAAATTAAACTACTGTAGTGAATCAGAATGTGGTAAAGTGCTTTTAAATCTTAGCCTTACTGATTTATTGAAAAGAAGGAGTGACTTATTGGAAAGGAGGAAGTAAAGAAGAGAGTGCTGGGAGTTGTTAATGATGATGAAAAATGGAAGAAATAACCATGAAACCAGCCAATCCTTTCCTATAGTTTTTTCCTCTGTATTTTATTGTACTTGAAGGAAGAACACAAAGTCCGGATTTATTTTGTTTTACTCTTTATCTTTTTAGGGATACAATTAAGAAAAAAGGGAAATGGAAAGAAACAACATGCTAGAAATAAGATGGTAGAGATGTGAGTACAACTTTAAAAATCAGTAGAGGTGAACGAGGGAATCACAGAAACCAGAGAACTTTTTAAAAAGTAAGAAAACTGGCCAGAAAACAAGAAGTATTGATCATTTTCTAGAAAGCATTTTGCCCCTGAAAATTGTAGAACAAATTCCTTTATAAAAATTTATTTTTTTTGTTTTTTACTTCTACTGTTTTGTGTTCAGCATCCTACTTCTCATTCTAAAATTTAAATATTAACCACCATATCCCCTCCTTCCTACTCTACTATTCAGTGTTTTAACAGTTTTCTTTAGGCAAGAATTTCAAGATGCAGGTATTCTGAAATTTGGAAGAATTGATTTTTTTTTTTTCAAAATAAGAATAACCAATTCTATTCAGAGAAATAGGTGATCAAAAATTGAGAGTTGGAGTTCAAGTCCTCCTAAGATTTTAGAAATGCGTGACTATCAGGTATTATGATTAAAACTGGGATAAATAAATCCATAGGTGAGTACAGACTTTGTGAGAACAAAATGAATTAATGTTTATAAAGCACTAGCTGGAGTTAGACATGTAGCATGAACTCAATAAAATAGGATATTGAAAAAAGATTGCATTTTTAAAAAAGATTTGTGCTTGAATTACTCAAATGAAGCATTAAAAACAAACAGTTTAATCAAGGGCTATGCTTATTTTAATACAATTTTTTTTCTTTAGCATAAAGAATAAGATGGATGTTCTTTTAAGATGTAAAAGTCACAAAGTAAAAACCACTCTGTTATAGATGCCTAAATAAGACATGGGAACTTCCCTTCTAATGAAAATCTGGATCAAAATTTCCTCCTTTTTCAAAGGAAAATCTATCTTTTATTCATTTTCTGATGTCATGACCTTATAATCATTCTTGTCAAGAAAAGATCTCCAACCTTATAGTTTATAAAACATTAATTTAAATAGCACAAGGCATGATGGTATCTCTCTGTTACTTTTTAGCTTCTCTTTTTCAGTTGTCCTTTAAGGAAATAAAATGGAGATAACATAGGTAGATGCTTATGTCTGGCTGTTTTACTAAAGAAGTTGCCAAAAATAAATTCACAACAACAATTTCCTCAAAGGGTCAAAAATGTACCAAGTAATTTAGTTTTAAAAGCGACTTTAAGTCAGGTAATCAGAAGTTGGTTTGTGGGTAACTCAAGGAAAGCTGAGGATTGTGGTGAAGGCACAGATCCTGCCCACCCCAAACTTACAGGGGTCAACCCCTGCAGAGGAAAGCTTGTAAGCCTTTTGTAGAACAATATCTTACTTTCAGGCCTCTGACTGTCAGTCCTCCACTCTGGTTAATATCATCAAGGGAACCCTTGCCTGACAGAATGTAATTTAGGATCTATTAAATATGATTACTTGGCCTTGAAAATGATGGATATTGGACAGAATTATAGAATCACTTTACAAAAGAAAGGTCTCTTTTACATCCTTTCTTGTGGAGCCTAAAATGAAGCCTGAGGAAATCCCTCAGAGAGGTTATGGCATTTATAGGTTAGGTTTATGAAAAAGGGAATTGATATTCATATTAAAAACTGTAAAAATTGAGCAAGGTGAAGATAGTGAGCATGCAGACAGCTGTGACGTGTGTCTGAAGGGTGAGTGGCATGTTGTTCAGCTGATTTACTTACTTTAATTATATTAGTAATGTGAAAGCTGACATGATTCGAAACAAGCTCTTTGGGTTTTTCATTCAAATACTAGCCCCCAGTGACTACTTTTTATGGTCCTCCCAATTTCCAATTACTGAAAATGTTCATAGCTGAAATACTTCAGTTCATTGCTAGGTTTGCTTTGGAGGTGGCCTATGCTTGAGTTTTTATTTAATTGCATGTTGTTCCTGGTTATAAAAGTAATACATGGTCACTGAAAAAACTGCAATCTATAAAAAGTTGCAAAGAAAAAATTAAAATCACTAATAATTTTGTCACCCAAAGAATACATTAACATTTTTATGATATCTACTAAGCTTAAAAGATAGATTATATATAGACAGATAGATAAAGTAGACCAATCAGGTCTGTATTCATTTATTATGTAATTGATATATTCTGTTTTCTAAAATATTTTAACAATATTATATAGCATGACCATACTCCCATATTTTAAGTATCACTCTATTATGAGCTATTTAGTGGTTATACACTACGGACTGTATGTATATATTGTCAGTTTTTTTTAAAGCAAAGGTACAGACAGGAATGAAGGTGACTAGGCAAACAGGAAGGAGGGAAGACAGAAGAGGAGAAAGAGCTTTCATTTATTTATTTATTTTTATTTAGTTGTTCACATGTGTTGTTTTCCCAGCCCCAGGTCTTGAACCCTGGACCTTGAGGTGTATGTGGGAGTGCTCCCAGGTGTACTAGACTGCTAAGCCACCAGGGCACACCCAGTATCATCAATTTTTAAACTTAACAATTAAGTGATAACTTGAAATACACACCCCTAGTTATTCCCTTAGGATCATTATCAGAAGACTCACTATGTCAAGAAGCTTGAACATATTGAGCCTTTTGACATGTAGCTGAATTGCAAATTTCCCCTATTACAGTAAGTCTACATTAAAATAATTCTTTATCACCTATTCTATTTATCTTGCCAGAACTAAAACAACGGAGCTAGGAGGAAGAATGAAATTACCACCGTTGTATTTCTGCATGGCAGTGAATTTTGTGTTAGATAACATGGTTACTGTATTAAAAATTCTTAGTTACCTCAAAAAAATGAGGAATCAGGAAGAGAAAAGTGGGCAGTTATTATTCACTGAATATAGAGTTTCATCTTTTGCAAGATGAAAAGAGTGCTAGCGATGGATGGGAGAGCTGGGTCACAATGAAATTAATGTATTTAATACCATTGAACTGTGCATTTTTAAATGGTATAATAAAATGTTAAGATGGTAAAATTTATGTTATATGTCTTTTGCCACTATAAAAAATTGGGGGCAAATGAGGAAGCAAATGGAAAATATCACTACTACTTGTATTACAAAAGAGCACATTTAGGAAAAAAAACAGGCTCCCCATATTTTGCTTTCCTGATATTAGGGTAGATGAACTCGTAATTATAACTAAACTTTCACTGGTATTTTTACAGGTTATATATACTTTTGTGCACATAATTTAACTGACATCACAACCTTGTGCAGTAGTTGATTATCCTCATTTTATATATGAGAACTCTGAGACTAAGGTCAAACAACTGCCTACAATGATATTGCTGATAAAGAGCAGAAGCAAGAATAACATTATTTCAGGGCCCCAACTACCTGCCAAAACTGTCTCTTATGAAATATACTATATACTAACTACCAAGATGAAAGTAAGTTTTCTGTACTGGAAAACCACCAAGTGTTTTCACTTGACAAGTCAAATGTTTCATATGTAAACTCAAAGGTCAGATATTAAAATAGCACTTAAAGAAAAGATTTCATTCAGAAAAACAACTTTTTGTAATAGTTTTAGATAGTTTAATAAAATAGTATCTTTATTAATATTAGTAACCATTAACCCACTGTTTGAATTCTTTTGTGTTTTTTCTACTTTCAGATATTGATTTAAGTTTTTAAACTTTCCCTCTATAACATGTTTGTCATCCTAAAGGGGGAAACATGTGACAGGACCAGATATAAGTGTGATCAGGCAAGGTTTAGAGGTCAACTAAGGAACTTAAAATAGTCAGTAGTCACGTTACCCTCTCTACTACTTACTATCCCATAAGTTACAGAGAAAAAAGTTACATAATTCCAAATTAAATATTAGCATAAAAGTAGTTTTTTAATATAGATTTCCCTTTCTTTCCCAAATTTTCTTTGTCTAATTATATTTTGAAGAAGAATATAAGCAATGATTTAAAAGTTATTGACTCTTATTTCAATTCAATATCACCCTGAGTTTTTCCAGCTTTTCAATTTCTCTTAGAATTTTGTCCATCAACCTATTTGGAATTACAGCATCGCTGACATCCTACACATCATTAACATTTCTTGTTCTCACATATTGATTAACCAAATACATTCAATACACATTATTATGGGTGCTCAGTACTGCAAAAATAAACAAGACAAAGTCTCAAGGAACTCCTACTGTATGAATAGAGAAATTAATACATACATAAATTATTAGAATACAATGGAATAAACACAGTGCTAGAAGTGTACACACATACTGAGATCATAAAGTATTTTTACCTCTGAGTTAGAGAAAGTTTCACAGAGAATCATCTAAATTGGGACTAAAAAGATAAAAAGACTTTCATAGGAAAGCAATGAAAATTTTATGTTCAATATTATTTTGTCCCTTGTTGTATGATTAGATATTTTCCTCCAGTTAATAATATGGGCTCACATCATATCATATGCTTTGACTATAACATTAAAAAACATCTTTATATTTCATAGTCTGAACATCCTTTTGTAAAATCTTCATTCTCTTTCAATTCATCAAACTATCAACTTCCACCAAGCCTGCCATTGAGTGGGTTGATAATAATTCAATAAACATTAAGCCTGCTATTAAATTCCTTGATTAATTTAGCACTGCACTGGTAGTTTCAGCATGTTCCAAGGGGTACCATTCACATGAATACTCTCCACTGGGGTGTGGGGACATTGTCTGCACGTTTGATTTAAGGTATTTGTCCCCATCTCCCTTGTATACAAACCTATTTTAACTATAGCATTTTCCTTTCTAGTTGACCAATATTTACAGTAGAATTTTACTTTACTTAAGTATAATTTCTAGAACAGTAGTAATGACTTTCTAAGATACTGTATCACCACCTACCCTAATCTTTTACTACTATTGATGTAACATGGATCATTGAACAATGTAATCTTCATTGTAGAGTTGATATTGATGGTTTCTCATCAATTGATATATGCCAGTTTTGAGGTTTGTGATCAGCTATACTTGTTGACCTCTTAATTGAATTTTGAAAAGAAATTTGATGTAGTTCTAGCTTCTTTTTGATGGTAAATCAGGTCATAGATGGCATATTGTCTAGAATCCTAAAGGGAATCTATTTTGCTTGTTATTTATTCATAAGTATTTCGTTATTTTAATATGCTTGCATTTATTATTTATTTAAAATAAATAAATTATAGACCAGCAACTTAGATGGTTGTTCTGTATAACATTTCTTAATTTTACAAAATTTTGTTTATGATTTCTTCTGAAACACTAGAGATACTTTGATATGTCTACCTGGCAAGAGCTTTAAAGAAAAATAGCATTTTTTCTTGATTTAAGTTTTCACTCACCAATGTCTGTGGACTTTACCTAAGAAACTTTACCTAAGAAAACTCATGTGAAAAGATTAGTCTGAATGTTCAATGTTCATTTATAAGAATGAGTTTGCAGGACTTTCCAGCTCTAGGATTATGTTTTACAGTGACAAAGTGAAGACAGATTACAGCTGTATGAATGTCATCTGTATTATGTCAAAGAGAAAAACAGAATTCATCCTGAATTAGATCAAAGAGAACAGTCTAAAGAATTTTCATAGAGGTGAAAACTTATTTAATTGAATTTGGAATTAATAATTTTCAGTGCTTAGACAGCAAATACTAAAATGAAAGTTAATAACCTATGTAATACAATTTTGTTTTCCTCCTAAGAAAACTGAGGTGAAAAATGAAAATAATCATTTCTAAAAGGAAAAACACTATTATTGACATAGGTGATGATTCCTTTATAGCCATAACCTCTTCCAGATCTCGCAGTAAATATTAACTTTCACCTCAGGAACCTGTTCTTTTCAGATATTTCTCTAATGTTGAATATATTCATACTAAATTCACCTGATAATAATTAAAGCTAACACTTGTGAGAAATGTATATGTATTGTTCCAAGCATACATACATATTATCTCATTTGATCCCCACTACAACTTTATGAGGTGGGTACTGTCTATTTTACAGATGAGTAAATTGAGGCACAAAGTGACTAACTGATAGCTCGAGGTCACACAACCAATAAGTAATGGAGAATGTGTTACAAATCAAATAGTCTGAGATATGACTGCCATTCAGAAAGAAAGAAAAGCCTAGTCTCAAAAAGCAAACAGGAAATTAAAGAATTTTCCTTCTACCATACGAAGACTATAATGGAATTTTTCCTACAAGATTATTTTAGAAAGCAGAAGATACACTATAAAATTACATATACTAAATTTAGGGGAAGAAATTCCCCCAGGCAGTGACCTTTATTATTAGAATTTGAATCAGAAGCCAATTTTCATAGCTCAGTTAGAAACTGCTAAACGCAGGCACTTATATAATAGAAATGCTGACATGACCTTAATTCTAGAGGTGCAAAGGGTATAATTGAATTTAAGAACAATGTATCTCATCCATTAAGTCATTAAATAGATCATAATAATCTGACACATTTGGTGAGTACTACATGAAAGTGGTTAACAATGGTATGCAAATAAAATGAGTTTGCACTATTAGCAACTGTATTTTAGGTCGTGTTTGCCAAATATAACATTAAATTACAATACAGTCATTTAGAAAATGTTATGCAATATATTTTAAATGTTCCCGAACAAGATGCCAACATAAAGGGAATGTTAGAATCTACAGAATATTGCCAAGCGCCTATGTATATAATTCACATAGCTTATATGTATAGTAATTAGAATTAAACTTAGTCATAAATATATTTTTGAACCAAAATTCTGGAGTCACCCAGTGGTGAAATGCATCTGGTTGAAAAGCATAGATAAGAATGCTAACTAAATGCCAAAATCAGAACATCGCTCCACAGAGATATATATTTGGTACTGTTGAGAAAAAAGTAATCAGATGTTTGACATGAAACAACCAAAAGCATAAATCCAAGTGAAATCATGAGTTAAACACACATTCAGAAAATTTAATCAATGTAGACAATCATTCAGGCTCATTCTAGCTCAAACAAAATAAACAAAACCCAAACCCCTCTCCTCTCTCTCAGCGGGGGGACTAGAGACCTCAACTTCCTTTTATACTGTCCTTGCTCTTCACTTACAGGACCAACAATGAAGTGTAATAATCGTTTCAGTGCAAAGGAGATTCCAGCAGTGCAAAGCACATTGATTCTTATACTTTTGACAATTATTTTAATCAAACATCTGCCTGTTTCATTTCTCTATGTTATTGCTAATACAGCAAATAAGAGTCAATATACATAAGAATATATCTAATCAAATTTTTAGGTAGAGTTTGTCACAAGAATTGCAAAGATATTCAAACGTCTTATTTTAGGTTTCTATATAGTGAGTAAATCCTAGATTATGATTATGTGCACTTATTTAAAAGATATATAACAAAGTGACATAAAAATTAAAAATGTCAAAAATCACTGCCATAGTGAAAGAAAAACAATCAAGGGTTTAGGTTAAGAATAACTGACTCAATTAATGTGATCAGTTGCAAAAGGGGCTCCAATTTTTCCCTTTCTAACACTGTGCCTAAAGAGATCCTCCCATCAAGATGTGATTTATTTGTCTTAAGACTTTGGCCTCAAGAATGTGAGGTGATTGAGGTGCCACCCTTAGCCAGGGCTTCATTTGCCCTCTTGCTCCCATTCCTTTGCCATGAGAATAACTTTGGTCTAGCCTGTTGACAAATAAGAGACCATGTATTAGAGAACCAAAATGTTCCAGTTGGGGCTATCCTAGACCAGCCAGTCCCCATTTGTGAGAAACTCCCCCATATATATATACATAATCTAATATTAATTGATGATGTGTTGCTGAATGTCTTAGTGGTGTTTATCCTTCATTGAGAAGAAAAGGGAGCAGAGGGAAGTTCAACTCTTTTACTTTGTTGTCAACCTTTGGACTACTTAATAAACCAATTAAATTAAAGATTCAAAATGTACCAATCTTTACACTGAGATAACCACTGAGCAATCAATGATAATTAAAAAAATCAATGGGTCTTCTGTAGTAATTAAATTTGTCTACTTAAATATAATGGATATTGTTCACAACTAATTATCCAAGTAAGGGCGCTGAGGGACTTTTCGAGACTAAAGGATTGAGCCAAAGATTCTTACTAATTTGAAATTGGACTGAATGCCATGTTTTCTCAAAAAACTGATTAAGTCTTCCCTAGGAACAAAGTATTGAACAAACTCAAATATAGTCAGGAAATCAGTATTTCATTAGGAGCAGTTTAGCATACTAGAAAAAAATGTCACCAACCACAGTTTACTCCGTTGTTTTATTCTCATGTGTACCTAATACCTATGGGCATTTTATATTCAAGGGTTAATACTGTCCTTTCCCATATTATGAGATTTAATTGTTCTTGGAATGAAAGACGGCTAAAATAGGGCAGTGGGAAGTTCGTATTTACTATCTGGCATATCTGATTACAAGTTATTAAGTCAATCCTTCCTTCCCCCTCATGAGCAATTCATTTCTCAGCAGCAGAGGGGAAGAATAATAATAAAACACAAGATGATCTTATCACTGATGCTTAGCATTTGTATATTCACTTAAAAAGGTGGCAGAGCAATTTACTGCAGCCCTCAGGTGGCCTAAATGACATATTAGCAAGTTATACAGATATACTATTCCCTATTTATTCTGATATTCAATGCAAAATGTATCAGGGAGATTCCCACATAAGTACATTAAATGACTGACTCCTGGGGCTGCAAAGTACACTGAAAAACTATTAGCTGTTGAACTTATCCCCCAGATAAGAATCTATGGCCCGTATAGATGTGAATCTTTCCAAATCTGAGAGAAAGCTATTAAACTATCTACTAAAGATCCTCACTCTTCCAGGAAATTCTTTTCAAGGTGTTCTAGCTTCATCTTAAATGCATGCACATTTGCTCTCATTTGATGGAATAAAAACAAGTGGTTAGCCTTCTGATTCATGCAAAATTTACTCGACTTCTCTCCCTCATCCCAGTCCTGTATTTCTCAGTACTAACAGGACAGCTTTATCTGAATATCATCCACCTATCTTAGAACTTCTTTTCTCATATGAGATAAAATAAGAATATCATATTCACTTGGATTCTAAAAATGCAGGAATCATGACTACAATTTTGTTGTTTCGGTATGCCTTCTCCAACCTTCAAAAAAAATAGATTAATCAGGCAACAAAAATACTACTAAAATTCTAATTAGAAGTGGTAATGCAAAGCTACACACACGTGCGTGTGCACAAGTGAATGTATAGTTGACAAAATTTGAATAAACCCTATGGCTTGTACTGATGTCAGCTTCTTGGTTTTGATATTGAAAGGGATCAGATCACACCACTCCCAAATATGTTTTGGTGTATTGATTATTTTGAGCTGCAGGCACTTAAAAAACAGCAGCTACAGAAAGGACTCTCTGATCTCCCCATTTCTAGCTAATAGCAGGTTATAAAATCTTCTGTAAAAAGGTTCCTTCCTGTACCAGGAAGAGAAGAATATTCTACTACTGGACACTTGGAATTGACAATGACCTGAACAAATAAACTAACTAAAATAATCCATTGCCTTCCACTAGTTTCTCTCATATATCTCCTAGCAACTTCCCCATAATTCACTGCTCCTGAGCTTAAACCCTTTGTTTTGTCACTTTTCCACAAATTAATTGTTAAAATTATATATAAGCTTCTTGTCCTATTTTTTCTTCAAGTTTGTACTTTTTTCTATGAAGGTTTCTATGCCATCTAAAAATATTAATATATAATAAAATTTGTATATACTTTCCCTGTTAATCTGTTTTTTGTCAGTTCATAAACTTTAGCATAAATCCCAGCCAGTGAACCTAAATGGACAGAGGAACGTTCTTTTTATTTCCCTACAATATGATAATGTGATAAGATACAACACTGGAAGACTAAAGGGAAAGTGCACAGGACTTCTCCATATGCTTCTTTGTAACATTCTGTGAATCCATAATGATCCCAAAATAAAAAATAAAAACAAAAACATATAGTTACTATGTCAAGAAATCACTGAATCTATTAACAGGAACAAGCAGCTCTGAAAAAATGAGGAAATAAAAAATAATAACAGATTGCCAGGAAATCAGAAATACTGTTTTTAAAAATTGAAAAACTCAACAAGTAAAAACTAACATTTAAAATAAAAATTAATTGGAATGTAGGGAAAAGGCAGTATGAAAAACAAACTGGGTAGTAATTTAATTATATACAAATTTAAAATAATATGAGTTTGCAGTTTTTGGGGGTTTTCTTGTTTTTGAGAGGTTGGACGCTGCTGTTGTTTGTTTGTTGGCATGACCACAACAAATACATCACAAGTAAAGTAAAAGGCAAAAGGACATCACAGAAAAATTTAAAATTCCACAATTCGTATCACAGAAGGTTGAAATTTCTAAGACATAAAGCATCTAAAGTGTTTTGAAAAGATACAGATCATGTAAAAAGAAAGCAGAACCAGAGATATTAGCATACGATAATAAGGAATAAAATAAAATAGCTTTTCACCATATGAAAGGATTTTAAACTTCATTCATTATAAAAACAAATGCAAAGTAAACTACAAAGGGATACCCATTTTTATCACCTTTGTTTTTCGCAATAAATAAATAAAAAACTAAAAGCTTGCAATACATTTTGGATAAATTACAGACCAGGTGCTCACATATAATGTTGGCTGAAATATAAAATGACACATTCCCTCTGGAGGGAATTTGTAAAATACATACTCACTTGCACTGGACCTGTATAATCTCATTTCTGTGAATGTATCCCAAACATGCTCTCTCAAATACATGTATGATATATATATATAGTCATACAGATATTTATTATACCATTATTTATTTATAGTAGTGAGATTGGAAACAATCCAAATATCCACCAATAGATTGATTAAACATTCACATAGTGGAGTATTATGCAGCTGCAGAGAATAATAAAGACTATCTCTATGCATTATTATAGAAATATCCTCAAGTTATAATATTAAGTGGAAAAGGGCAAACTAAAAAATACTGTTTATCTAATAAAGAAGGAATACAAGTATGCATTTTATTCACTAAAAACAAAAACAAAAATGAGAAGACAAAGTACAAGAAAAGAAACATTTATGTACAGGGGGAGAAAAGGAAAAATGATAAAACAACAGAAATAGAAGCTAGACTTCTATGAATGTTCTTATATAATAGATTGGACTTTGGAGCTCTGGGGAGATTTTAATAGTAATAAAATAAAGTAATATCAAAATTATTAAATAATTCCTAACATCAAAAGCCAAGAGAAACGAAACTATCTGTATATCAAATTTGTGACCCAAAAATCCACACAAAAATATTTCAAATTCTTTTAAAATACAATAATTTTACTGCTTGTCCTTGGCAAAATATGACCTATGGTAGAGGAAAACTTTCAAGTCTTAAACTTTTCTCAGAAATCACAGTGTATAACTATTTAGCAGTCATTATATAGAGAGGACAAAGTAAGTAACCATGTTAGAATCTGGAGAACCAGGACTTCCAAAGGAAGAGAAAAGAGATACTAACGTAAAATCAAAGACGTTTCATAAACCCCTGTACGGCTAAATTCAAGTTAGAAACCAGTGAAAAATATATTATGCTTTGCTCCTTTTAGGAGTGTGTGTATTTTCTAATTGCTTCCTCTGGAAAGACTAAGCAATAACCAATTCAGCAGCAGTGAACAATTAATGTCACGAGGCTGTAGTCTCTAAATATGATTTCCCCCTTAAATGAGCCAGGACTTCTTGGAGCAATAGTGATTCATATCTTGGGATAAGAACTGTACCAGCTGAGCCTGGACACTCCATCAACAAGTAAGGAAGCTATCAAAGACTACTGGGGGTCAGAGCAAAGGGTGGGTTCACAAGCTAACTTGAGGAAATTTTCTTGGTTAAAGATGGAAACCAAGGAATAACTAATGCAATGGATTGCATACATATCGAATATATTAAAATCCATGATTTTATGATACTTAAAAAAAATCATATTGGTTACCTTTGGAGGATGCCAAGGAATCAGTTCATAATCCTTAAATCTGACAAACAAGACAAAAGAAGCAAGATTTAACCTGCCCTTTTGTATCATATACTTCAGAGCACCACCCAAAAACTCTTTCAAGACTGAGATACCCAATATTTGCTAGGAAAGTCCACTGCTAAGCCAGTCCCAGGAACTGTCCTTAGATATAGGGAGTTGTTTTACCCAAGTTTACAACCACAACCCAGGGGCAGCAGACAATGATTAGTCAGCACAAGGGTAGTAGAGGTACGAAAGCACAGACTCAACTGTGAAGAACTATCCCCACTTCAAAGCTACCTACGGAATTGGCTGAGTCCTCCCTTACAATTCCATGATAGTTCAACTTCTCCCTTTCCCCAGTCCCTGCTTCCTTTACTCTCCTACTGGTATTATTCCCTAGAGCTCTCCTGTTCCCTATCAGTCTCTGATATACAATCTCCATATTAGAGTCAGTTTCCCAGGGAACTGATCTTAATACTTTCCTGTGTGAAATACACTTTAGGGTAACAAAATAGGTGATGAAAGAAAGGTCTCTCAATAAGAAACAGAAAAAGAATGTCATGGTAAAATAACATTTTATACATTTCTAATGACATACTGGATCTGGAGAATGATCGTTAATGGCCACTAATATCACAAAAAGAGAGATAAATGATATTCTATGTCTCCTGATGGAAATACACACCATCACTGATGAGATATTCTAGCACAAAATAAATTAACCTGAATTAAACTATGTCTCTAGATCCAACTACCAATTTATAGGCGATATGTAGACAGCGGGTCATTAAATGAAAATATGGGAACACGGTATTTAAAAATTCAGAATGTAGAAGATTCAATTGGATGAGGGCTTATAAACAAATTAAAACAAAGGAACTATTTGGTTTCCAGTTTCTGATTTTTAAAAAAAACTATTAAAAAATTATGAAACAATTAGGAATATTTGAACCCTTATTATATCAAAGAAATGCTGGTTATTTTAGGTATTGTGATACTGTGAATATTTTCAAAACAGCTTTATCTTGTTAAAGATATATACTGAAGTATTTATCAATGAAATGATTTGGTGACTGGAATTTGCTTTAAATAACCCAAGTGGTGATGTGAAGGAGAAATAGGTAGAAATATGGATACAATATTGGTCAGGGTGTGATAATTGCTGAAGCTGGCTAATGATACAGAGAGGCTCATAATAATATTCTTTCTACTACTGTATATATTGAAATTTTTCAAAAAAAATATAAAAACAATCCCTGTGAACTGAGCAGAACATTTTCCAATATTTAAAGTGGTGATTTCTTTTGTCTTCAAATAATATGTTGTAAAGCATGTTACTGAACAATACACAATATAAGAGAAAAACCATAATAATAGAATTCCTTGTCTAAGTTACAACATAAAAGAAAGTGTAGGAGAATGACTATTTTGAAGGAAAATATAATTTTAAAGATACTAAATAATACTCAACTCATTTAAGCAACATTAAAGAATATATATTTCTATAAAGAATTTATTTTTCACTAGAGAATAATTAAAACAGAACTAAGAGAAAAGGAGAGGTAATCCATTAAAGACTACCTCATAAAACACAGGACACCCACTTAAAAACAGATTTCAGGTAGATAATTATTTAGCGTTAGTATATTCCAAATACTTTTATTTGCTAAGTACAGCAACCCTACTTTTAATTCTTTACCTTGTTTTTTATATTTGTTTTTGCTTAGCTTTACTGAGATTTTAATTGACAAATAACATTGTGTAAGTTTAAGATATACAACGTGATGTTTTTGGTAGAAGTATATATTATGAACTGCTTTCACATGTTTTCATAGCTGTTTTTCCTTACCACCATTTGACTGCCTGTCCTAAAATGTTACTCATATGGCACTTTTTTAGGTTAACTTTTATTTAAAACTTTTCATGTTAGGAAGCCAAAGGAGGTTTCTAGCATTGTCACCTTTTAGACAGCAGTTCTAGTACAGGTATTTTAATTTTAAGATCTCAAAATATGAACAGAAAAATTATCCCCTTGAGAATGAGGAATCTGGAAAGTGTCTCTGACAGATTCACCACATTCTTCTACAAACAAATACTTCTATTTGTTCTCTCGCCTCCCCTTTCCCTTGCAATAACACACAAACTGCATGAATCAACCAGATAATGGTGGTGGTGAGTGGGGACTGATGAGGGTTCCACTGTGCTGACTGTGCTAATTCTACACGACATGACTGGAGGTGGCAAAAATTGGAACCAGAATGTAGCCCCTTAGTCACGACCATGGCCCTTTACAAATGACCCCCTCTCTTCTATGTCTCCACTTCTATTTATATTTATATTATTTTCAAAGTATTTTCCTACACTTTTCTTTGCTACTCGGAAAAAAGCTGAGAGAGAAAGTTATTAAGCAACTGGCCAAAGATCACAGAACTGGGTGAAATTTGTATTCCTGATTCTCATCCTGGACCTCTTAGCAACATAATTTGGATAAGGTTAAGTTTTGGTAAAACTAGGAATTCCATCCACTGAATTTCCTGTGAACTGATCACATTTTCAATTTCAGTCTTTGATCCTTCTAAATGAGGATCTCACTATGCAGATAGCCTCAGACACTCAACTCACTTAGTACTCAATGCATATTTAATGAACATTCGATTGACTATGAGGAAACAGTAGTGGACAAGACAAAAAACCTCCTAGCTTCATTGAGCTCATATAGACAATTAGATAAGTAATTACAAGAAAATGTGGTGAGTATTAATAACATAACTATCAGAACTGATGTTGAGTCCCTGACCTTTGTGGTGAGGAAGCCGCCCTGAGAAAGGGATGCTTATGCTGAGACCTGAAAGACTAATAATAATAATATAGGTGAATGGAAAGAAGAGCAGAATATTCCAAGTAATGGGACAAGATATGCAAAGACTGGAAGAGGAGAGGTGATGGTGAAATCACGTGAGAGACAGGGCAGGACCAAAACATGGGGATGCTTGAGTTGGGTCAAGATTTTGTGTCTCTTCAAATGATAATATTTAAAATAAATATAATAATATAAATATCAAATATTTACTCAGAAGATAAGTTGATTAAGCCTGGAGAAAAAGCAGTGTTCCATCAGTTACTCCTCTATGGCCCCAAACAGGTATACACTTTGGCCCCAAACCTGTAGTCTTCCATTCTAGTAAAAGATCTTCACCTACCAGACCTGCTCTCCTTTGCAGCAGTTTTAATGATCATCTGTTTTTACTGAAACAGTCTTGTTGAGAGGATCATCCCCTCCTCCCATGCACTATCTCCAAGGAGTCCAAGAGATTTCTTCTCAAATATAAGTACTGTCCTAAGCAGTTTTACTAAAGACTGTTTCCTCTGTCTTGATACATTCACATGTTTTGTTTTAGCACTCATCCTGATTGAGTGCCTTTCCCCAATTCTGATCTTGTGAGAGGAACAGATGAAACTGAAGAATCAACAGGAGCCAAAAGCAGCATGTTTGTGCAGGATGTGATGTTTACTTGCAGCTCCTACAGCATCAGGGATTCACTGAGCTGAGTGTTCAGACTCAGGCACAAGGAGACACCCTACTTGACTGCTGACTGGGAATGTGCTGACACAGCAACGTGGGCTGGATCACTGGTCCTTGAACCTCCCTCACCAGAAAATCAAGAAGGCTTTTAAAAATACAGATCCCGTGGTCCCATTCCTGATCTACTAGATCAGAATTTCTAGAGATAAGAGGAATTTGTATTTCCAAATTCTCCTTTAATTGATGTGGTATTAAGCAATTCTGTAAAAAAGGACAAATTTCAGAGCCAGTAAAACCTGATTCAAACTCCAGCATTTATTAGCTGCAAAATTTTGGGACAAGACTTTTTACTTTTCTGAGCTTCAGTTTCTCCAGTTTAAAAAAAAAAATTTAAAGGTGAAGGAAAAACATGATTTATCTCATATTATTATAAAATTGAATGAGGTAGTCCATAAATGGTTAATAGTCACCTACCTTATCTCACTTTATCTTACCTTATTTGACCTTAAGTTACCAGGATTCTATGCTAATTCTGCACCTATTTGCTATCTGCTTTCCCCACCCCACCCCGCCCAAGAACCTGTAACTCCTCCAACTCACCAGCAACTTCCATGAGGAAGGACTTGAGATTGTGGTCACCAACTGCTGAGAAGAGGAGATAAAACTGAAGCCACAGAAAGAATTTGTCTACACACCTCCCAGTCCTATCTGAAATATAAAGACTTTCTCAAAGAGCTGGCCAAACCTCCTAATGGCTGAATAAAGTTGCTGCTGAAAGATTGAGGTCGATTTGGACACCAGGCCAGCACAAAGAATTATTCTAAAGTAGTAATGGCACTTATACTGTGTCCCTCTAATGGCTGGGATGACTATCTTGAGGTACAGCCATGTATTATTAAGAAAATTGCTGCATATGGAGATATACATCAACTTTTTCCTTGAATATAAACATTTGAATTGTTTTGCACATTTATCAAAATTCAATTTTTTAAACATTATTTCCATATCCTTATGGAATAGCTTTATGAATTATATTACAGCACACTGTTTTTATTTAAAAAGAACATCTTTTCCAGGTTGGTAAAATTAGTATAGTTCATTAAATGCAATTTGGAAAATAATGAAAATACTACTACATACAAAGAAGAAAATTAAAACTACCTCTACCACCTAGAGATAATAAAATTAACATTTTGATGTATTTGTTTCAAGTACTTTTTAATTGACAAAATTCAATCTAACTGCTGAATCAAGCTTTTCCACTTAACATTACATTGTGTATTTTCATTATATTGCTAAAAATTTTCAAAACCATCATTTTGAATGCTGACAATATAATATATAAATATTCTACAATCCATTACCCTGTTGTTAAACATTTAGGTTTTTCCTCTATTTTGTTGCCATTATAAACATTAAGAACTAGACTTCTTATTTACAATTTACCTCTGTAAACTGACTTACAGAGGTTCAATGCTGCAGGGCTGGGACTAGAATACAAATTCTATACTCCAGTTTAATTCTCTTTTTCAAAGACCAAAAATACTAATTTGTATTAACACTATCAACCAATATTTAGACCATTCTTGCCACTTGCATATATTTTGTTTCCTGGCCTTCATTTTTAAAGCAAACATTACTGACAGTGTAGGAGGGTATTCATGAATTTGACATACAGTCCCAAAGTATGGGTAAATAGAAGGGAGGGCTAATTCAGAGTCCCTGGAGTTACCTTCTTCATGTCTATCTTTTCTCATCGTACCAAGGTCCCCCACTGAATCACCTAATAAATACTGATGGTATCACTTCCTGGTTTTGAGTCACAGAAAACATAGCTAAAGCTTCTCTGATACTCAGCAAACTCAAGAAGCCATCAGCCCCTGCATTTTACTGCTTCCCCTCTCTTATTTCACCTAATTCTGATCTCTCTCTCCCCCTCCCCTCTCTCTCTCTCTCTCTCTCTCTCTCTCTCTCTCTCTCTCTCTCTCTCTCTCTCTCTCTCTCATACACACACACACACGCACACGCACGCACACACATGCACACACACGCACACACAGATCGATCTTTGACTTCCAGAAGAAAGCATTAGCATTTGCCTTTCTGCTCTATTACATAATTGAAAAAAATATATATATAGTAAAGAGCTAGCCTGTAGCCATCCTTTGATGTTATTTAAAGTTTTACTTCAAAGGAAATTAGTAGAAGGTCTTAGGAGAAAAACTCAGTCTGGAGAAGCTGAAAACCCACTTTTCCAATTTCTGACTGAGCTCTATTACAAACTTGCAGTCTGACCTTGGGCAACTTGCTTGCCTCAGTCACATTTATTACATGATCTTGAAGAGTCACTTTAGTTCTCAACTGACATACTTTTGAATAGTATTGTTCATTTAAATGCTCTTTTAGAACATCTCTTGACCCGTCCCTGTTTAAAAAATAGCTAAGGTGGCTGCTTTCTGTCCATCAAACATCTTTGCTTCCATTCCATGTACAAGCCAGTCAAGGAACAATGATTATCAGGGGGCTCCACTCCATTACAGAGTTTTGTTAGTATCACTGCCCAATCAACCAGCACTTCTTTCCTGGATTCTATGCTTTAGAGGGCCCTGTCTGGCTCCCCTCTAACTTTCCTTCTCCACAAATAATGACAGGTTCCTGAGGCCAAGGGAATGTGCCCACCTGGAACCTTCTCTCCCTATTCTAGACCAAGCTCTCTCTACCCAGGCATTCCAGAATTCCCCACTCATAAAGTTCTGAGCCTTCTTCCAGTTCCTGCTAGGGTTCTGCTCCTGTCCACCTTCCTAAAGGCGACTACACTACTCAAAGTATAGTCAAGAGGTCATTTATTTTTGGAGCTCTAAACAGAACTTGAATACATAGGGTGAAGTCTATGCTCTTTTCTTAGAGGTCAGTGTGAAGGTGACTGGAGTAGGAGTTGGACACCTTCATGCGCACATTCACCTCAGGTTCACCGTGTTAGGGATGAGCTTTCAAGAAGAATGACTTTTCAAAGATACTCAGTAATTTGTGGCTACATAAGAGGACTCACTAGCTGGAATGAGTAGGCAGAAGAAAGAACATTAGAAGTCACTGACTTTATCTTTGACTCTATCTAGATCCAAGTCCTCAAAACAAAGATTATTTATAATTTCTTAACTGTCTGCATGTTGTCAACCTAGGGTTATAATGTTGTGAGTATAAAGTGTGATATTATATTAACAGTAATGGTAACGGATTATGTGCCTAACTTTATTCCCAACTTGATATTATTTCTATTTGTATGGTTCCATTTCCCTCTACTCCCTCCCCTGCCAAAATAAGGGTCAGTAGATAAAGCAAAGCAATCTCTTTAAGCTGACCTAGCAAACCTTCAATTAGCTAGTACATCTGATACCAGAGTTACAATAAATGGGACATTATAAAGCATGCTAATCCCAAACCTCATTTAACTACTTCTCCTATCGCAGTGTTTTTTTAGGATTAGGATGTGTAATTTCACAAATTGCCTCTCTAAATTACATTTATATGATATTTCAAAAGGACCAACATGGAAAAGCATGTGCCCTTTAAAATGGTTTTAGTTTTAGCTCTAGCAAAGTCAAAAAATTAGCTTGGGAAAATTCTACCCAGTTTACAAATTAACTGGATGACATTGAACAAGTTATTTACCCTCTTGGGGACTCAATTTCTTTAACAGTAAAATGAGGGGGTTAGATTAAATGGTCTCTAAGGATCCTTAAAAATCTGAGGTTTTATGATTGCCTATGATTTTATAAGCAGTTATGCCTAGAGCTATTTAACAGAGAAAATTGCAGAATGTGAAAACCTTTAGGACTTAGCAAAGAAATGAAAAGACCATTCATCAGGAAATGGGGTCAAGTTAGAGAGCAAAGAGTGTAGTTGCTTGAGCAACTCAAGTTTGAAAAGAAATTATTACAGAGTTAAACACAAGACTATGCAGGACAGAGAGAATAAAAGACATGAAAGCTCCATCATTTCCTGTCACTGTCCTGGAAAAACGATTAACTTTTGGTTTTCAGAACAAGGGGAGGTATAAAAGAAACGAACAAACAATAAATAAACAAAACACACAAAAAAAAAAACTGGTTATAGGTATATCTGCAACTTCTTTCCTAGTATTTGTTTTAGATAGCTAGTTGAATTTAATAAATGATTAATGAATCAGGAAGCATTTCATCTAGCAAAAAGAAAGACACTGTTAGGTATTGTACAAATGGAAGGATTTATAGTCAGAAAAGAGGGTAGGACAAAAAAGAAAGATTTCAGGCAAAGCCACCTTCCCTTAAGGAAAAGAAGAGTCTTTCTTAGTGCTTTAGTTAAAGTCTGAAGGTTTGAATGCCAACTCTCCATAGGTCATTCAGTGGCTACCCTCATTCAGTATCAAAAATCTCGCCCAGAGTCCTGTAAGTATGATTCTGTGCTGAAATTGTAATTGTATGTGTTGCATGTATGTATGTATGTATGTATGCATGTACATAAATATGCATGTATGCCTTCCCATTAGTATGAGGAAGATATTCAACTGTGTTGTGAAACTAAATCATAACACAGCAGACAAGAAAGTGAAAGTAGTCAGTCAGTGTATTCAAACAAAGGCTACTGTCAAACTACTCTAGAGAATATGGAGGCGACCAGGAGTGCCCTTTTATTCATATATTGTTCTGCTATATTGGAAATTAATTATACTGTTTGCCTTGGAAATCTAACCAGATTGAGAGGAATAAATTTCATATCTGCCTATCTGTATTAGATGCTCTACATTTGGTGATTTGGTAGAGAGCATGGTGAGCTGACATATCTCTAAGGAATGAGGAACCTATATATAAGAAATTATTTTAATGTGTAGAATAATTACTAAAATAAAAAAGAATAATAAGTAGTAACCTTCGCAAGGTTCAAGTCCGGCACCAGTTCACAGGCACCATTAGCCAGCTCTAGTGGGAGTGTATGTCAGCTGGAACGTCAGTCATTCAGTGTCA
Organism: Solenodon paradoxus; assembly: GCA_004363575.1. Lineage (NCBI taxonomy): Eukaryota > Metazoa > Chordata > Mammalia > Eulipotyphla > Solenodontidae > Solenodon > Solenodon paradoxus. The sequence goes on along the minus strand of RJWH01000283.1, from coordinate 249,829 downwards.
TTTCAATAAGTTGTGATAGATGGGATCCAATGTCACTTTACACTTGTATATGGGTCCTTCCTTCTTAACAGGTGACTAAATTTCCACATGAGTAAAAAAAATCTATGATTCAAAAAAGCAAGACAATAGTATCTCTCTTGGTTGACTGACAGTGAAATACATCTCCAATGGTGGCTAAAAGTTTTGCTAAACAGTTTATTAAGCAGTGCTGAAGATGGCATCTGAAACAGTTGTCAGTGTCCACTCCTTGCCCCCTGCTTCCTCCATGTTTCAGTCAAGAGTCACTCAGGCCAGTCTCTCACTCCTCTCTGTGCTGCTTCCCTGCAGGATCTCCAATATGAGATGTGAGAGAAATCTCAAACCCAGGCTGTCCCTGCTCTGCTCTCCAGGAGTGCCCAACACAATCTGCACACTGTAACCACAGCAACCTTTCTCAGACATGTGCCTGCCTAACCATGCCATTTCTTTTAAAAGGGATCAATTTGAATGCCACCTATTTCCTTTCGGGTCCCCGACAAATATCACAAATCAATAATTTCAGATTATCAGGTTTTCCTGAGTAACGGGTTAAGAACCCACCTTTTAGAACAATTTGGATTTTAGAACTAATCATATAAGATATTATGAACCCATGTTTCTTCTGTTCAACACACAATGAGCCAACTTGGAATGCCTTCCTCTCCCTGTCCAATTGGCTACTTTAATTTAGGCTTTAAATACCATCTGTGCAGTGAACTTTATGAATAACTATCCACTGAACAATCCCCTGTTAACAGTCCTGCCATCCAGCAGTCGTAGATACCTCGACAGTCCCCAGAACTGCATTGGAAAACTTAGGTGAATATGAGGCTTGCAGGGAAAACCCACCCCAAGAAGTACTGTACCGTTACATACGTTAAATATATGTTGAATGAAAGCTTTAATATTTTTCAAAATTGCTCTTTGATTTAAGAAATAATAGATGAATGTACTCACAAATGACAAAAATGTAGAGGTTTTCAAACTTATCTTCATTGTTCTCTTGAGCCAAAAGACAAACATAAATAGAATATTTCAAAAACAGTCATCCTTAGTATGTACAATGCACTCAGGAATTTTCTAGCATATTTTAGTAAAGATTACTTTAAAAAAATACTGGTCACACCTTAGAAATGGGTCATGTCACACACAGTGTGAAAGACACCCAACAATATTTGTTGACAATTGCTTCTAAACATTTACCAAAGAACCAAAATGTTAATTAAAACTGCAGCCACAGTTTAGTTCATTTATTTCCATTTACACTTTCATGCTCAGTGACTTACTCTCCTGATGAGGGGCAAGAATTTCTGTCCTAAAGTTGGATGCCATCTGGCTAGAATCACAGGATGTGTGCTGAGACAGAAACCAGAGCAGCAGGCAACTGGGAGTAGGGACTGTCTTAACCAATTTTGTATATTTGGTCACCTTATCTAATATTACATGTAAATTAATCTTTTTCCATCTTTCAGAAGGCAGCTTTTATTGTGTAATTTAAAAAATTTTTCTGTGTTGTTGAATGATTTGGGTTAATTTTAGACAAAGGTTTATGAAATGTGAGCTGGTGCCAAGAAAATGTGGATCAGTTGTTGCTTCCCTAGAGAAAGTAGCTGGGCTTTTAATAACAGAGACTAATAAAGTGTCTATATTTCTTTTATGTCTAAAAAGACAAAGCAAAATATGAACTGGATAGAGGCTTTCTGGTGTGTATGTAGACTAAACTGCACATGGTCTGTGTGAAAACAAAACACAAACCTTCTAATTAGACCCTTGCTTGCACCAAAAAGATATTTAGGTTTCCTTGAAATAAAATGAGTTAATTATACGGGTATATCATATCATTTAGGATTAACATTGGTTGCACGTGACAACAACCCAAAATAGTGGTGATTCAGTAAGACAGTATTTATCTGTCTTTTAAAAGACAAGATAGGCATCCTAGAAAAGGCATGGCTCTATGATGTCAAAGGACCAGAGTTCTTTTTCAATGTTCACTACTGGGAACCTTTTCAACGCACAGAAATTCTAGACAGCAGGCAGGAAAGGGGAAGAACTTTCAGGACTTTCGGGTGAGCTGCTCATGCACATCCCCTTATAGCCCATTAAACAGAATATGATCACATGTCTGTACTTAGCTGCATAAAATAATGTATTCTTTGTATCAGGAGGCAATGTACCCAGCTAGAAAGTGGTAAGATTCTTAGGTAAGAACAGACAATGGGGAAAATGAACAATTTCTTCCACAAATATATATGACCTGAGATTGAAGAACCTCTAGGCTCTATTTCTGCATCTTCTGCCTCTCCTCAAAAACCAATCTTATCCTTATTCTTTAATCCAATGTTAAAATGATTAACAAAAAGCACTGGTCTACTCAGTTTGTTGATTATCTTATTCCTAGAGGCAGAATAGGCCATGCCAGTACAGTTTGTAGATGGATAGAAATTCCTAGCTAGGAATCAGGAAGAGGAAAATTTAACAGAAGTTAAGGAGCTATGATGCTTCTCCAGACAAGCAAAGTGAGTCTGAAATTACAAAATTGTGGGAATGCTGCACCAGTCCCTATGACTTGTGCCCTGCTCCAACCTTTTTAAGTGTAAAAACAATAAATTACTTCCTTTCTGACTTCCAAGGAGTACTATAAATGCTTATTGTGAGGCTCTCTGATCCTGAGTCACGCAGAGAAGGGAATTCTGGGAAACTAACTCCAGGTTAGCTAAACTGACACAGTACAAATTCTCCTCATCCTTTCAATTAACTCCAACATGGCAATAGTAAATACTGAAAAACTTCAAATCACAACACTTTTCTTTCTTAAAGCCTTCTAAATGCTTACCCTTGCATCTAGAATGAAATGCTTATTTGCATTTAGAATAAAATGCAAACTCTTACTGTGGTTTATAAGGCTGGACAGGATCTGACCTTGTAAACTATAATTCAGCAGTGAGTCAGAACTTTATCTACAAGTGGAAATAAAGCTTTTGTTTGGGATCTTTAGAAGACTGCAATCTGGGAAACAGCACTCAGCAAGGTTCTGTAAGAGCGCCAAGGTAGCAAAAATACAAAGCATGTATATATAGGTAGAATAGCCTCCTGCAGGTTAAACTAATCAAATTCTTTAAAAGGAAAAAGAAAAAAAAAAAAACCATGAAAAAGGGAAGGATGTTTACATACCAACGTAGTAGTAGATTGTCTTCTTTGAAAGCAAGATCTGATAGTGTTTATTAATCTCTGTGAGTAGGCTGGTGCCAGCTTTGTAAAGTCCCCAGATTCCAGGAGTCAGGATACTGGCTTACTGAGGGTGATGTATGTGGTTGTAAATCCAGGTTATCACACTGTCAGGTATGGTAGACGAGCATAAACACGAGTCTCCAAATGACCCCTTGAAAATATTTTGTATGTTGCTTTATCCATTTTAAGTCAAGATTTCATAGTCATCTTCACAACCCCTACCACGCATGCTCTGAGCTGATTTCACGTTGTGACACTTCTTTCTTAAGTGTCATTCTAGAAACACTGGTCCTCAAACAGAAGGTTGTTGTTATCTGAGGGCTTTTGCAGTATCTGTAATATCTTCCCGCATCTCTTATCCCAATGAACACTAGCTCTTTCTTTTTATTCAGGTGTCAGCTCAAATATCACTTACTCAGAGGCCTTCCCTGACTACCTAATCTGAAGAAGTCTTCAGCACAGCAATTGTCTCATATCACCCTATTTCAATAGTCCTTATGTTAGAAATTATCTTATTGTTTACTTATTTATTTTCTATCTTCTGCCCCAGCATCACATTAGAAAGCAGGCTCTACTAGAGCAAGAACTTTGCCTATCTTGTTTCTCTGCCAGCACTGAGAGTATTCAACAAGTGTCTGTCAAGGGAATAAACAAAAATTTCTGGACATACTCATTTCCTCTGGCTGCCACGACCAAAGCCCACAAAATGTGCATTTTAAACAACTGAAATTTATTCTCTCATATTTTGGATGCTGAAGGCCACAGTCAAGGTGCCAGAGAAGCAGTCCCCTCAGCAGAGTCTCCAACGAGGAAGAGTCTTCCTTGCCTCCTGCTCCAGGCCCAGAAAGTCTTTCTTCTTTACATGGCTTCTGTCTCTGTGTCTATGTCTATGTGTCTCTCTGTCTCCATTCCCCTTATAAGAATATCAGTCATTGGGTTTAATACCTTCCTTAGAACCGAGATGATTTCATACAAAAATCTTTAATTATATATGGAAAGACCCTATTTCTAAATGAAGTCGCATTCACAGGCATCAAGCACTGAGATTTGAACATATATTTTTGGAGGACACAATGTAACTCATTACAGGACTGATGAAATAGTCTCATAATGCCTGCTTCTAATAAGGCATGTTCCCTGGTAAATCCAAATTTTGGACTACCTATTAGGAATCCTACTGAATGTTACATACCACAAGAAATAGAGGCATTTTCAAGCAATGCAGAAAGGAGAAATTTTACATTTCCTGGAACATTAGAGGAGTGACAGTTGGGATCCAGACAATAATTAACTAAAAGTTTCAGGATTCAGAATTAGGAATTTATGAGATCGAAAAGCTGCCAATGAATCCCTTGAGGATACAGTGAGTACTGAATGCTTAACAATACTTGACAATGTGGTAAATTGCATGTATTTGTAAATCAGATTTTTGACAATGTAACAGCTGGAAGAAAAAACAACTTTTGCACTGTGCTAAAACTTAACAGGATTTGCAACAAAACATTCCACATTTCTATTGGAAAAAAATCAGGCTTTTTGGAGCAGGTTGCAGTAGGAGAAATTTGAAGAAAGGCATTATAGAAAAAAACTCAGAACTTTCTGTAGTAACTAGAGTTATCCTCCCCATTCCTTGCTCTTAAGGAAGTTATCAAAAAGGGAGGAAGAGCAGAGACTTGGATGACTGGAAGAACTGTTCAGGGTTAAGAATAAAGGCACCAGTCCTGCTGTGTACAGTGTGCTGAACTCAGGCGCCAAAGTTCAGATTTCTAACTCCCACAACTCCCTGACTATGAGGCAAATAGTTGCCTGACTTTAGGTCAGAACCCACACCAGAAAAAGTCCTGGAACTTAAAAAGGAACAACAACAACTGAATTTTTATCTAATTGAGAGCCAGACCCTAAACGAGAGATCAGTAATATCTCACATATTTGCCCCTGAAATCTAGCAGTCATCAGAGACAGATTTAATACCTGAAGTACTGCTTGGAGTGAGGGCTAAAATGTTCTGACTTTGTAAAATGGATGTTTTGGAAAGAAGGCAGCTGTGAAAATAATCCTATCACTGTCCTCCAGAAATGAAGATTCAGAAGCAGAAGGGTCACAATTTTAAGCTCCCCTAACCCCATAAGCAAAAGAGCTTGGCAGATACCATAGTGCTGTCCTTTCTCCTTGGTTGGCCTGGACCCTGGTGTTAAAGTAGTCAGAGGGTCTTTCAGTGAAGGTCCAGGGGTCAACCTTGCACTTAGGGGTGAACAAATGTCATCAAAGCTCTATGTTTAAAATCCTGCCTGCTTTCTGAGTAACTCTGGCACCCTAGTGATACCCAGTGAACCAATACATGGAAAGATGCATGTGGCAAACAGTGCAAGGCTACTACCTAACTCAGCCCAGAAATCCAATAGGCATTATCACCAATGGAGCTTTAGAGAAAAATTCCAGTAACACTTTGGGAGACTAGAACTCACCTGTGAGCTGGAGGTAGCCCATCACCTTAAGTAAAATACAGCTGTCTAGGCTTTTCTTTGCAATCTCAATTCCCTATCCCCACACCTGCCACCCTAACCTCAGAAGTCATGTTACCAAAATGTACAAGAGGTTTCAAATATTTTTCTGGGGGAAATATAAGATGGGAAGGAGAGGAGTTTATTCACCAAAAATCCTCTTAGAAAGGGAGCGCTATCTTTGTTGGAAACATTCTTTGATATCGCTTGGGGTAGAGACTAATACTTGAGAGGTGCAAGGTTTAGTGGATTATCTGCAGGAAAGTGTATGGTTTTGTTGGTTTCTCCATAGAAGGAGAGGAGAAAGGGGAGAGAATGATAGAAGTGGGATGGAAACAGAAGATGCTAGGCTCATCTCTGCTAGGCTCATCACCTTGCTCACTTAGGGATAACAGGAGATCTTTAACATTACAATGAAGTTTCCACCTAAGCTCCCAACATCAGATGACTAGATAAAGAAGATATGGTACATACATACAATGGATACTACACAGCCCTTAGAAGAGATGAAACCCTGTCATGTGAATCAACACGGATGGATCCAGAGGGGCTTATGCTGAGTCAAATAAGTCAAAAGAAGAAAGATATATACCAGATGACTTCATTCATAGGTGGAATGTGAACAGACGAAACGAAGGAACAGAGGAAACAAGACCAACCCCTGGATACTTGCAACAGAACTGAGGTTACCAATAGGGAATGGGAGGTGGGGAGGCAAATGATGACGGAGCCCACTGGACAACAGGGAAGAACACTGGGTGAACTAATGGAGGGCATGGTGTGTTGACAAATGGTGAGTCTATACATATGAGGTTATTTTAATGTGTAGAATACCTACTACAATGATATACATACATATAGCACTGTTTCAAAATTAACTATCATTAAAATATTACAAAAGGCATATAATACAAAAGATGCTGAAAGTATGTATTCTTTACTAATGCAATTATCTTGGGTCTTGGTTGTTTCTCCTGGCTCCACACTCTTTCAGTTAAAACCCTATTCCCTCGTGACTTCTAAGTTTTCATTAAAGTATTTAAAACAACACACAACTTAATGTGAGTGGATGTTATTCTAAAAACTGATTCTAAGCAACTAAGTTCCCTATTTAAAGTTATCTCTTAAAAGAAGACAACCCTTAAGGTTAAAGACTACAGAGAGAAACAGGTAAGCACCAGGAGAAAACTAAGAACTCACATAGATTGTGAAGACTGTCACAGATCACAGAATTGGACTTTCATCCAAGTCAACCAGATACTCAAAGAGCAGAAAGCCCCTCCATGCCAGAAGAATAACATGGTTACCAAAATTTTGTTTCATTAATTCCATTATCCATATTGTTTCTGAGTGAGTTTTACAAGAGACAAATCTAAACATATTTTTCATATTTTATCAAAATTCTTCAATCACTTCCTAATGCCTACTGTATTAAAAAAAAGAAGAAAAGTCTTCACAAGGCACGTAAGGCTTTTCCCAACATCTTTTTAAAAAGCCCAATAAGCAAAAGGTGCTCTAAAAGTGGAACATAAGCAGGGCTGGCTCTCTCATTTCCACCATGTCTCAACTCAAAAGTCACAGAACTTCTCAGTAAAGTTATGCCTAGCTATCTACTACAATGCCAACAACGCCTCTCCCTCAAGTTCCATAGTCACCTTCTGTGCTTATTTTTCCTCTTCGGTTCTTATCAATATTTAACATATTACAAATATAAAAATCTATGAAAATTCAGGAGGACAGAACCACACCTCAATAAATGTATATACCAAACCATGCCAACCATCCAGTTGAGAATTACCTATCCATTCCTCTCACCCTCCCACCTGCTTCACCTCTGGTAGCCACCATTCTGTTGTCAAAGTCTAAGGGTTTGTTTGTTTTGCTGTTTGTTCATTTGATTTTTTATTCATATTCCACATATTAAAAACATTTTTACAGCTAAAGAAAATTACCATATGATTCAAGAATTCCATTCCTAGCTAAATAGCCAAAAGAACTAAAAACAGGATCTCACACATTGTATACCAATGTTCATTGCAACATAAGTCACAATAGCCAAACCATGGCAATAACTGAGTGCTCTTCAACAGATGAACAGATAAACAAAATGTGGAACTGGAATATTATTCATTCATAAAAAGAGTGAAGTTCAGACACATTTATTAAAAGGATGCATCATGAAAACACTATTCTCAGTGAAGTAATTCAAACACAAAAGGACAACTATTTTATGATTTTATGGTATTTCTAGAGTAGGTAAATTCAAAAAGACAGAAAGAAGGTCGGAGTTGCCAAAAACTGGTAGTAAGAGGAATGGGGAATTATGGCTTAATTTCTGTTTGGGGTAACGTGAAAGCTTTGGAAATAGATAATGGGGATGGTTGTACAACATTGTGAATAAAATTAATGGCACCTTTTTATACAATCAAGAATGGATAAATGGCAAATTTTGTTATCTGTATTATTGTAAGAAAAGCTTCCACCCCCTCAATAAATAAAAACTATGAAGACAGACATTTTTGACTTTTTAATTTGTCCACTACTCTATTTCTAGTACCTAGAACAAGGCCTAACAAATAACTAGTACGTAACCAAATACACGTAAAATGGATAAATGGGTGGACGGATTATCAGCTCGGAGGTCCATCTCTACATGAAGCCCCCAGACAGATAGAGATATTCTTTGTCCCCACTCCTGACCCATATATATCTTCTCTTATCCTATCATACATCTTTATATGTTGTTCTGACCTGGAAATTACAAAGAAGTCAAAGGTCTCACTGTTTCATCGTTATAAACTTAGAAGGGAATACTTTGTGCTTGGTGCATGTGTCACTGAATAAATATTGATCATATACACATTTTGTGGATACTGAGATAAAGGTTAAATAACTTCTAAAGACACACACTAGTAAGTTGCAGAGGTACAAACCCACACAGGTCTTGCCTTTTCTTTCCCTGGTAATACTACCACGTCTTTTATCCTGCCACCACATTTTCAATTTACCCACATTGCACCCATTACAAAGCCTCAATTCCAATCTTACCTCTACAATTCAAATCTCACCTATCCAGTTCAAATCCTAATGACTCTTATTCACAATAATTTCCCCACCCCCTTTTCCAGAATGCTCCTGAGGTAGCTTTCAGTGTAAACAGTGGAGGTTATGACATAGATTAGGTGGTCTTGAAGAATAGCTTATCCATGCCCCAAATTCATTCCATATTCCATATGCAGGCTCTTGGTGCAACATCTACTACATTGGTCCCCAACTTCAGGTAATATTTTCTCATGATCTGCATATCTCTCCTAAAGATTTCTGTGGCTACTGATAGGCGCATTTGTTTGCAGTTTGGCTGATATGAGCTTCCAAGAGAACCTGGAAAATGGAGCAGGTCTCCAAAGGTTATCTGAACAAACAGCATCCCAACCCCGGGAATAGGGCCACGACACCGTTTTATTTCCCTTCTCTTTGTTTGTTTTTATTGGATGTAAGGGCTTTTAATCTTTCCCTAAAGTGACTCCTCCAAGGTTGCTACATGAGAAGCAAACTTTATTTCCTACTAGCAATTTCCTCGTGTTACCACATCGAAAACAGAGACTACTTTTCATTGACTCCACTTCTTCCATTCTAAATAGAGGAACATATACCAACAAGAGAAACAACAATTTTTGTTGTCAACAGTCCTTAAAAAGTAATGCAAAAAAGTTACTTACAGTACTGTGCTTGTTATTTGCTCTCATGTCCTCATCTCTAATTTGTGAGTTACCAGAACCTGCAAAAATTCACAATAAATTCTTCTATAATACCTTTTGCACTTAAAATCTTCAATAAAGACATAAGCATATTATTCAAAAACAATGTGTCGCTCTAGTCTATAACTGAACTACATTTATCCCTTAATGTGTCTAAATAAAATGATAAGATTTGTATAATTTGTAAAGCAGTAGTGAATTAAAAATCCAGGTCTGGAATGACACCTGTGTTCAGCTTTCACCTCCATCGTTTATCAGCTGTGTGATGTTGAGTGAATTCCTTAGTCTCAGTATTGTTTTCCTCAATTTAAAAAGGGATACTACCCGTTAACGAAATTGCTGTATTTACTATAAAACGGTAATAAACGATCATCGCTATTGAGGGCTTACCACACATTAACAACTAAATGGAGTACATTACATTCATTTCATCTGTCAGAGCAATCTGAAGAGACTAAGTCGCACAGCAGAGCTGTGTGCATTGTAGAAAATCAAAGAATATCAAACGAATGAGGCTGGCAGAAGCTAGCAAGGTCTGCTGCTAGCAAGCCACGGGTACAGCCAGGAGTGGAGTCCGTAATGAGAAAGAAATAAGCCACCACTGAACAATAAGCCTCCATTGAACTTACTCTCTCACTAGCCCAGCCGAGCTTCAAGCCATAAATAACTTGGGCTTATCACACAATGAACAGAAACCAGTAATGGAAAAACTCCAGAGACCCTCCTCCGCCGTAGCCCTAGCCCACCCCGGAAGCCCCTGCCTATAAAATCTGTAACTCACTGCTGTTCAGCCTGCCAGTCTTTGGAGACCACTCCACGGGTGCCCACCAGTGTTAAATAAAATCCTTTCAACTTGCCCCAGGGCGTGAAGCCTGTTGCTTTCCCCACGCCGAACCCGTGTTGCTGTAACAGTAATATTTGACCACAGAACCTGAGCTCCTGACACCTATGCTACCTCGTGACCATGTACAGCGCGCTAAGGGCAGTGCTGCACAGAAAGTCCCTAATACATGGTATCTTGTTTTCACTGGCCCTCTGCGTGAAAGATTAGCCAAGTGAAGACGAGCTCGCCATTTTCCAGTCAGGTCTTGGGCCCACTGGTCAGGCCTACAGGGTTTTCCTAGTTGAGGATTAGGAGTGATAAGACCACTGCTCCCTTCTTCACTATAGTCTCTTCTCCCAGCAATTACGGTGCGGAGTGAGCTCCACTGGGGTTTGCAACGTACTTCGAAGGTCTCTTGGGCCACGCTGAGGAGAGGTGGGCCCTAGTTGGTGGGGAAACCTGTTTCCAGCCGGACCGCGTCCCGGGCGCGCCAATGCGCCGCGCCTGCGCACTCAGCTCGTCGCCGCGCCGGTCCTGCAGCCGGGTGCTAAGTGCCTTCGCGGCGGCTGGGCGGTGAGATATGGGATGGCAGGCCCTTGCCCAGCTCCAGGTGCGTGAGGAGGACATCCGGAAGCTGGATGTGAGGTGGAGCGATCCCCGGGAAGCATCTGGCGTGCCTCGATCCGTCCAAGGTGTCTGGGGACCCAGGACGGGGGCGCCACGACCTCAGCTCCCTTCCTGCCCCGCTTCACCTCCAGCCTGCGTCTCCTGTCGAGCGGTAATCCAGGAGAGGCAAGAATAGGGAGGATGCTTTTTCCCCTGCTCAGGGTTGTTTCTCACTGCGTTTTTATCCTGGCTGCGGCCAAGGCAATTTTCGCCCTTGCCCTTCCTTCCTTTTCTGGCTTGGTATTTGGCGGTCTCTGGATTCGTCTCGACCCCTCGGCTGTTCTTATAAGCTGGTGGTCTGTTAAAGTGAAAGCCAACTGTCAGGGTCCTCTGTCCGTGCAGCCCTCCTGCGAGAGAGAGGTGAGGGCTAAAGGCCAAAACCAAGTCAGTGGGCCCTGAGAGTGGGGCGGAAGCAGCTAGAAAGACAGCAAGGCTGTAATAAAAGTTACCAGAAATTATTTCCCAACAAAAAGTTGTCAAAACTTCTCTCTTTCGGGTTTTGCTCACTGCGTTTTAATGGTGTTAGTACTAGAAATCCAACAGGTTTTCAGCCTTAAAAGTAACATTGGATTTTTTGAGATCAGTGTTTACAGATTTCCAAAGGAGTATTATCTTGCAGCTATCTGGTTAATTTTTGGATTGAGCCGCAGAGATTTAGTTTTATACTTTATTTTCAGTTTAACAGGAAAAAAAAAAATAGACTGTTGGTTTAATATTGTCGAAAATTAAAACTTTACTTGAGAGCGTGGAGAATCTGTTGAGTTGGAATTTGGAGCCCTGTTACATTCATGTGCATCCTGTATAAGTATATGAGGACTGCACTTGGAGTTTGGGGATCCCTGAGCTGTCGCTTATTAATAGGAGATGAGATCACAGCTTGCCACCGATTATTCTAACAATGTAAGACTCCAGTACTTTCCCACATGATTTGGAGGCAGGTGATGATCATATTCAATTTTAGTTCTGGTGGTAGGTGAGCGGTAGACTTTTTTGGTGGGTCACAGAAGCTGTACATCCTCAATTGCTGTTACATAGAGCGGGGTGTGTGTGTGTGTTTCTGTTGGGGGATTTTCCAACAGTTCTGTAGAAGCTATTAAAGAGAAGAAGAAATACACATTAGGAATTGAATAATCTGGAGCGAGTTCCAGGCCCAAGTCCTAGTGATCTTTCAGACCTAGTCATAGACAATTGCAAAGCTTTACCTGGCTGGCCTAGCCTAGGCCATGGGGAAGCTGCCTTCCCCACACCATTCTAGTGATTGAGCGAGTTGCAGTCAGGGACTCACCTTTACTACTCACTAGCCATGTTCATACTATACTGCATTCCTGACTCAGTTACCTCTGTTGGGAAGATCTTCCCATTTGACTGAAGCACTTCACAGTCCCACCCCTCCTCACCCCCCAAGACCTTATTGGGAGAAGAGGGGTAAGAATTTGACTGAGACCTTTTTCTCCATTTCGATTTTTGTTTCAGTATTTTTCCACTCCTAGTCCTTCCTTCCGCCCCTGTATCCTTAAAGAGAAGCAAACCTCTTCAGGTCTCCCCCTGTGTGACTCACGTAGTGTTCCTCTTTTTACAGACCATTGGAAAGCCAGTACTTTTTTTGCCTGTTGCCTTCACCTTCTCAGTTAGTGAATAAGTCTTGATGATTATTTTCAGTTTGGCTCATGGTCCTAATTGACCACCTAGTTGATTGCTTAGGAATTAAATTCCAACTTCGTGGCAGTTCACTGGATTTATGATTTAATTTTCATTCTCATAACTGTTGCCGTCTTAGCATATTTCAGAATTTGGAAGTTGTGCACCTGTAATTTCTCTCAGTATTGTGAAAATGCATAATAATAACATCAAGAACTGCTAACATGGATATCTTGAGTTACGTGGTATATTTTGTAAATTAATAAAGTGGCTTGTGGTTAGATTATTTTATTTGCATTGTAGAGTTGTGTGGCTTCTAAGATTTTTTTTTTTATTATAATTATTTTGGGCTTATATAGACCAAGTGAAGAAAACTAGACACTGTGGCTTTCCTTAGTAATCCTGTCTCATCCTCTGGGCCCCAACTTAACCTAAAAAATTACTTGACCACTTTGGATAAAGTAATTTATTGGTTGTGAGTTCCTGTCTAGTGTTGTTCAAAGCGGCATACCAGGAACAGCTTTCACAAAGTTTTGTTTGTTTGTTTTTAACCTCTTACTGCATAAGTTTAATAAAATAGTATTTATTCTTAGTATATGTTATGCAATCTAATAATCTAATTTCTGCTTTATTTTATTAAACAAAACTAAAGATCATGTCTACATTGATTTCACACCATTATGAGTAGTGACATGCACTTTGAAAAACACAGTGATAAAGCAGCTAGTAGAAGATATTGCTCTATACCTAAATTATGATTTTTCCCTGTTTCTAATTCAGATTCTAATTCTAATCCCTGTATTTCAGTGGGTTTGTTTGTGATTTTGTGTTAAAGGTGTCTTCTAGAAGATAATAAATAGCAAATAGCATACATGTTGGTTGGATGTTTACAAATAAGCTGACAGAAGAATCCTAAGTGTAAGTCTCTGAGCTCAACTAGAGGAGCATCTTTTTTTAAAAAAAATCTGACTCTGTTTTAAAGAAAATGCAGTACTAGAAGAAGGATCAGAAAAAAGTCGGTCTCTGTGAATCTGGGTCAGAGCAGGGAGGCAGGAAGGGCTTAGAGTGGAAAAGTCTTGAATCTGAAGAAGGTAGGGTATAAGATGGTTATGAAAGTGCCTGTAAGCTTTAATATGTCCTATAGAGAAATATTTGGGAAAGCATTTTATCTTTATATGAATTCTGAAATCAAAAATTTCCTTTTTTATTGCCTGAAGTGAAACACACTCAACTTTCAGTCACTTGGCTATAGATTAACTATGTAAGAAGCCGAGTTATCCACCTCATTATTCACCTTTCAGGAATTCTACAATAAAGTGGGAAGGAAAAATCAAAAAGAACTGTAAATTTACCTGTATGTTTATGTTAGTTAGAAATATTAAAAATGATATTATTAGAGAAAGTTTAACATTTTATTAATTTTGGGCTAAAGAATATGTCACTTTACTGGTTTCCCAATTTGTTCAAATGCATTATCTCCAACTGATTCTAAAAACAACTTGATGTTGTAGGCAGGCCAGGATGCATTTTCCCCATTTTAGAAATGGGAAGTCTGTTTCCTTCTTCCTGCCACCAAGATCGCACAGGGGAAAATTCAGTACAATAACCCAGGTTTTCTGGAACATTTCTTCTCGGTTGTGCATGTTGTTTTTATTGGTACAAAGAAGTCACTGTGAGTAGTGTTAATTTTGTGACTAAAAAATCCAGCTTTGACAATGGAAACATTCCATTCTCAGATCATGTCCATGATGTGCTATAAATGCATCTTATTTTTAGTATTATAGTTTAATTCTTACCCTATTTACTTTTCTAGTCCAACTTGAAAAATGATAAAGCAACTAAATATTGAAATATCTGCTTATTAGTCAACCAGAAAAATTGGAATTGAAGGGTCTATTTAATATTAAGAAACTCAACATAATTCCCTTTTAAAATATCTCAATTAGATTATAGCTTAAATGATATGGGTCTTTTAATATTTCTTTTAAAGACTCACCATTTCTCTGGGTGAAATGAATTTTATGATCCTAAAATATTCATCTAAAATGGCTAACTTACTTTTAAACGCAGAAATATTCCAGGTCCCCTTTACCCTTAATATCTTTAGCCAAAGAACAACTTAAATAATTTCATTCAATGTGAATTAATAATTTTTAAATTAATGAACTTCCTTTTTTAATTTTTAGATATCTGTGGCATTTGAGAATACTGTGGAATTCATCAAAGCATATCAATGAAGAATATGATGGCTGAAAAGAATTTTAAAATGCTGAAAATTCAGCAGTGTGTAGTAGCCAACAAACTACCTAGAAATAGGCCATATATTTGCAATATTTGCTTCAAGCACTTTGAAACACCATCAAAATTGGCTAGACATTATCTCATTCATACTGGTCAAAAGCCATTTGAATGTGATGTGTGTCATAAAACCTTCAGACAACTAGTTCATCTGGAGAGACATCAACTAACTCATAATCTGTCTTTTAAATGTAGTGTTTGTCAACGCCACTTTAAAAATCTGAAGACATTTGTGAAGCACCAACAACTTCACAATGAAACCTACCAGAATGATGTTAAACAAGTCAGAAGCTTGTTGGAGGCCAACCAAGAAAAGCCGGTATATGGAATGTATCAGACTTTTACCACAGAGGAGAGATGGGCATTACACTCACGCTCTAAGTCTGATTCTACCTACAATCCTACAAAGAAAAGAAAGAATATTCACACGTGTACAAGCTGTGGCAAGATGTTTCCATCACAATCAAAACTTGATAGGCATGCACTTATCCATACTGGTCAGAGGCCTTTTAAATGTGTCCTGTGCAGTAAATCTTTCCGACAGTCAACTCATTTAAAAATTCACCAACTCACACATTCAGAAGAAAGACCTTTTCAGTGTTGTTTTTGCCAAAAAGGATTTAAGATACAAAGCAAGCTTCTGAAACATAAGCAAATCCACACTAGGAATAAGACTTTTCAAACTCTTTCATTAAAGGTAAAGAGTCCAGAATCATGCCCCTTGCCTAATAAATTAAGTGCAAAGCAGGATGATTTTGAAAATGGTGATACAGTTGAATCCGAGGAGAATAATCAACTTGATAGTCACTCTGTTTATATCGTCCCTTTTCAGTGTCCAGAGTGTGAAGAGTGTTTTGAATCAGAGCAGATTCTCAATGGACACAAGTGTTTTCCTGCCAGAGGTGGCAAAATTCCAAGCAGGCTGAAAAGAAGTTACAACTATAAAACCATTGTTAAAAAAATCTTGGCCAAGCTTAAATGTGCTGGGAGTAAGAAATTAGGTAACTTCCAATCAGAGAAAAAAATACTTAAAAACAATTTCATGAAAAATTGTGATCTTATTTCTGGTGAACAGAGCCCTGAACAAACCCAGAAAACATTTATAGGTTCTCTTGGCAACCATGGAACATATAAGATAGTTGGCAATAGGAAGAAGAAAACATTGACATTGCCATTTTCTTGGCAAAAGCACTTCCAGAGCCAAAATGTGGGGAAAAATTTGAAAAGTATCCTTACAACAGAAAACAAGTTAGCTCTGGATAACTCAGTGAATAATAAAGATGTGTCTGTCTATGGCTCATCAGGTGAGGAATTCTTTGAAAACTGTGAAATGCTTCAATGTGATTTTTCAGTTCCAAGTGAAACCATGCATACTGGACATAAGATGTGTCCTTGTGACAAATGTGAGAAAGCATTTCCTTCTATATCCAAACTACAAAGACACTATTTAATTCATACTGGACAGAGACCTTTTGGCTGTAATGTTTGTGGGAAATCTTTTAGACAGTCAGCTCACTTAAAAAGACATAAATTAACTCATATTGAAAAGATTCCTTATGGACAATCTCTTTGCCAAGTAGAATTTGAAAATTTGAACAAACTTTTCATTCATCCAGGTGATGTTAACTATAATACTTCTGAACAATATGAGACTCTTGGCTTTCGAAAATATGAGGTCTCAGAGTCGGATGAAATATCAGAAATAAAAATTAAGTCCGAATCAGAGGACTTTATTCTTGGTACCCACTTTAGGAACAGGCAGCCCTGTCTCTCTAATGCACTTCTAGAGTCAGAGGAGAGCCGTCATAGTCATTGCTGTAGTTATTCAGAGCGATCTGAGAGGAATGATGGCCTTCTTTACCAGTGCAGTGTTTGTTCTAAAAGTTTTATATCTCCCTCTAAACTTGAAAGACACTATCTAATTCATGCAGGGCAGAAGCCATTTGAATGCTCAGTTTGTGGCAAAACATTCAGACAGGCTCCTCACTGGAAGAGACATCAACTTACTCATTTTAAGGAACGACCACAAGAGAAAGTTGTCTTAAATTCAACCATGTAAGTGACAACCCCTAATCAATAGCTGGTCTCTCTGGTAATCTTGTTCTTAAAAACCAGATTCATCTAAAATCTTTTTATCAAAAAGCCTGTTTTGAGTTGAATGATTTCATAGGCAGCTGTTTATCATGCATAGCAAGAGGGAAGCTAAATAGGAAACTAATAAATGGTTCTAGGAACAGCCAAATTAATTTTTAGAGGGAAGAATGATGGGATGCCATAAAAAATCCTTTATTTTAATAAGTTCTTGATTATATTGAAATTACTGATACAAGATGTAGTACAAATCATTCAACCTTACTCATTTTTTAAAGAAAATTATTCCTTGAGGCATGCCATCTCCTTTAAGATGTACTCAAAAAGACTGAGGCAAAAAATCGGTTTGCCTTTAGCAAGTAGCCCCAAATAATTCATTTATTTTCATTTCACATAAAAGCATTTGGTTCTCCTATGACTCATAGTCCACTGCAAATTTTATAAGTTTAAAAGAAATAAAGACATTAAAAGTGAAAATGGATGAGAAAACCATGGCATTTTTCACTGGTCGTTTCCAAGCTACTTATTCTTCAGACTCTGATAGTTGCACCTCCTTTACACCAATGATTATTGTTGGCTTTTGCCCTGTCTGTTGTCTTTCCCAAAAGAATTAAAAAGTAGGAGGAAGACTGGAATGCACTATATTTTCAGGTATATTGTCCAAGTGCCATAATTTTTTTCATGATACGTATGTGATGTTATCTTTTCAGAGGAATAAGTGCAATTTACTTGATTATTAATGATTGACAGCAGTAGCTGTAGACTTGAGACTTGACCGTAGACCTGCATCTCCCACACGACTTTTACATTTGCTTTTGTAAAACTTTTAATGCCTCTTTGACTCTATATTTAACTCAGTCTACCCTGTTAAGTTTGATCAAATGGGAATGACTAGGTCTAATTCTGATTTTTATTCCTCTTTTTTTCTAAGATTAATGCTAAAGAATATTTTGATCTTTACTAAATTGTTACTTGAATTAGTTAGGTAGTAACTCCTATTAGGGATAACATGCTTGTAGAATTCAGAGTCATGCTTCTAAGCAGTACTCTTGTGATTTGGACTATTTCACTTAAATGATAAAAGACTTATAATCACAAATTTTTCTTATTTGTCATTTTTTTAATCTTTAAGAATGATATTTTCTAGCAATAAAACAAGTAACCATTATGTTTATTAAGTGAAAAGAACAAGTGAGTATTTATCCATAGACATTTAAATATAGTCACAGGACCTCTACTGAGAACGGGTAGAGAAACAGTTTTAAGTTTTATATCATATTCTAAGAACTGTCTTGGAGGTTCTGGAGGGAGGTTTTTCTGTTTATGTCTTTTACAAGCATGGATGAAACATGACCACACAAGTCGGTGCCCAGTGATGTTCAAATGTGCAGGAGAATCGTGTTTGAAAGAATAATTTCTCTTGGTTTCCTGAGATGTTTTTTCAGTGCAGGCAAGATGGTGGTTAATAGAATTTTATTTACACAAAACTTCCAGAACTAGGAGTAAACTAGTTCATGTTTTCCAAGAATAAAGGTTCAAGGATTTTTTTCTTAAAATGTCTGGATTTATGTATTTTGGGATTTTCCTAAGCTATTTATGTTTTTTTTTATTTGAATTAAATGTTTCATATAATCCTTTCCCAACCCAGGTAGGGAGTCGTTACAGTGTTGTGCTTGATAAATAGACTTGTTTGCCTAAGTGAAACTACTTACTTTTTTTTTTTTGGCTCATGCCTTTTTAAGCTGTTTCATATTGAAAGTGGGAATATTGTATAACTTTTGTCAAAGATGTACTGTAGTGCTATTTGAAGTACCTGTAACAAAAAGGCATATTTACCTTTACTGTCATTGCAAACTTCTTTTGGAAACTATAGGAATGAAAGGAAATTGTATACATCCACAAGAATCTTAAAAACATTGATGTTATATGATGATTTGCTGCATGCTAAAACTGTTAGTATTGTTGAATCAATGATTTTGATTTTCTGGGAAAAAAAACTTTATAAATATTTAAGGAGAATTAAACTTTTTTTGATTTGGATGATTCCAGGATATAGCATGATTATTTGCTAAAGTAGTTTGGCTGAATTCATGGAATTATTTCTTGTTTTGTTCTGCAGTAGGACCTACAATTTTAGGACAAAATTATGTGTATTGAAGGAAAGTAGATGGTGGTTAAAAGATTCTTGGAAAATATAAATTTCACAATATTTAAAATAAAGTTGCAAGTTACACAGCTTTGACTTTTTTTTTAAGGGAAAAATCACATAATACTGGAAATAAATATTGATTGCCACATTCTGGGACCCACCCCAATCTACCTTCTACACTAAACTTCCTAACATGAATATTTAATCACTTACTTCCTTGTTCATGTGAGCATTTCGTTGCTAGAATATGTTAATTCCATTGCATATCATATGATCTAGCTGTTTACCCATTTATTCTCCTCTTCGGACGTCTGCTCCAGATTTATGCTAACAAAA
The DNA here is from genome assembly GCA_004363575.1 of Solenodon paradoxus. Classification (NCBI taxonomy): domain Eukaryota; kingdom Metazoa; phylum Chordata; class Mammalia; order Eulipotyphla; family Solenodontidae; genus Solenodon; species Solenodon paradoxus. The sequence goes on along the minus strand of RJWH01000283.1, from coordinate 230,320 downwards.
TAGAGAGTTTCCCGAATACATGTTACTGTTCTTATTCTTTTGCCTCCATCTTGTCTACCTATAATTAATGTGGATTACAGACCTAACATGTTCAAAGAAGAAATTTAGTTAAGTCAGGTTTTATTTGCTTTTCTTCCATGATTATAGGGAAAACCAGAAGTTTAAAACCATTTGCAGAAAATATTTACATTTTCATGTTATAAGATAACCAATTAGAATCAGACATTTTTAGAACCAAAAGTCTTTGAACTTGGGTATCTTACAAGAAATCTTTGTTAGAAATAACAATTGCAAAGAATGTTTTATGATGCAGAATATCTGCTTTTTAAGAAGCTGTTGGGGGGGGGGGGAGGAACATATAATTCCTACATTGTTGCTATTTCTTCTGTTGCCAGTTAGGAGAACTTAAATTTCAGAGTTAACTGCTAGAATTCTATCAGCACTAAAAGAAAAAGAATTCAACTGGAAAGAAATGTGGTATAATGGTATTATTGAACAGAATGTGGAATGTGTAGTAGTTTCCACCTACATTGGCAAACATGTATTCTTTGATGTTTGAGTTTAAATACTACTTTCTCTGGAAGTCTCTCTGACTTACGCAAACACTCCATCACCTGTGCTCTCACTCCTTTTTGTTCATAACTCTACTGTCACTGTTGATTGGTGGCTTTCAAACTAATATGCCTTGGAGTTATCTAGAGTGCTTGCTCAAAGCAATGATGCTGCGCAGTGCCCTAAGAATTTCTGATTGAACATATGGGGTTAAGTCTGAGAATGGCATTTGTGCAGCTTAGTTATAGCTGCTGCATGGAGAATACACTTTAAGAACCGCTGAGTTAAACTACCCTCTTCTGGAAAGCAGGGGAGTGCATCTTCATTTTATACAGGCAGCTTAATACAGCATCTGTTCATAATGTTTATCCTCAAATGCATAATCAATATGGGAAGGGAGAAATGAATGAAGCTATTATTATAAACCCTTTTACATTCTTAAGTCCATAGCTTACTTAGAGCCCTTCATTCTCAGAACAAATTTGTCTTGTAATTTGACATCAAAGCCAGTCTCTAAACATCCCTCCTCTTCAAAATGTCTTTACTGCTTTTCTTTCTTATGTACCAAAGAATAGTAAGTTCCTCTGAAGCTAGCTTTAATCTTGCTCTCTTTCCCCTTCTGGGAACTTCACCAGTAGTCACTTCTTTTTATTTTTAGTAATCTTATTTTCCCTCCCCTTTGATTCCGTCACTGACCTGAAAAAGAGAATTCCAAGTCTTCCCTATTTGGTTATGATAGTTTGGATTGCAAGTGACAATATCTGACTCAAACTCCTCTTGCTTTAATGGCTTACATGACTTGAAGTCCAGTGACTGGGTAAGCTTTAGAATTGTTAAATCATATTTGAGTTGACTCTGCTTCATTCCATTGGTTTTAGGATGTTTTATTGACAATCAGTACTGCTTACGTCCTTCAGGAGGTGTAGAGAGAGACTAGGAGTGAGCAAGAGATCCAGAAACTCCACAAGAGCAAGAAATAATTTCCCCAGAAACTTACAGCAAAACTTAACTCTCTCACCTGCCAGAATTTTTTCACAGACACATTGCTGAACAAATCACTGACCTATAGTCTCAGCTTCCTTCAGTGATGCAGTTGTCTGCAGGTGATATGAACACTGTTCAAAATTTAAATTGTGTTAGGAAGTAGAAAGGAAGAGTAGATAATAATGTCTGTCGTGCCACCTATCTTAAAATAATAGCAGTGGGAGCCACTTTAGTTTTACCTATTCTAGTTACTGTCGTGTCTCGTAGTATTGAATTTTGTCATAAATCTACTTTGTATTATAAGTTAGACTTTCACATAAAACACTAGAAGGCTAGAACTTATTGACAATATCCTCTTATATATAAAATTATAAAATAAATTGTGACTTTAATATGCAAAATGCCAAATAAACTACTCATCACCACGTGAGTCTATTCCTGCCACCTCAGATCCTCTCTATAATGGAATCACCTTTCCTTTTAACACCTGTTTTCTTTATTGTTTTTTAGGATGATATTTTCCAAAAGTTTATTTCCAGTAATTGGTTCCCCCATTTTCTTCAACAATAAGGAGTCTCATTTCCCTAGTTTTCAAGGCGTTTGATATGTTATGCCACAATGAGATAAATCACACAACCATGTAAATTAAAATGACCACACCAAATGTTGCTGTGGAGAAGAAATTGGAACTCTTACTTTTGGTGTGAATGTAAAATGGTCCAACTACTTTAGAAAACTGGCAGTTTCTTAAATAGTCAAACATACACCACATGACCCAGTGATCCCACTCCTATATTTACTTAAATGAAAGGGAAATATGTCTACATTAAAACTCAGACATGAACACTCATAGCTTTATTTATAATAGCCGAAAACTGGAAACAGTCTATACAGATGTATAGATGAACATTTTATATCCATAGAACAACTCAGCAATAAAAAAGAATGACTGATATATGTATCAACATGGATGAATCTCAAAATCATTATGCTGAATGAAAAAATAAACAATGGGTACATACTGCATTTCATTTATATACAATTCTATAAAAAGTAAACTGCATGTATAGTGACGGCAGTTCAGGAATTGCAATAGACTGGGTGGATAGGAGTGGCTATTGGAATAGTTGGCAAAATAACAGAAGGAAACCTTTAGGAGTGCTATATATGCTCATGATTCTGGTGACGGTTTCACTGACATATGACTGAAACATCACATTTTACACTCGAGTTTATTGTCAACTTACACTTACATAAGTGTTTTTTAAAAGTTAATACTAATCCCTATTATCCCATTCCATGCTTATTTCAATACTTCTTTTTTTGATGGAAATAAGCCCCCCAAAGTTGCCCTTCTTCGAAACCGACCGCAAGAAACCTTCCAGGGTATTTATTTCACTGATACCCAAGCACGATCTGTATGTCTTCTCTCTTATTGTCGCTAGGAGGCGCGTGCCGAGGAGGTCGAAACCTTTTGCCTCTCTAGCTCAGACCTAACATCGGAATGGACTTCCGGTCCTGCTCCGTCCGGCTTCCGAGGGAGCGTACCGACTACGGAACGCGTTCCTTGTGTGACTGTTAGGCTTGAGGAGATCCGAGCCGGCGGCTTCTTTAATCTCAGGGTTCGGCTGCGGCCCTCGCCGCCTAGGGCGGAGTGTCGGGTTCACTCGTGCTCCGGCGGCCCTTTCTTTTTCACTGGAGTGAGAATCCTGCCATGGCGGCCCCTGCTCAGCCCAAGAAAATCGTGGCCCCTACGGTGTCCCAGATCAACGCGGAGTTCGTGACCCAGGTACGAGAGCGAGCCTGGTGTTTGTGAAGGGATGGGGACGTTGAGGCCCTGAGGCCTGGGGTTGGGATTTTTCTTGGGACTGGAGGCATCTAAGCGTCATTCGTCAGTTCCTCCATGCAGATCCGTTACTGAGTGTATGCCATGTCGCTGCTGTGCTAGGTGCCGGGCTACCGTGCTGAACGACTGCTCTGCTCTGAGAAGTTAGCGTTCCAGGGAAGACAGACGTGTAGAAAGAGAATTACTATGTGCCTGTTGTATAGTTGTCGTAGGAGCGATGGGTCCAGAGAAAGACCACCCAGCCTGCCGGAGACCTATAAGGCTCCATAGCAGAGGTGATATCAGCTGAATTGATGCTTGAGGAATAGGATTTTTTCCTGGGTGCAGTGTAATCTCAGTTTTTGACACCTGCTCCCAATAGATACATATATGACAGAGAAATCGTGCGATCTGAAAGGATTCGTTTATAACCTGTTTACTGTGTTGCATTGTGAATGTAGGCTTCACATTCCAGGGTAGCCAGGGGAGGCTTTAGGGAAACAGAATCCTGTAGGTCTCAATAACATTCCTAATGTTTATTGTCGCTTCGGGTGTAGAATAGTAGTGCAAGAAGCTCAGTGCAGAAGTTATCATCCTACGTACTTTCTTTCATTTTTCGGGTCTCAGAAGATTTATCAGGGCAGAAGTCTAGGAGTCATTTTGAGTCTTCCCTTTCCCGTAACCCCTACATTTATGCTTTCTAAATCTCTTTTCAATTTGTCTGCTTCTCTACACCTCTGTAGGCTAAGTTGCTACCTTTTATTTCTGCTAGCCCTAAGCATTTTAACCTTTCTTTTTATCTTTCTTCTTGCTCCACTCTAGCCCATTCTTCATATTGCCATAAGAGTTGTTTTACACAAATGAAAAGCTGATCATACCTCTTATCGTCTCAAAATCTTTGAAGTATTCTAAATGTGGTACGATAAGGACTCAGATTTGAGAACTGTGGGGGGGGAGATATAACCAAGATGAGCAACTAAATAAAATAATGTTTCTTCCTCCTGTCTCTTCCTGCCTGCCTACTTGTGTTCATTCCTGCTGGCACCTTTCCTTAAAAAAGGAAAAAAAAAAGACTGCAGTCCTACAGAGGTTGTGTGTTCTGACCTGTGCTTATATCAGTTTTCTCTTTCCTTTCCAACCCCCTGGTTTAATCATACTGAGCAACATTTATATGAATCTGTCTTACTGTCTTTCACCTTCTGACCTTTCAACACTGCTCTGCTTGGAATCCTCATTTTTTCCGGCTTTCTTTTAAATGGTTATTTCATTGTTATTCATCTACATAACTTTAGAGAGACTTTTCCTGACCACTTAAACAACTAGATTCAATTTCAAGGTGATCTGGATTATTTCCCTTTTCTCATATACTGTCTTTGTATTTTTGTCATTGGTTTCCTTCCCTCATGGAGCTTGCATTTTAGGGGGAAGAGCCAGACAAATGAACAGTGTAGTTTCAGATAATGATAAGTGCTGTCAGGAAAATGAAACAGGGTGTTCTGACCATGACTTGGGTGAGATATATGAAATATAGTCAAGAAAGTCCTTTCTGGGGTGACAGTTGAGCTAAGAAGGAGCCATTTGGGGGAAGAGGAGTGAAACAGTCCAGAGACTAGCAAGTGTAAATGCTTTTTGGTGTGGCTATAAAGCAAGCCAGAAACATACGCTGTAAGAGTGAGAACGGTATAAGTTGAGGTCAGAGAATATATAGGGACCAGATTTTATATATGGTTTTCGAGATTGTGGTAAGAAGTTTGAATATTTTTGCTAAATACATTAGATGTTAATTGCAATCCAATGGGTAATATTGTAGATAGCTCCCTCTAAATAGTGTAAGCCAAGAAATAAACCAAGAAATCCATCAGCAGATTGACAACCAGAACAGTAAAAAGGAGTGTTAAGGAAACAAATGCAAACTTTGATCATTGTTCAGTCTCTATAAAGAGCAATAAACAGAATGATGGTGTCTGTATTCTTCCCTGCAAGTTCCCTGCATGACACTAAGAGGCTGCAGAGCTGTGAACACAACTCACCTTCAGTGTAGACTCCTAACCTCACCCACAGCCACGGTCACTGTTCTGGTCACTATATTGCACAGCATGTGTGGAAAGTAGGAAGTAGGAGCCCTATTCCAGTATTACTGATTTTATTCCCTTTATGTTCTATACCTTTGTGTTTTATAGCCCAAAGTATTTCTGATAGTAATAAAGGACCTTTTTTTGAAGCTCTGAAAAAAGGAAAATGAGTGGGGAGTAGAGTGGGGAGCAAAAGTCGTTATGGGGTGACTAGTCTGTAGAAGAGATGATGGTGGCTACCACTATTGGAGAATGAAATGGACATATGTGTTCTGAAGCTAGAGGCTTTTGGACCTGGTGATGATTGTGGAAAATAGAGGCAAAAACAAACAGCATAGTTTGAACAACTAGGTGAATGATTTGAAAATTTACTCAGATCGGGACGGTTGGGTAAGGAGAAGGTTTAGTGGGAATATCGAGAGCTTTATTTTAGCCATATTAGGTGAGATGCATAATGGGCATTCAACTGAAAATGCTGCAAATGCCATAGAATATGTGAGTCCAGAGCACATTGACAAGATCTGGGCTTGAATATAAATTTGGGAGTTCATTACTCAAGATGGTCATTAAAACACTAGGATTGACTGAGATGTCCTAGAGAATGTTAACATGTACCATTTGTTGTATCATGTTTTTTTTTTATTGTTGTTTGTTTGTTTTTTAAAGGAAAAGTACAGGCAGAAATAAAGGCAGGTGCGCAAGCAGACAGGAAGGGAGAGAGGCAGAAGAAGCCTTTTATTTATTTTTATTTTAGTACGTCTTGTTTGTTTCCCTGCCCACCCCCAACCCCAGCCTGTCCCCAGGCCCTGGATGCGAACCTGGGTCCCTGGGTTATCTGTGGACAGCATTTGACTGGAGGCAGCAAACTTAACCACTACTCCACCAAAGCATGCCTGTATCATCCATTTGATTGTGGAACTGAAGTTAGGGACCATGTCTATTTTAGTTACCATGTTTTACTCCTCACACCTAGCATTGTACTAGGCACACATCATTGATGAGTATTTGTAAAAAGAATAATGAGTGAATGAGTTTAAAACAGAGCATTAAGATGTAGTAGAAGAAATAAATGCTCTCAGCAATCTTAGACTGTGATAACAAATATTAATGCCTCATATTTGCCACATGCAGTTTGGGGCTCCTCTAGGCTGCAAAGATGAATAAAATATGATCCTTGTTTTTAGAAAATTCCAGTCTGTGAAAGGAGACTTTAAGATACTTAAAAGCTCATTATAGTTGGGTGTGATAAATGCCAGAATAGAGATGTGAGGGAAGTGCTTTGAGAACAGTTTAAAATGATTACATTTATCTCAGCAAAGAATTTCCAGAAAAAAATTTTACTTTTGAGATGAACTTTGAAACATAAATAGGAAGGTGGGGAAATGGGTTTTCTAGGTAGAGGGCACATACTGGATTTAAGTGGTGTGTTCTTGTCCATGGTCTTATTATTGTCATCGTTGTCATCCTCCTCCTTCTAAATTTAATTTCTGAACTCCTGGCACACCTGCCCCGAGAAGGTGCATTTTATTTATTCTTAAATGAATGAAATCTTGAAGTTAAAATTTGGTTTTAGAAAGATCACCTATCTGAACTTTGTGGCATCACTTTTTTATGTGTGTATTTTTATTTCCTTTTTGTCTTTCAGTAAGATTTATTTTGAAAATTGAATGTTATCATGGTTATACTAAGTGGAGAATGAAAAGGGTTTCTACTCTGCATGAAGTGTAGAGCACTGTAGGTGAGGGCAGTGTGTTCCTGGAAGTGGCAGTGTCTGTTAGACCCCAAGGAGAATCTGAGAGAGACAAAAGAAATTTGATAGATGCTTCATAAGTAGTTGCTGCTAGATCTTTAATGAAGTAGAAGTGTACAGTGAACAATTTGAATTAGAAGACAGGATTTACATATTTATTAGGAAGCCCCTGGATCCATGAAAGCAGGTCAGGTTCAATTCTCTTAATGGTGTAATGTAGGAGAAGACTTACTTTGTGTGAAGCCCATAGGGAGCAGAATGAGTAAATGATGACACCACAGAATAATTGGGGGTAAAGTGAGTATTTTCTGTTGAATTGGAGAGTGGGCTGTTACCCTGATTTTTTGAGACTTTTCCTCAGGACTGAAGTCCACACTACTTGGAGACAGTATATTTACTGTGATAGGTGGTTATAAGAGCACAGAAGTCCTAAGTCACATCTCTTAAGTGTTCTAAAGTGGACAAGAAAGATAAGCAATCAAATGATTAATAATATAGAAAGATAAAACTGTAATAGAGTTATTTACAAAATCAAAGGAAGGAAGAAGAAATTATATCCAGCAGCTATGGTTGAGGAAACCCTTATAGATCAGGTAATGTTTTAGATTTTACTTCTTTTGTTCATTCAGCTTTGCATTTGTGCATCCACCCATCTATCAGCTGTTAGAGTGCTTCCTATATGCCAGATACTATGCAGTCTCCTTTTTTAGTAAATAATTGAGTTCTTGTGCTTGCCAGAGTTTTCTTTTTTTCAAGAAGTTATAGTTGACTTAAATCAGTAAGCCTAGGTTGTTTCTTTAATATTATACAATTCTTTTGAGTATCTGGAGACATTGTGTATGTATGTGTATTAGATAGATAGATAGATAGATAGATAGAGATATTTAAAATTCACAATTTCCAGTTAAAAGTAATCTGAAATATACAGCTCTTATTTTATGTAATAATCTGCCAATAAGCTACAATTTTTAAAATTTTTGTTGGTTTGTCTGGATACATACTAATCATTTAACAATTTATTGTTTTTAAAATCAACATTCTTGAAGATTTTGAATCTAGTTTTTAGTGCAGAATTAACTCTTGACCAATTATAATTTGGGGCAGCTCACTTAATCTTTCTAAACCGGAATTTCTTTATGCTGAAGATGTCTGACTGTGGTTATTAACTTCAACCTGTTGTTTGCCAAGGGGTGATTAGCAAAGTAGATTGTTTTTTTAAATCACTGTAGCAAGGTACAGCACAGGGCATGTCACATTTTGTGGGTTCGAGCCAACTAGCCTGTATGCTCATATAGTCCCCTTAAAATGTAAAATTACTCTGTCCCCCAATGCCAGTTGTGCCATGTTGAGAAACAGCTTATCACGAAATGACCGCAGTGGTTTGAATCTGACTTACTATTTATACTGTTTACATTTACAGTTGGCATGTAAATACTGGGCTCCACACATCAAGAAGAAATCACCTTTTGATATAAAGGTAAGTATTTTTAATGAGTGCTCTTTGTTTCTCTTTCGAGCTGTTTCAACAGAAACTTCCCATATTTTTTAATACATTAAAATTATACTTTGTGATTAGCAAGCAGTTACTCATATTAGAAAATATAGAAGTTACTTATGGAAAATAAAGATCATTACCCAGAAATACCCTCTATCATTTTGTTCTATTGTCTTTACACTTTAAAAAAAAAAAAAAAAAAAAAAAAAAGTGAGTTTTCCTGTTTATAGATTCTTAGATTATTTTAATTTATCATTATTATGAATGAACATGTAATGAATATCTTTGTATATGCAGAAATGTTTGTACAATTTTTGACAGTTTATTTACCGTAGAATCTATTGCTTTATCTTTTATTTTTAGTTTGATAAACAGATAATCAGTAATGACGGAAGAAGTGGGAGTTGTTTAGTGTTGAGAATTAGATAAGTCAGGACCAGTAATATTCAATAAGAGAATGAATTTATGGTTCAATTTAGAATAAATGAAAAGAAAAAATTCTAAATGTAGAATTACTTTGTATTTAATAGGTTCTTAAAGAGACATCTTTAAATGAAATAGAACTGACAAATTGCATGCCATTTAACAAGTAATAAAGACTCATTTTAAGCTCTGCCATTATAAATTGAATCGTAATGCTTTAGGCATTGGTAGAACTGAACTTAACCAATTTTCTTTTTAACATTATGTAAGCTTAAATGTTTTATTAGTACATATTTTGCCAACAATCCCATTTTACTCATCAGGAAGTTATTCATAAATATGGCTTATAATAATTACCCTTAGTTATCTGTTGGTTCACTTTACTTGCTCTATGCTATTTATATTTAATATATATTGAACCTGGGACTTCTTGCAGTCAATTTTGATTAATAACAAAAATATCTAGATGACACTACTAGATTAATTTGAACTTAATTAGGTTAAGTTTTCAGAGATTAAATTTATATCCAGATCATTTTAGTTAACACAGTTATGACTCTAGGTGAAGCTATGTATGTCTGTTTAGAACTTTATTAGAAGTCTCTCTTTAAAGATGATTATACCCTTCATTTTATTATTTGAATTTCAACAGAATGAAAAACAACAGAAAATACAATAAGTCTTCACTTAACATTGTTGTATTAAAAAAACAAACACAATTTTACTATAGGGCTAATTGACTTATAAATAAGAGTTAAATTCCTGTGGCATATTTCTGGTCACAAAACATCCCTAAATTTCTGAACAAAGACCCAAAACATTTCTAATATTGAATAATAATTCGTATCCATTCATTCTTTTTCCCAACCTGCTTATTCTAGTTTTGGTTCTCCAGTAGCTGCCAGTCCTAACAACTTAGGGCACAAGATGGAAACCTTGAGTAGGAGGCCCTTCCAGGTCAAGGTGCCCCACACACACCCAAAACTCACTCAGACCAGGACAGTTTGGATGATGCCAGTTAGCTTAACTTGTACCCCTTTGGAATGTGGGAAGAAACAGGAATACCGTAGAAAAGTCACCCAGACATGAGGAGAACATGCAAACTTCACAGATAGAAGCCCCTGTTGGAAATCTTTCTTTTTCTCTCTTCTCAACAATGTTATAATGAAATGGCTGTGAACAAAGTAGATGTTATTCTCAGACCTGCTGTAATTTGTCTTAAGACTTTTTAAGACTTTTTTGCCTCATTGTTTCGCTCACTTGACTCTACTACAAGCATTTATATGACAAATATGCTTTGAGCAGTTAAAAGACATAATTACCATAGAATTACATATTGTGTTATATTATAATTGTATTTTATCATGATAAAGTACTTCATAATTTTACAGTAGATTTTTGTTTTAACTAATATCACTAGCATTATTACTTTTCCTACTGACAACTGTAATTAAAGGCTCACCATGTGCCGGCACTTGCACTAAATTCTTTATAAATAGTGTCTTATTTAGAGTAACCTATGAGATACTTTGTATTATTAGATTTTTTTTTGTGAATTGGGAAACTGAGTCTTAGAGCAGTCAAATACTTGGAAAGGTCCTAGCCATCAGTAATGAAGGTTTGTGGTTTGAACCAGGATTCCAGCTCCAGAGCTGATTATTGAGTAATGCTCCATCCTGCCCATCCTAATCCAGTGAATGAAAATTCTGTAGCTTTCTTACATGCATTAGGAAAACAGGATGTAAAGATGAGCATTTTCTTCTATTATATCTTCACATTTTTACTTTCTGTTTTGTTTTTGAGAGGCTCTTAGAGTCTGATATTTCTGCACTTTAACATTAAATTTAAAAAAAAATTCAGATCTTGGGAATTTTTATTTTTCCTAGAAATAGTATAAATAATTATTTAAAATATTTTAAAATAATCATTTAAGACTTTTAAAGTGTGTGTGTATATATCCTTTTTTTTCCCTTTCTTTCCTACTGTACTGCTTCCTGTTCTTTCACATGTTGAACATAGTGTGAATGCAAAAAATCTCTCAGATATTTCAGTAGCAGTAAATTTTGTTTTATTTTTGTTTTTTACGCCACCAGCCCTGGGTCAGAAACCTAGAACCCTGAATTTTCCATGATCTGCACCTTACTCGCCTTAGCTGCCTGAGTCACACAGGTGCACTCAATCTACTTTGTGTCATCTCAGTAATTGAGAACTACCGATTTGTGGTCTGAAAAATTATTTGAGGTATTAAACATCTTTATTTTATTTATAATAGGTCATTGAAGATATATATGAGAAAGAAATTGTGAAATCAAGGTAAGAATGAGTTTAATTTTCATACATAGAGATCTAGTAGAATTTCATATAAACTTCTAAACATTGCTTAAATTTTTTTCTTTTTTATTTGATCATCATAGAAAACTTTTTATCTAGCTTGAAGAATAAAGTTATTTCTTTGCCTTATAATTTCTTCCGTGTTAGAGGGATTTAATATCATTGGATTTATTTGGTTGTAAGTAATAAAACTTATTTTAAATTATATACTGAAGGTTAAGTTTCAATAAATCTTCCTTGTCCCTTGATATGCTTATCTTAATGTATTTTATCTAATTTTAAAATATTAAAAATTATTATTATTATTATTACTTCTTGAGTCCTTACTATGTACCAGATTCTGTTCTAAGAATTTTGCATCTAGCAGCTCATTTTCTCACAATTCTGTAATAGTCACTGAGCCTACCCTCATTTTATGGATGAGGAAACCAAGGTACAGAGAATTTAAGTAAATAACCAAAAATATTTCCCAGTAGTTAGAAGTAGAGTTGGGTTTTTAATCCTGGCTTTTAGTCTCATTTCCAATGCTGTTCTTAAATAGAACAGGGTCCAATGCCCTGTGGAACTCTTGTAACCAGCACAGTTAGATATATTATTAATCATGTTAGAATTCATCCAAATGATGTTAAACTGAAGGCAAATGGTGACTTATAGAGCAATTTATTTTTGCCGAAGTGTTCTTCTTTATTAAAAATATGAGTTATAATACAGAAAAGGGCATAAAATAGAAAGGTATACTATTCCGAATTATTATGGTATATAACCACCACCCAGGTTTAAAAAAAAAGAGAGACTTTTGCATATCCGTTCACTTTACCATTTTAATATATAAGCATATAAATGTAAATATGATAGTGTAGTTTTTCTTTCTTTTTTTTATTCAAGTCACTCTTTTGGTGATTGGCTTCTTTTGTTCACAATTATTATTTTTAAATTGTCTATTTAATAGTAAATCTTGAAGTAATTAGTTCAGAAGTTCACACTATCAGGGCCCTTGTCAGCCTTGAACAGTTTTTTTCTGGCTTTCCCTGAGTGATCGCAAAGAGATTCCTACTGCTCCCATGTTTTTATACAGCCGTATCCCAGACAGGAAATGTGACAGTTCTGAAGCAAAAAAACTCCCCTTCTTTGCATATCCCTTCCTATTGTTTTCCTTATCATATTGAATAATCTAATTTAATGTATATAATTTATCTAATTTTGGGAGGATTTAATGAAAATCATGGTAAGCTCTTGTCACAGTGTCAGGCACAAAGCATTTGTCAGTAAATATTGTGACTTAAAAAAGCTTCAAGTCCTTCAAAGTATTTATATTTGTCATTACCATTTGTAACTTTTTATCCTTATTTTTCAAGTTCTTCTGGCATATTGTCCAGTTTCTGAACTCAATTTTATGTGTGTACCTTTAGTCATGTTCTTAACTTAATCTGTCTCAGAGTTATTGGAAGAACATAGGACTCAGATTTGATGAATACTGCCAAGATTGCGAAAAGAGAAATTGAGTCCTTTTTGTCGTACAAGACTTTCTCAGTTTTCCAGTCATTAAAAAAAAAAAAAAAAGACTATCCTACCTCTTTTTGCACAGGAGAAAACTAGGCCCTAAATGTTAAAAAGCTATTGCCATGATAACATTGAGTCACAACTAGAATATGATCTTCTGTTTCATGAGCCATTTGTCTTTCTTTTATCTTGATGTCCTATTTGTTGCTGAAGAAATGAAGAATGCAGTTTTCTGTATATTAGGCACTCAGTAAATTCTGCTGTCCAATGTGCAAGAGAAACGTCTGTAGGTGGAGATCTAGAATGTGCCTTACAAGATGTATCACTTTGCAGCCTGGCCGACTGTTGAAACCAGGACCTTGGCAGTGTTCTTTGTGCTTTCGCACACTAAAAATTTTCATTTCATTAGCACTGAAGTTCTGTGGCGTGCTTACTCAGTGGAACTGTTTGAGAGATAAGAAATCAGTGGAATAGGGTTTTGACAGGATAATGGTCTCTTTGAGTATTATAAATTCAGAATGCATACAATTTAATTTTTAAAGCTGGAAACTGTTACCTAGTGTCAATGTTCTGGTCTGGCTACTTTATTTCCATTATACAAAAGGATAAAATGAAATTAATGGACCTTTGAACCTGCCTCTGAAGAGATACCCTGTAACCACAGCATTGTTTATTTGTATAAAACAAAGTTATTTCTGTTTAAAAAGACAACATGATAGATATCTTATAGTCCCACCATAATTTTCTAATATTTTAGACTTAATGTCAAAACTAAAAAGCATGTGAAAAGATCGGTTTCCACATATGTCAGAGAAACATGTGTCTCTTGTGCTTTTAGGAAAACTTCAGCAGATTGTTTCTATTTTAATATTAATGAAAAAATGTTGGTCATTGCTTAAGAAATTGAGACAGTGTAGCTTTTGGCAGTTGTGATTTTGTATTATAAATATTGATTAACATTTATATTTTAACCAAAAGTATTTATTTAATCTATGTGTTATATCCCAATATGTCATGGGTTGAATATGTTTATATCTGAGTAGGATAAGATTTCACCTGGTGTGCACTGGGGGCTCAGGCACTAAGCTGGCAACTGAATCATAGACCATGTAAAGCTTAAGGATCCCTGTGGAGGGACCCACCAAAATAAGTAAATGAAAGTGCTTTCTTCTCTTCTTCCTTTCTCTCAAAAAATTTTATTTAAGTTTTAAAAATATAATAAAGTCCCTATTGGCTCACATCCTTACATCCACCTATGGCAGATTTTTGAAGGAACCCATAGCATTCGTTCTGTTCAGGGCTAATTAACTTCTGATGTAAAATTCAGATTGCTTATTTTGTCTAGAAATAAAGGAGTGGAGTGGTGGTTTGGTGCAGTGCATGCATCCCAAGTATCTGGAGCAAGTAAATGCTTCCTCTCCCTGTCTGCACCTGTAAGGAGTGGGCTGGGTAGGGAGTAGTTTCTGTCAGCCGTCCCTGGTAAGTTTCATGCAAAAACCAAGGTCCCTGGGTCCTCGGAGTAGGTGGTGGGTGCTTTCTCTTAAATGCTTTATGCACTCTAAAATAAAGTTTAAATTTAAAATTGGGGGAAAATAAGAATAAATTACCGTGGAACAAAATATAAGAAAATCTAAAATAAAATTAGCTTTTTCAATGATAATTGGCACAAAATTAATACTTCGGTGCTCAAACAGAACTCAGAATATGTCTGCATTAATAACTCTGAAATGTTTATATTCTTTAAGCATTTTAATTGCTTTCTATATTTTCAGGTTTGCCATCAGAAAGATAATGCTTTTGGAATTTAGGTGAGTTGAAAGGCTTTACTTTGATGAAGTTAAAGATGACAATGTGTTCTCTGTGAGTGGTTAAATAAATAATTCTAAATATTTGAATATTTTTCATCGATTTATTTTAGAATATGATATCCTTGTTTTCAAAGATGGTGATATGTTGTTAGCATCAGCTGTATTCTGAGTTGTTCTCCCTAGTTAAGCTAGTAAGTAATCAGTAATTTCTGAACATTTTCTTGGGTCTTCTAGTCATCATCAGTTTGTTCAGGGAATAAATTGGAGTGCATTTTATAGCCCTTTTTCTCCTGCTAAGTTGTTATTGCCAAGGTAGCTTTGTTTTGATCTAACCACTTGTAATATTTCTGATAAAATAGAATGTATAATTTTTATAGGAGTAGATTGTATTATGTTAGAGCCATGTGTGTTCAGTAGACTGAAAATATAAATGTCAAGGTTATTGTTGATGATAGTACCATTTACCATTTATTGAACACTTACCTTGTGTTAAGTACAGTGTTAACCATTTTAAAAAGAGCTTTCTCAACAGCTCAGCCAAGTAAATAGTGTTATTTATTTCTATTGAGTGAAGGAAGAAATTGAGATTAGAGGTTAAGTGATTTGGTTAAGATAATGCAAATCAGTTTTGGGCAGAGCTGAGATTCCAGTGTCTGATGTCACAGCTCAGATTTTTTTTATTCTCCATAATTACCTTGAGGTTTAGTCTGCATCAGAATTCAGAGGCTCTGTATTAACAGTTGTTACTCCCTGCCTACACTGATTTGATCTTCACCAAAAATGGCATGAAGTATGTGGTCTTATTTTTAAGAGGAAATTAAAGTTTATGGATAGATAAGTAGTAAGTTTAGTCACTGCTCTGCCTAAGAGCTATGTTGTTAGTGAATACTTTATCACACTTAATTTTTGCTGTAACCCCAGTAAGCTTTCCTTATTTTTAGAGAACACTAGACCAGAAATTATAAACATCTGACTATAAGATAAATATGTTCTTTCCATTATACTATGCTATTTTTCAAGAAAATAGATAAAAGTCAAGAGTCTGCTAATTATATATAATTAGTATAAAACCAGAATGCCATAGTACTGGCAAATATCAGAAACCAAGAGTATTGCTGAAACTAAAGGAAAAAGCAACAGGAACAGATTGAAGGCAGCAGTGATGGTGAAATATTTTTAATAATTGAAAAAATACATTGTTACCTTTCACCAATTTTTATGTAATTTCTATATAAGAAAGCTATTTTCTCTGTGCTAACCCTTAACTCATCTAGAGTTTGTAGTAGAGATACTGGGCGGTCTCTTACTAGAGTGGCAAGTTAAATATCATATAGAAGGTAGCTGAAGGAAAATGAGAAAGGAAAGGGTTTCTGCTGATTAAACTCAGCAGGACTTGTTATTATCTAAATTGCAACTGCTGAAATAGGATCAGGAGTTATTGAATAATCCTCAATTTTAGAGAGAAGAGATGTAGTTTGGAGTCAGGTATATATCATCTGTATATCATGAAGATTATCTTGGAAAAATCGCTGACTCATATGTTCAGTTTCCTCTTCTGAAAATGTCAAAAATTGGTTTGGAGTTTGCTCTGTAGTAGCATCACACCCAAAATAAGACATTCCTATTAAAAACTGGCAAGCCTGGAACATCTGGTATAAACAAATGTAAAGGTACTCTAAAAGGATATGTATCCAACTATACTGGGGAAAAAAAAAAAAACCCTGTGTATAGTACAGACTCCCTAATTACAAAACACTTACTTATAATAATCCCTCAAAGAACAGAATTAAATTCCCCCTCCCCTGAACCTCAGGTAATTAATGAATATATATGGTGAAATAGTTATGTTTAAAGTTATTATGAATATGAAAGAATAAATACAATGTGTGAAAAGGAAAAGGATACTAAAACTGGACAGATTGGAGGAAAAAATAAAATCATTGAAATTGAAATGCTCAGTGGACAAATTAAAGAGCAGATTCAACATAGCTAAAGAGGAAATTAATGAACTGGATTATAGATCTGAGGAAATGACTTAGAAGATAGCAAAGTGAAGTAGAAATGAAAAATATGAAAGGAAATTAAGAGATATGGAGACTACAATGAGAAAGTTTAATAAGAATTCCGGAAGAGATTTTAAGAGTAGGGGAGTGTTATTTAGAAGAGATGGTGGTTAATAATTTTCTTTAGTTGAAACACATGAGTCTTTTGGATTCTGGAAGTAGAGAAAATTGTGAACACAGCCATTGCACAACAACAAAAACCATATATATCTGCTGGAGGGAAAAAGATTACTCAAAGAAGAATGAATATGAATTGATTGTAGACTTCCTAATTAGAATAGAGAAGATAATAGAATGAAACTGATACATAAGAAAAAAATCACCATCAGCCTAGAAAGAATCCTATAAAGAAGTAAACTGCCATGAAATAAATTTCAGACAGATTAACACTATTGCTGACAGAAGTTCTCAGAACCATAATGCTGGAAAAAGGGATTTGAACTTGTAAGAAAGGAATGAAATGAATCTTCATGAATTTTATTTATAAAAAGAAAACTCTTAGTTTCTTACTTAGAAACTTTTGACCATTATTTTCAATAAAATCCTACTTACCCAGTTTCCTAGTTTCTTGCAAATTAAGCAAGAGAGATTGCTAAAATAGTCCCATGGAAATACTAGTGTGAGCAGACATTAGTTTGAAATACAAAGAAGAAAAGTAGCACTATGGCAGAATCTAAAACACTTAACTGTGTGCATATGTGTGTATGCACATACTCATGCATGAGTGATTGAAGTTATGCATGTGGAGTGACTTAAAGTAGAAACAAAAGTTCCTGCTTTTTTTTTTTTTCATTAATACCTGAGAGTATTTTACAGCCCAACACAGTAATTGGTCTTTATAGCAACCCAGAACAATAAGAAATGGTTAAGTTGTTAGAAATCAGAATTACTTAGATTTGTTGAGAAAAATTTTCATCAAAATCTTAAAATAAGAATTTTGGCATACTGAGAGAAAAAACCCAGTTGACTTAAAAACTGACTATGTTGAATACCTTGTAAGTTGATTATTACAAAGCCTCTTTTTAATTGCTTCATATATTCTGGAAATCATTCACTTCTGATATGAATTAGTATTAATGTCTCATTCGTGTGTGTGTGTATGTGTATACTTAGTATGTCTATATACAAACATGTATACATATATATGTGAGCAACTATCCATTATTTCATTTTGTTTTAGAGAAGATATTTGTCAAATAACTTCTTTTTTTACTTCATGAAGAGCCCTAGGTAAAGGGAATATCCAGTGTTCTGATCATAATAATTACATATGTTAGTAACTTTTGATGTCTTCCTACTTGAAAGTAGAACACTCTTTCTCCATAGGCACACTTGCTGTTTATGAGTTTGTAGTAGGTGGAAGTGACCTAGGTTACAGGTGGATTTGTGAAGGATTCTCAAAGTATAAATACAGCCTTTCAAATGTTTTAAGAAATTTGTAAAAATAATTATGCTCTTTCAGGTGAATGAATATTATGGTGATTGGTGGTAACTAATGAAATACTTTATGCCATTTTACTCTTTACAGCCAGTATCTTGAAAATTATCTCTGGATGAATTATTCTCCAGAGGTGTCCAGCAAGGCTTATTTAATGTCTATCTGCTGTATGGTGAATGAGAAGTTCAGAGAAAATGTCCCTGCATGGGAGGTAACAGATTAAACTTATAGCTTTCATATTGTACTCACTTAAGCCATTATTAAGCAGCAGAAATATTTATTAGTAATAAATAATGCTTTTAGAACTTTACCCAATGATAAAGTAAATGTTGAGAAAATGGATATATAAAACTTAGTTTCTTTCTGTTTTAATATTTTCTTCAAACTAATTTACTAAGAACAGAAAAATCATGAATCTGGAATTTTTAATGGTATGGATTATAAAGGCTTCTTAAAGTGAGATGTATATTAATTAATGCAAATAGATAATGCTTAGATGAGATATTTTTTAGTGTCATCTTTCTCAACAGGGTATATTTTTTAGTAGTTTTACATGCATATAGTAGTGTTTCCAAATTATGATGCAAACATTTGTCATAACTTTGGAGTGAATGAAAGACTTTTTTTGGATTGCACATTTGAGGGTGGTACATCAAAGAAACCTGATGCTTGTATTTATGTACACATTTATGTTATTTTTTGTACCTTATTTGCATGCTAAAATAGAGAACTAACGTGAAACAAGAGACTGTCCTTGAGAATAGAGTAAAAAAATTATATTTACTAAAGATGTTGTTTCTTTTGTTTGTGAAAAGAAATAAAACACTTCAGATCCTAACTACAAAAGTAAGGCCTAAGCTAAATATGAGCATAATTCATAAATTAAAAAATAAAGGAATTAAAGTCATTGTTTTATTATCTGAAGTTTATTACAGCTCACAGTCTTGCCAGACCTGTATTTGACTTAATTATAAGTAAGCACATAATTGTGATTATTTTGTTTCTTTGATAGACTCCTTTTAAAAAGTATACAATTGTTTATGGGGAAAAAAGAGGTGAGCAAGCCAGTTCATATGAATTTTATTCTCTTTTTTCAGACTTTTAAGAAGAAGCCAGATCACTTCCCATTCTTTTTTAAGTGTATCTTGAAAGCTGCATTAGCTGAAACAGATGGTGAATTTTCACTCCATGAGCAGACGGTCTTACTGCTGTTTCTTGATCATTGCTTCAATAGTTTGGTAATTTTACTTCATCTTAGAGGAATTATCAAATTTCTTGTTTTTTGAGTTGAATATAGATGAGGTTGTAGTTAACTCTAGCAGTGGGGAATGAAATTAATACTAAGAGTTTAATTTCAATCACTTCTTAATAAAATCATTTAAGAGGATTTTAATATATTTGGCCTGACTTATCTAGACTACAAAAAAAAAATAATGGAACTGAAATTTTCTAAGGATGGAACACAGAATGAGAGGTGGCAGTCTGGTTAATATGAACTCTGAATAATAAGACTTGTGCCACAAACTGTATACTGATTTCATTACTTTTCAGTCATGCTTCATGCACAGACTGGCAGATCATTGGAAACTTGGGCTTTGAGTTGACTGATTGAGGGTGGTTGTGGATGAGTGCTGAGAGTCTCGTGTGCGATAGATTTTCGTTCTTTGTAAGATTACCTTAAATAGTTTCAGTAACTAGTATTTAATTTGTACATACTATGGTTATTGAAAGGTGTGTACCTATTTACGGATAAAGTGATTCTAGACTCATGCAGGAGAATGTATGAAGTTCTTTCTTACAATCCTGAAGACTGAATTTTGAAAGATGATTATTGCCTGTTTCTGTACACTGACTCAAATGGATGTTAAGGCATAAAAACTTAATGATGCTCCTAGTGGGTATCATTATCTCTTTAACATTTGTTAAGCTATATAAATAGATGTCATTCCTTATCAGAAATTGAACTCAGGCAAGGTTTAATTTAGTATTAGTGATTTGGTCTTAGGTTTAATTAACATCAGAGCTAATTATTATTAAAATGCTTTATTTTTTACTTCAAATCTTGTTACTTGAAGTAGTTATATTCTATAAAGTAGCTGCAAATACTGAATTAACTAAAACTGAATCCTCGCTACATGGGAAAATGTAGGGTTAGGTTTCAATATGATTCTAAAAACATTTTCATCAATTGATCAATACATAGCCTAATTTATATGTGTTTCTGTTTAAAGACATTTTATTTAATATGCATTTTTGCTTCATTAACATTAAACTTCACAGCAACAGCATATAGCTTATGTCTGAATAAACCTTATCTTCTAACACATGTATTTTCTCTGTAAAGCGTATTACATCTTTATTTTGCTTAGGAACACTAAACAACATTGTAACTTTATGTTTGGGGACTATTTTAAATAGAAAAATCATCAGGAGAAAGCACAAAAATGGGGGGAAAATAATACTAAATGGGCCTTGAAAAGGATGCTTATTTATACTGTTAAGGCTGAAACAAGAAGGAAGAGCATTACCTTGTTTACCTCAGCTGAAAACATGTGTTGGCATCTCAACATTTCTGCTGCTTTGTACTATCTGTCAATGACTATGAAAGCACCAGAAGTATTAAGTTTGGGGTTGCAAATATATTTTTTCAAGTATGTAAATTCACAGATATGACATCTGCAAATAATGGGATTTGACTCTGTCTTACTTTAAGGATTGAACTTCTTAATATTAATTTCATTTATTTATTTGAAAATATTGGTGGCATGTTTTCCCCCCAGAACTTTCAAAGGCAGTATGTTCCTTATATAACAACTTAGGTTTAAATACTGGTATGTTTATGAACTTTTTTTCTTTGTGCTTTAAACAGGAAGTAGACCTGATACGAAGTCAAGTACAGCAGCTTATCTCCCTCCCCATGTGGATGGGCTTACAGTCCGTAAGTATCTAGTTTTCAGGAACTTATGTATGTACGTTATATGCAGAACTTGTGGTTTTGGACTATGTAGCTTTAATACTGATATGAAAGCGGTAACTGAAAATTTCCTTTCTTTCTTAGATAATTTAAGTTATTGTGCATTAACTTGTCATCGATGTAGTTTTTTTAATTTAAAGTTTTTATGTGCAATTTTAAATGTTTTACCTTATTTCAGTATTGGAAGGTGAAATTGGGTAATATTTATTGAGCTTATAAAGATGGGAGTTTAATTTAGCAGAACATGGTTATTATCCTTATGTATATCTTTGGATGAAATTAATTGCAGACTTGAATTTTTATTTCCCTTGTTTGAATGAACATATAACCTATAGGAGAAGGTCTAGATCATGTCTAATATCAGCAGCTTCATTTTTTCATGTACTCTTCATTGGATAACCTTCCATTATCAAAAGCAAATTAACAGATCTTAAGGAATAAAGTTAATACAGTCACATTTCAGTTCAGAATTTCATTTCCTGTACTTGGGTGTTCTTGTAGATGCCCAGGTGTGCAAGTTTATTCATAGATACCAGTTCATGGAAAGATACATAGAGGGCACAGATAAATAATTCATACCAAGTTAAAAAATTATACATGCTGTAAGGAAATATGGTGATGTGATGCTTCCTTGTTTAGTTGTGATAGCTGTTTTGTGATCTTTATTCCAGACTCAAATTTCTTAGACTTCTATGATTATGCTTTTGTGTTAATGTTCATATTTTTCAGATTTAAATCTTTAATTTTAGAAATAAAGAAGGCATTTAACTGATTGAGCATAAAAATTTGACTGTCTTTTCTATTAACAATGGAGTTGATATATAGTTTTTGTTTTCGGTTTTGTTATGTTGCTTTCATGTTTTATCCCATTTCTCTATATTTTATCCATATATTAGAAAGTGTGTTAATAATCTAATCTTTATCCTTGTAAATTTTGAGGTTACTGGTGGTTTATTATATCACTCTTTCAGGCACGATTGGAATTAGAATTAAAAAAAACACCTAAGCTAAAAAAATTCTGGAATTTGATTAAGAAGAATGATGAGAAGATGGAACCAGAAGCAAGAGAGCAGTATGTTGGCAGAACTTCATTCCATGTTGTTTATTATTTAGGTTTTAGAGGTCTTAGATGATGTTGACTGGTTTGTACTTCCTTTATATACGTTGAAGGAAATTAATGATTAAAAGGTGTTTCTATTTCAATCGTCATACAAATATTTTTCACAGAAGTCTAATGAAGAAATCATATCCTCACCCTGTTTTTTTCTCTCTGCCCCAATGAAAAAATATTACTGTTCTCCCTACATATTGTCCATAATCTGTTTATCATGGATGATTCTCAATTTTTTCCGGTCTTCAGACTAAATTCAGTTTGTTTTCCTACTTCCTCACTCTTAATGACATCTGTATACTCCAGCCTTCATTCATTCGTTCGTTCATTCAACAAATACTGAGTTTATTACTTCGACAGGTAATATTCTAGATATTGGAGGCATATGGCAGAACAAAATGGAAGGTGATTCCTGCTCTTGTGGAATTTAACATTCTAGTTGGAGAAGATAATAATTTAACAGACTAATATATACCATTTCTTAGAGTGGTGACAAATGCTAAGAAAAAATAAATGTAGCGATTAAATAAACAGGTGAAGATGACTCTGACAACAACCAAATGAAAATCAGTATTTTTCACATCTACATTATTTTTTTCTTCGTCTTTGATCACATTATCATATACGTTTTAGCTATTACAGATTTTTAAGACTAAGTCAGTTATTTCCACTAAGTTTAATGTTTTTATGAACAACAAATTGTATTACTGTGCACAATTTCAGTCATCAGCTTTTATGGGTTATTTGTAATAGTGATATTTATAATCAAGTGGATGAAAGTCTGTGATAGCATCTATTTCATGAAACAACATGTGCCGTTAGAAGGATACAAAGATCAATGTTCTTAAGAGGTTTGTTTCCCTTTGTCTCTTTGAAGCTAACAGCCCTGTCATATTTACTCTGTTACTAATGGTAAGGCAACCTTTTTTCTTTATCTTTAATTACCCATTTGCACTCATTTCTCTTTCTCTGCTTATGTATATATGTTTAGGACTCACTTCCCTTGTGCCTGTGATAGCTCCTTTTGGCTCTGTCTGCTTAGAATAGTCTATATATAACTTATCTTCAAACCCTGTAGCTCCCTCTCAAATTTTGGTTCCCACTTCCAACTGAAATTTCTTTTTACATCACCAATCACTTCTAACATCTGATATTACGGAATTTTTGCTTATGTGTTCGTTTTGTGACAGTTCCTTTCCGCCTTCAGCTGATCCTGTTGATTACATGCTTTTTCTTATACCTCGACAACTTCTTTATTTTTCTCTCCTTCTGGATATTTTTCTGTTTTCCCTGACTTTGCTTATTTTACTTACAAAGGTATTCAACATCTCAAGGCTTTAATTTTTATTGTCTTTTAATTCTATCTCTTCTTCCTCAGATTTTGGAGAAAACTGAGATTTTGAGAAAATAAGCTTGCCCCAGAAGACACGAATCTAAGCTGTGACAGAATTAGACTTTAGACCTATTTCCTTTTGTCCACAAATATTTTCCCTTTGACCACTTTGCCAGTAAGAAGTTAGAATTTTGTAATTCTTTGTGATGGAGAACTCCCAGTATATTTTTATCAATAGAGTAGTGTAATCAGACTTACAGTTTGGAAAGCTCTCTCAGGACAGTTTTAGGTAGGAAGGACTTGAGACAATAATGAAAGGTCATTGTAATACTTGGGCAAGAGATTGTGAGAACTTGAATTACCATAGTGGCGTGGAGGTGAAGAGATGATGATGGAGAATAGTTATCTAATGGATTTTGGTGAGCTGTTGGTTGTGAAAGTAACAATAAAGTAACTCATTTTCTGGCCAGGTGATGGGGTAATAGTGTGATATTCACTGAGATGTACACTAGAAGAGGAAAGGTAAGATTGAGATTAAAGAGAATGATTCAATTTTGCTATGCCGGGTGGAGATTTTAACAGGTAAAGGAGGTTATGAGAAATGCAGTATATGCATGTTTAAATAGTAATTGAAGCCATGAATGTAATGAGATTATTTCTTGAGTTACATAAAATATGAAAAGAGGGTTGAGGAACAAAGGAAGACAAACTACTGGTTACTGAAACTGGTAATTGAAAAAAACTGCTTATAGAAAAATGAATTTGAGGGCAGAGTAGGAATAGCCCTTCTTTAATTTCCAAATCATATTTTATCTCTTTCATGATACCTTTCCAACTAACAGCCTCTTGACTAAGGTAGTTGGTTGCACGACATTTTGTACCAATTGACTACTCTATTTTAAACTCTCTCTTCCATTGCCTCAGTATGATTTAACCCTAAATCTCTCTGTCCCTAACTTCTCTTCTTTCCTGTCTTCAATCCATAATTCCTTGCTGTGTACGTCTATTTTGCTCCATTTTCATGAATACAAATTCGAATCACCCAAATATTACTCATTGTTTTTTTCCTGTGAATCTCACCTTTCTGCTCAGTTCCTCCTATATTTTGAAGCATTTGGGTTTGCAACTCTCCATTTCTCTGACTTCCTGTGTGTATCTATTCTGCCTGTCTTAATGGAATCGTCTTTTGTTCTTTCTCCCATCTTGTCTATTTATACTGCTGTCATCTTAATTTAGGCCTTTATAAAGTCTTGACTAACCAGTGTAATAAGTTCTTATTTGGTATTTCCTCAAACTTTCCTACAGCAATGATCCTAATGAATCATAGTTATAGAAAATTATGTTTATTTTGTCATATTCTTACTCACAGGCTTTCAGTGGTTTCCCAGTTCCCATAGGATGATTCTTGGACAAGAGATAGTAAGGTCCTGAGCTAACCTAATGGTGAACCAACATGGCTATTTCTTGTCACTTCCCCAAATCTTTGGGCTAGTGTCAATACTTCTTCCCTAACTGTCCATTCCCCTACATTGCACTCAGTTGAAGGTTAGCCTTCTAAACACTTACTGTAGGCCACAGTACTTTCTTCTGAATTTTTAAAATACATACTTTTTTTTTTTTATTAAGAAACCATCTATTTCTATAATGGCTGAAGTAGGTATAACTGTTAAGAGTTTGTACAATAGACTTAGCTCTGTTCCACACTAACTTGCTGTGCAACTTTGGGTAAGTTACCTCACCTCTGAGCCTTAATGTGAAACTGGGACAATAGTACCTGTTTCACAGAATCATTGTCAGCATTAAGTGAGATTATTTGTATGAACTACTTGGCACAGTTCAGTAAATGCACAGTTAATGTCAGCCAGTTGTATTAATTACACACTGGTTGTATTACTAATTACCTTTATGTTAAATGACTTGTAAGTTTTTATGTATTTCAGTCATTCCATTCCTTTATATTTCCAGCAGAACTGTTTTAATCATCTAAAACTATCCAATACCTGTTGAATGTTTTTCGATTAATATATAGTCCTTCTTAAATTGGTTATAAATAGAAAATTGATTTGTAAAAATAACATTTAATTTTACAACATTGTAATACTCTGTTGCTTTTACTTCTTTAAAACTATTAAGCCATAAAATTGTTCATCTCATTTTAACTAGATACCTGAACAAAACTCCTTGCTACCCCTAACCTTTAAATCACAAATGAAAAATTTTCATACTAAGAGAAAGAAGTATTTTCTTAGCTTACTTCTTAGGCTACTAACGAGGCTTTTTTCATATAGTACTGTATTTACATAAAAAAAGGAAAAGCTATTTTCAAAGTACAGTCCCAATTTCAAACAAATGGAATACTCCAACAGTATAAGAAAGGATTGTTCATCATTTAAAATTTACTTTTGAAATAAGCATGTATCAAAAATTATTTGGTCATTATCTCTCTGATTTTAGGGCCTATCAAGAAAGAAGATTTCTTTCACAACTCATCCAAAAGTTCATCTCTGTGTTGAAATCTGTCCCACTTTCCGGTAACTTTCTTCTTTTTCTTAGCTCATTTGTGGAGTTATTTAGATACCCCTATAATATTTATTAATCTCTCATCTAGAAACTGCTCTTAGAATGATTGTAAATTGTCGCAACAAAGTGCATTTTCTCCCCCTTTCAAATATATTATTACCAGTCTGAGTATTGTGACTCTTCTAAGACACTTAAAAATGTGTCTTAAATGGTTATTAAAATGTTCATTTATTTGATAGATTTTTTTTTTTTTTCAGTTTATTTACAAGACCTACAGCATAAACAAGATGCTTGGATACAGTAATAGCAAGATAGTCACAGAATGAGTAGTATCTTTCAGAGATATCAAATACTATTTGAAGAATAAAAGAATTATTTTTGAGATATGAGCTATAGGAGGAAATGAGTTCCATTTATCATGGCTGCCATTTACTGAGGGACAAAATGTATATGTTTATACTATTAGAGTATACTTTTAAAGATACCATGATTATACTCTATATAGAGACATATGTTTGTGTGTGTGCATGTGTATGAAATACCTATATACCAAGAGGGGTTAATCATAGTACACTGTGTTTATACAATCTTTGTTAGCATTTAGTGAATGCAAGTAGAGTATTGTTTACTTAACAAAGACTTATAAATGCCATGTAAGATATGTCATTGGTTAGTAATATTTTATTTCCTAAGTAGCATAATCTACGAACAACTCTCTAGATAGGCTGTATTTATATTTTACATCAGTGATTGTAGCTTTGTTTAAAATACAACAGAATTAGTTAGAAATGCTCACTCTCCAAGTAATATTTTACAAGTGGAAAATCACACCTAAAATTTAGTAAGGAATAGGTAATAATATTGTAAGTGCGCTCTGCCTGATTTGGGGCTTAATATTACTACCAGCATCAGTATAAAGAAAATTCATTTGCTTATAATCTCACTTTATTTAAATTTTTCATTTAAACAGCTTATAACCGAAAAAAGCACTTTGATTTTATTTTCTTGGTGCAAATAGTAACAATGAATTTTAACAACTTCTAAACCACTAACTGGTACCACTGTTGTTTATATATTGTCAGAAAACAAAATTTCTTAGCTTGAACTTGAGTTTTCATCGAAATTTGCTAATTACTGGCAAAGGAGCCAACAAGATAATGAAAGTGTGTCATTTCAGAGAGGGTGTAAGGATATATGTAGTATTTATAATTAGAAAACTAATTTTTTAAATAAGGAGGATGTAATTTCATTTTACAGGGTCACTACAGACATGTATAAAGGAGTCTACATAGTGTGATGAGATGTACGGACTGTTGTCAGAACAAAGAAAGAAGCAAAACCACACTGTAATTAAGAAGCAAATGATAAGGATATATTGGTATCTGAAACTAGAATACCAAGGTGTTTCCTCTGAACAATATGTAAAAGAACTCAGCTTTATCCTTTGGAGCTCAGAGTTGAACACCAAGCATGGTGCTTTAATTTTAAAGAAGCAATTTTTGCTAGTAATTTTCTCAAGCTATAAATAAAAATATGAAAAACAGTTTGCTCACTTTTTAAATTGTTGACAGAGTATTTTCCTTTGATAATAACAAGAACAAAAGATAGCAACAGAAGACTTGTTTGAATGGATTTAATTTAAAACTTGCCTCTTAAATTTCAACAGCAGTCTAACCTGGACTGCATCTTAGAAAACCTAGATTCCAGTTCTGTTACTTAGTTCTGTACTTTTATCAAATAATTTTCTCTGATCCTCAGTTTTTCACCTGGAAAATGAAGACATAGAATAGTTGTACTCTAAGGTCTTTTTCAGCAATTAAACTCTGGTTCTGTTATTTCAGGATCTGTAATATGGTTTTTCACCTGGAAAATGAAGACATAGAATAGTTGTACTCTAAGGTCTTTTTCAGCAATTAAACTTTGGTTCTGTTATTTCAGGATCTGTAATATGGACACGTTCCAGTTAACATTTCCATAAATTAGTCATAAAAATATTCATATTTTTTTCTTCACATAATACCTTCCATTTTTCTGTAAACAGCAAATAAATTAAGTTGATTTTTTTTTAAGCACTTCTAGGGCATCTTCTACAGGTCTAGCACTGAGTCACTGCTGGGAGTCCTTAGACTAAGCAGCAGTAGGGACCCTGAAATTATCTCCTTTTTAATAGAAATAATCTTGGCAGTATGATTTTAGCTGGTTAAATGGCAGACCATTTCCTTGTTTTAGGGAAAAAAACAAACGGACTTGTACTCTAAAAGTATGTCATGTTACAAGGTTGTAATTATTTAAAAGCAAAACTAAATATTTTTTAAAATAGTACATTAATACTTATGAACAGCATAAATAAAATCAGATAGTGATTTAAAAAACATTTTATTATTCTCTCTGTCATTGGCATTTTAATATCAAAAGTAATGCATAAACAGTAGGGAAAACATAAAAATTACCCCTTTCAGTAGTTTAGTGTGCATTTTTCTGACTCATTCTCTGTGTAATACATGCACTCATATATGAAGTCTTTGTATATATACATGTACGTGTCTAAGTTTACTTACATGAGGGAAGTTCTAGAAGTTTGGTATGTGAGGTCAATTAGAAAGTGAACCAGGATCTGATATAAAACTGCCTTTCTGGTTTTTATATTTCCATTTTTTTTCAAAAGTTAACCATTTTGTACAGAGTTTTAAGATATAACACTTTAAAAATGTCTTTGCTAATCTGGTTTTTAGAATGTGCTTGTTGGCATGCCCTGGTGGAGCAGTGGTTGATTCAGCTACCTCTAACCAGTGCAATCCATATACATCCCAAGCAAGTGGGTTCACAGCCCAGGACCAGGGGCACAACCAAGCTTGTGATTTAACCTAGGTCTTATATTTTCTCGTATTTATAGAATAGCTAATTATAAGATTAAGCCTTACCTTTTTTTGAAACACATGTAAGAAGACCTTATTCTGAATCATAGTGCAATCCTAATAAATAAGAGACACATGACTTTGTTTAAATAACTAGATGACTGTCAATTTTAAGATAGAGTACCCAGAATGGCCTAATTGAGAAAAGTCTAACATATGTTCTCTGTTATGTCCAGAATCTGTTACTATGGACAAAGTGCATTACTGTGAAAGGTTCATTGAACTCATGATTGATCTAGAGGTAAGAAATGTGCAGTGACTTTTTTTGTTACATAATCATTAAAAGAGCTAAGACTGAAAGTGTGTAATGATATGACTTATTTATCACTTCATACTGGCCTTTGTTTATACCTATTTGAATGTGTCGCATAGAGAAGATAGTCAAAACCAATTGATCCTGGAAGTTCCATCAACTTGGACTACTGATTCTACAGAAAACAGAATTTAGTCTAGTTCAGCACTGGCAAATTATTTTCTATCACTTTTATTTCCTTCATAGAGTTTTTAATAGGGGCTGAAGCCATGAGTTTATTGACCATCTTTTTAATAATATTACTTTTCTACTCACATTATTGGTGAAAAAGATATAGCGGCAATTGTCAATTTTTAAAATGAAGATTCTTAAAGATTTTCTAATACAAGATTTTGATGGAAAATTTAGATGTGGAGTTGGTATATAGTTCATATTGAATTGCTCCCCCTCTTTAATGCAGTAAAATTAAAGAAAATCCTTTTTGCCTTCTCTGAAGAAATAGGGTGATTTCTTGACATGAAAATAGAATATTGCACTAGCAGTCTTTCATGAGATCTTTAAGTTCTAGTAACTAATTCCTGACCTCTAAGCATCTCAATAATCTCATCTATAAAAATGAGAGTTTTGATTAGATTAGTGGTTTACACACTGACTGTTTTGTCTGATAGACTGTCGTAGGGTGAGGTGAAAAGGAGAAGGGAGTGTCCACTTAGGGTACCCACTCCCCTTTCCCTCAAGCAGAGAGAATTTTTAAACCTATGCACAATACATATTGGGATCTCATAAGATTTTATTTGAAAACTACTGACTGAGATAGGAGAATTCTGCCATTGCTGGATTTTATTTAGAAAAATTCAACTAGGTTTATTTAAAACATGGACCGGACCCTTTATTTTGTACACAGTGTCTTTGGGAGGCTACTGGGTACCTTTGTGTGGCTAGTACTTCTGAGCTAAATATCCGTGGTTTTGCCTCCAACTACAAGAGTACGTACACTTACTGCTGTGGTATTCACTTTTTCTAGGCCCTGCTTCCCACAAGACGCTGGTTTAATACCATCCTGGATGACTCCCATCTTTTGGTTCACTGTTACCTTTCCAATCTTGTTCATAGGGAAGAGGATGGCCATCTTTTTTCACAGGTGAGCATTGATGCATCCGAACATACTTAATGTTTATCTTTTTCTATACTATGTAGTTAGGTGTACTGGTGCATGACACAAAGCAAATTTTGCTAACTATTGAATAATATTAATACCTAATTAGTTACTCTAAAGTAAAACCAAGTTCAATATATAAAGCAAATGTATTCTTGTATAAGTGGCCTCTAGTAATTATGTATTATGATCATTTATTACATATGGTTTTATTATTGGACTGAATTATTTTGGTTATATAGTCCCGCATACCCACATACTGTGATTTTATGTCAGTAACAGCTGTGGAATGTAATAAATAATGAGCACTGATTTTAAGCAAACTATGCCTTAATGCCAGCACTCCATTTCCATAAGGTGATGATCACAGGGCAGTTCATAGTATGGAAGTATTTATGTACTTAGTTTGTACTTTAAGTAGGAAAACAAATGTGCATACATCATTTGCTGCCTTGAGTAAGAAGAGGAAGTATTGGTATTCTTCATTTCCTATTACATTGTCCAGAAAAAATATCTTCTAACCTCTAACACTTGGCTCACAGAGATAAGTGTTGTGTGCTTACATATCCTTTAAAGAATTTTTTTATCTGGAATCTGTGAGCATTTCTTTTTCTTATTCCCTTATTAAGTTTTCATCCAGCGATTTGTCACATATTTTGAAATAGATTAAAATTCTGTGTGATCTGCCAAAGATAAGATTTGGGACAAATGAAGCCAATATACTCTGTTGATGTGCTGCCAAGGGGAAACTAATCCTTCATTAGCAGCGGTAGCTAAACTAAAGACTGAGAACCATGACTGATGAAGGGACTGAAATTTGGCTTTTTCCACATTGCTGCTAGTCCCTAATAGAAGCATGTAGAGAAGAGTGTCTCCAATTATGAATTCTAAAAGACTCACTCAAAAAATTTTATGTAACTGCGTATAGGAAAAGACCTCAGGAGTTTTCCTCTAGTTGTGTAGTTCTATAAATTTGCAGTGATATGCATAGTTTGATTTTTTTAATTAGATCCTTAATGTCTCTTTAGTATTGGAATTGCAGGTTACGTTCTCTATAGTAGTAGACCATGTATAAAAAATAGGTTTACCAATCTATTCACAAAGCAATGTTTTATTTTCACATAAATAAAACAAATTCAGCATACCCTGGTAGAGCAGCATTTGGGACAATTGCCTCCAAAGGACACAGGTCACATACCCCTGGGTTCAGGTCCTGAGTCCAAGAGACAGAAGCAACCACCGTAAACAACTAAAGTGGAAATAAAACGAAATGCTTCTCCCCCTTCTCTCTTCCCATCTTCTTGCCAATTCACCTTAATTCCTGCCTGTACCTTTCCTTTAAAAAAAAAAAACAGAAATGTTTTTTGCAGTGTTGATATCCCAAAGTTTTTTAGCAACTCTGCGAAGGTATGTAGGCCTGTTTATTATTTTTAATAGTGTTTGTTTATGCTTTTTTTTGCACTTACGATCACATAATTCATTAATGTAAATTTACCCTTTCAGCTTTTGGAGATGCTTAAGTTCTATACTGGTTTTGAGATTAATGACCAAACTGGAAATGCTCTGACAGAGAATGAAATGACCACAATTCACTATGATAGAATTACATCTCTACAGGTAATTCAAGTGCATTATAGTCTTTGCCTCCTTTCCATAAACCTGCGTCATACTATACTTTATGTTTTATGTAGTACATGTAGAGTAAGGTAATAATTCAACAATGTTTTCATCTTGAACTTTTAAAAATATTATTTGGGGGCACACGCTGGTGGCCTAGCGGTCCAGGACACCCTGGGAGCAGTCCACATGCCCCAGAGTCCTGCGGCAAGACCTGGGTCACGGGAACAGCCAGTGTGGCAACTAAGTAAAACACATGAAGTGCTTCTTCCCGCCTGCCTGCTCACCTTCATTCCTGACTACACCTTTAAAAGGAAATATGTATGTATGTGTGTATATATATATATATATATATATATATAATTCTGATAACTCCATGGGGAAAAAATGGCCTTTTTTTATACTCCTCAGTCCTGAGTATCAGTATTCTATATTTAGACCTTTTAGTTACCGGAGCAATTTGTTATATTTAAATGTCAGTTTTATTTTAATGAATGAATATTTTATCATATGACAAAGTGTTTATAAACCTTTCGTGCATTTTTAAGATAAACACATGTGTAAGACTGAGATGTGCCAATGTAGCTTAGCTATGCAAAAAAAAGTACCTTTGTTTCTATTACTGACCTCATTCTGCCTTTGAGCTCCATTTCCTCTGGTGGCAAAGTTTTTGTCAATTTAAATTAATTCAGTTATTTCTGTTTTAAAGAGTCTCTTTTGGATAAAGGCTCAGCGAAACTTAATTTCAAACTGTCCTTCATAATCAGTTCCTCCACTTCTAAAGGCATCTCTGCTTCTGCTTCCCTAAAGAGACATCTGGGCACCCGGAGACACTGACAGCGTCATTATTTTGGAAGAGGGGTGCTCAACATACTGTTTATACTCGCACAGTACTCGTTTCCCATTGTGTTGGAGTAAGACAGGACTCACAGATGAGAGGCATAGAAGAAAGAAAACTACATTCATATTTTTTAATATTAATTCCATTATACATTATATAGCTTGTAGTTGGTTGTATTAATATCTAATAACTATTTCTTCTGTTCTTTTCTAGAGAGCGGCTTTTGCACATTTTCCTGCGCTCTATGATTTTGCCCTCTCAAATGTGGCGGAAGTAGATACTCGAGAATCTTTGGTGAAGTTTTTTGGACCTCTTAGGTGAGGCGGCGTGAAAAGAGACTCAGTACTCTCCTTTTCCCATGGATTTTAATAATCATTTTTACTTTTACTCACTTTTGCACTCTACTGTAGTAACGTGTGGTAGTGTACTTGTTGTCTCTCTTTTATTGACATGTAGAAATAAATAGCAGTTGGTACCTAAGATCAGATTATTATATGCAAGCAGAAATCTCCATATGCTTGTATTCAGTCTCCCACTCCTTCATTTCATCCCTTTATCTCCATCCTATATATTTTTAGCAATATAAAAACAAGTCCTTTCGGGATCTCTGACAGGATCTCAAGGACCACGAGTGGTTTGCAGAAGATTCGCTGAGAAACTGTATTAGGAGTTGAACTTTCATTGTTAATTTTTTTATATTTGCTACTCATATGAAGGATAACGTTTACTAGGTAAAAATTTTTAAACAATCTGTAAAGTTACTTGTTTCAAAAATGAAGTAAAGTAAAAATAGTTTAATGTTCTTTGTTATGCAGTTCAAATACTCTCCACCAGGTGGCATCATACCTCTGCTTGTTACCAACTCTTCCCAAAAATGAAGATACAACTTTTGATAAAGAATTTCTGCTAGAACTGCTGGTAAGTACGTGTTTTTTTTATTTTGCATGTGGTTTTCCCTTCATTTTGGAATTGTTCTTAAAGATACAGGTTAATGCAGATTTTTTTCTTGATTGAAGGTTAGATAATTCTAACTTTCTTGGAATTATATTCTTACTTGATTTGTCAAAAAAAATCTCTTTAGCTCTTGAATTTATTTTGTAAAGCATTTTACCACTTAAAACTGTTTTGTGGCATGAATTGATTTCATGCAAACATTTATGAGCAACTTCTTTGTCATGGACTGGTCTTAGGCATGATGGACTACAGGAATAGCCGCCCCCCTGTATTCCTTTAAGAGTTCACAGTTACACACATACACGTGGATAATACATATATATTCTAATCTATTTTAAAAGTAATTTAAACCCAGTACTTGAATGTTAAGAAGCTATACCTTTATCACTAGAAAATTCAAGAATGTTTAGAAGTAAGATAGTTATCACTGACTTAATTGTCTAAAAATATGAATGATTTTCTCAGTATTTTGGAAAATGGGGAGCTTCAACTATTTTTGGTAAAATTTAATTTTTTAAAAGTTTTAGTTTCACAGCAGAATTGAGGAAAAAGAATGCACTTTATTTTTATCTTTAGTATTTAACCAGACCACTATGAATTTTTAGTTTGTTTGCAATTTTCACTGTTACAATAATGATATAATCCTTGTATATGCCTCTTTGTGCCTATATTGAACTTTTAGGAGAAATACCAGAAGTGAAATTACATGATTGTAGCATGTGCTCACTTAAAAGATAAAAGATGAAGTCAAATTCTCTAAAAGATATATGTTCCCAGCAATATATTAAAGCATGTCTCCCTAAGCTCTTGCCAACATTGGATATTACAAGTCTTCTCAATTCTGATTGGTAAAAAATTATAGCTTGTTTTTAACTTTTTGTTTCCTGACTGCTCCAAGGTTGAGTAGTTTTTCCTTTTAGGCATTTTCTTATACTCATAGAAACATGTGTTGTGTTGATGTATATATACATTTTTTTACACATATGGTATCATATTAGGCACACGCTTTAGTGACTTATATTCCAAGCAAAGACTTGTAATATGGGGTTAAAATGTAATCCTTTATTATAGAAAAGCTGATATGCTAGTTTTGGGTGGCAGTAATAGGAAACTATTTGTAGCAGGTGTTTTAAGCCTTATGACAGGTGTTCCAGTGCCATTTGGAGAGAAATCATTGGGAAGTTAATTCAAGTATGGCGAATACTTTTTTTAAACTGATACTATTTTTTACTTGCATGAAATGTATGTCTTGGTCACCATGTTTGCTTTCCTTCTTAGAAATCACATTTCATTGTCTCACACATGTTTTCTGCAAATTTCTTGTCCTTTTTTTCTGACAGTGTAAAATCTCTCACGAGTCGGGTTTTGGGCTTTGATCCTTTATCTTTAAGGTCATATAGCTAAGATTTCTTCTTAAAGTTTAAATAATTATTCTGAAAAAATTTTTTTAATTTATAATACTACAATATTGTTTTTCATTTCTCCCCTTTTCCCAAGGGTTTTGTGAGGCTTTGGGTTCTTCTGTTATCCAAATAATGTTCAAAAAAGTTGAAATTATGTGTAGTATTTAAATGCTTTCACTATCATTTTTAAAATACTAATTACTGAAGAGTGATACATTTTTCAAATGTATTTTAGCATCTGCTAGGCAGGAAGTTTATTTCTGTATTTGGGATGATTGCTGTAATGATAATAATGGGTAGGCATAGAGATCATCGAGTCCACTTCTCTCATAAAGGAGAAGACTACAGCAAGAGGATCAAACGTCTCAGATTATTTAGCTAATTTTGTATGAGAATGAAAACTGTAGCCTAGAATTTCAGGCTTCCATATTTTCTTTACATTTGTGATTACTAAGTGCTATGGTTTTTAAGTTATTGGTATATGCAGACACTTTGACTTTTTTTTTTTTTACAGTATTCCATTACATTTGTATAAGATACCTGAGAAATGGCATTTTATTTATTTTACTGACAAGGAAAGTTAACATCGAAAAAGTTGAAGTAATGTACTCAGTTTTCACATGGCTCTTAAACAAAGGTGTTAGGCGTTGAACCCAGATTTGTCTGATTACAAATCTGTCACAATGTACTTCTTTTATCTTTGACTTATAGAGGAAATTTTTTAAATAATTATGATTTGTTGAGTGCCACAATAACTAAAAGTCATTAAACTTCTCATTGCATACTTTGTTTTATTTCTCCAAGTTACTTTGAGTAAAAAAAAGATGCTTCTAACTTTCTGTGTGTACCTGTTTCTTTTAGGTATCTCGTCATGAACGTCGAATTTCTCAGATTCAACAACTGAACCAAATGCCTTTGTATCCAACTGAGAAAATCATATGGGATGAAAATATTGTCCCAACTGAGTACTATTCTGGGGAAGGTATGTTTAAGACATACAGAAGTCAAATGTAATGAAATTTAGTTTAGAATTAGTTATATGTAACTGAAAATACTCCTGTCTACTCTATATTAAGATCATTTTCTGATACCCTCAAGTTCAACTTTAGAAGCTAGAAGCTATTCAGTATTTTGAATTCTTATTAAGGATCATAAATACCACCCTGTATAACATGACCAAAAGCTTTAAAACTGTATGTTAAGGATACCTAATAATACAGGAGGTATAGCTTTTATTATGTCACTATAATAGACTACATTGGTAGTGCTTTATTTTCAAAGCCTTTTTTGGGGGGCTCTTGAATTTTTTATAGAGCCAACTATTGACCACCCCAAAAAAGACGTCACTTCTTGATAATAAGCCTTTTTATTTATTTATTTTTTGAGAGAAGGAAGGGAAAGGAGGAAAAAACATCTTTTCATTTAGTTAGTTTTTTGTTTTATTTTGTTTTTTGTTTTCTCACCCTAGCCCAACATCTCAAACCCAGTTCTTTTGCTTAACATGGTCTTCATGCCAGTGTCTTAGCCGCCTGAGCCACAGAAAACCTTTAATTTTGATCCCAAATGATAATGCCTAGTTCTTCAGCTACCTGTTGATTTGTTTCTAAATACTTTTTACTCATCCTCTAAGGATGAGAATTCACACAGTTGAGTATATGACAGAGTGGGTTCTAGTATATTAAGGGCATGTTCCAAAAAAAAAATTAGGAATTTTTGTGAATAATAATATTCTTATTAGAAGAAATGTATCTTTTATTCTAAATTTTTTAATATTTATTAACAAATACTAGTAAATTTAAAGCAATTTAACTTAAGACATACAATGAATATCCATTTGTTGTTCTTTTAAATAAGGATAAGCCATTTCGTATGTGTGTACTGAGTACAGAATTCTTCTAGATTTTTTTTCCCACAATATTTGCATACATTTGATACTGATTTTTTTTTTTACTTTATTTGAGGTAATTTCGCCTTAGCAAACAATATATATTTTAAATCAGGCTCACTTTCCATCAAATGTCTACTAACACATCATGCCCACCACAAAATTTCTAAGAGTTCTCCCCCACTGTCCACTGGACCACCACTAACTTTTGCTCCCACCCCCATCCCCTCTTCCCCTCTGGTAATCTCAGTTCTGTTATCAATGTCCAAGGGTAGTTTTATTTTGTTTTGTCTTTTATGTTTGTTTTCTCTATTTCATTATATTCCAAGGCTGCGACTTTTTAAGACATCACCAATATAGGTATTGGTGCATCTATTTAAAATAAAAATTGTTATTTCAATTATATCCTGTAGCTATATCTTGACTAAACCTCCAGTGTTCTAAAATTGTGCTAAATTTC
Organism: Solenodon paradoxus; assembly: GCA_004363575.1. NCBI lineage: Eukaryota > Metazoa > Chordata > Mammalia > Eulipotyphla > Solenodontidae > Solenodon > Solenodon paradoxus. The sequence goes on along the minus strand of RJWH01000283.1, from coordinate 192,657 downwards.
AGAATAGGCAAACTATATATCTTTTAATGTTCTTGCAGTGATTAATGCATTGTTTCTCACTTTTCTAATTAGCTCGTGTTAAAGCCGTATGACCTCCATGAACAACATCTAGCTCTTTAGTGTATCAGTTCCTAAAAGGCAAATACCACTTAGGAGTATTTTATCTTTTTAATAAAAAGTTCTTGAGTCCTTGAAAATGTTAACAGTCTTCTATCTAGCTTGTGGTACTATTTGTTGATGCACATCTGAGTTTAAACCATGTTTTTCTTAGTATAAACCATTTTCTTTCACTTCTATGATAAATTTTCCCAAAATTTAAGCCTTTATACCTTCTATAGTATGAAAGTATTTAAGAATAGTATCAGTTGCCACACAGTTTGACTATAATATAGCTGTTTTCAGAGACTCAATTATGTTGTGCCATTGTTCTTCACTGACCACAGAGGAAACTAACTGTGCTTGTAGGAACCGATATCTGATGCTATGAAATGGGCAAATTGAAATTTAATACTAGATGGTTATGGAGACTGCTTCTAACTCCCAAGAAGGAAAGATAAGAGTCAAATTGGGACAGATATAAAAATATGGTGCAAGAATTATAAAGAAAATCTTTGTAAGGGTTTTTAGTTGTTATTTTTTGTTTGTTTTGTTTTTAACTCTTTTATGATAAGATAAACACAAAATAGAAAGTCACTTGAAATAAATAACAGAGCTTAATTATTGTACGGGAAACACCATAAAATCCTTGTAACCACATAGTCACCTCTCCCAGAGCCTTCTCATATACCCCTTCCTAGTTAACACTTTCTCCCCTCCAGTTGAAAGTTAACATTTCTTGACTTTTATTGCAGTCACTTTTCACAATTCTTCATAGTTTGATCACTCAAATGTGCATCTAAGCAGTCTAGTTCATTTTTAAAATGTCTTTACAAGTACTTCCTATCTTTCTTCCTTTTTATTTTTCTGTTGAAGCAGTTGAGTTGTTAGAATTGTATAGCCTCCCCATTCTAGATTTTTCTAATTTCACATGGTAGAACTCAGTAAGTATTCTATTTTTATTGAAATTTGGCAGTTTGATGTAGAGGCTAAGATTTTCTCTGTTTGGCAAAATTCTTAGTGGTAGTGTATGTTTTCATCATGAAACACAGAATGTCTTTCTCTCTTTTTGTGCTATAAGTAGCAATTGTGACTTAATACCTGAATATTTTGTTAGTTCAATGGAGACAGAATAGAGACATCTTAATTCTGTCATTTTTTAAAAAAATTCAAAAAACACACTATTGAAAGAAATGCTTCCCCTCAGTCTCTGGTCTGATAAAGAAATTTTATTAGATTACAAATCAGAGTTTACTAATATTAAATGATGTGAAAATTTTGTAAATTGATGTTTTTTGCCTTCAGGTTAATTATTACTTCAGTAAGTGAATAGTAATGATAAGAATAAGATTTTCCAGTAAAATATGTTTAGGAACTTTTTTTTAAACTTTTTGATACTGCTTGATCACTTATTGTCCAAGGAAAATTGTGTTAAGTGAGGATAATAGAAATAATATTCAATAACATAGTCAGAAAAGGAAAGTAACTCCAAGAAAAGCATACAACCAATGCTTAGCCTTAAAGTCTAATTAAAAGCCGCCGCCCCCCCCCCCCCCCCCCCCCCCCCCCCCCCCCCCCCCCCCCCCGGTGGCTCAGGCACAGAGCTGGTGACTAGAGCATAGACCATGTAAAACCCAAGGACCTACGTTCTTGACATCGGAACAGGAGAAACAACCAAAAATAAACAAACGAAAGTGCTTCCTTCCTTTCTCCCTTAAAAAAAAATGCTGCTTCCTCCTCTCAGTTTCTTTCTGTCTTAACAAAAGGAAAAAAAAAATGTAGGGGACAAAGGTTCACAGCATAGTAGTGCTGGAGATAGATTTAATGCAATGCAATGTACTAATTCAGTGTTCATGGTAATTTTTTTCATAGACTAAATTTATGGTAGCATTATTTACTCAGATTAGCTAAACATAAATTAGGTGGTAAAAGAATTTTAAAACGGCCTAAGACTATTCATCTTAAACATTTTCAAGTATATTTAGCACAGTTTATATATAAATCTATGCAAATCACATGTCTTAATGAAATTCAGCCTTTTATTACCAATAATAGCATTTGTTTACTTGGTCTCAATTTTTGCATGAAAGTAAAATTAAGACCTGAATACTGTCTGCTATATTTCAGATATTATTGAATTAGATTTTCCAAATTTGTGATACCCTTTTTTTATGCCTACAGAGGACATCTGATTACAAGAGTAATTCATATACGAATGTTATTTTCCTTTTCAGGTTGTCTTGCTCTTCCCAAGTTGAATTTGCAATTTTTGACTCTTCATGATTATCTCCTAAGGAACTTTAATCTCTTCCGCTTAGAATCAACTTATGAAATTAGACAGGACATTGAAGATAGTGTCAGCAGAATGAAACCATGGTTAGTAAATTGGTTCATTTGTAATAAAGAGATGCAAACAGTGACTGGCATTCTTCTGTCAGAAACCACATAAGTGTACTTCATTTACCCAGCATGAAGATACCCTCCAAAATATGAGATATTTACACTTTGAAAAAATATCTTTAATGCAAATTAGAATACGCATCCGAGTAATTAGGTTAAGGGTGAGATGGGGAAGGGGCACTGGAGTCACCATTCTTCATTGAGGGGAGGAGGCTGGACATCAGTAAAAAGATAAAAGGGAAGGACATGGGTTGGCCAGCAGGCCTGTACGAGGACATTTTGGTATAAGTCCTGGTAGAAGCTTAAGATAAAAGGATATTTGACTGCCCCCAGTGCTCCTCTGACCATCACCACTAGTCTCAGTCAGCGTCTGTAAGGGACTGGCAGGAGATGCGGGAGACGGATGCCCGTCTATAATTGCCTTGAGATGAAATCATCAGTATTTACTTCTAAGGCTCCTAGAGTAGGTACTTTTCTGCTATAATTTAACTCTCATTTGCTTGCTCATGTCTAGAATTCCTTTAGCTAAGAAAAGAATTTCATTCTAGTTGTTATAAGCAGCTCTACATTCTGAGACTTTTTTGAAGGATAGGTTTTGCTTTGTAGACCTACTGACTTTGGATAAGTGCCCTTCATTTCACTATCTCATTCTAAGTGTGAAATTGATGGAAATGGTATATATCACAAGTGACTATAAATGAATAAAATTCTATAAAATGAATTTCACTGCATTATACCATGCATGCATATACAGTTATACTGCATTCTTTATGAAAAATGTGGCTTTTATTTAATGTGAACTGATTCAGGTATCTTCCAGGCTTCTCGCCATACTAATTACAGTGAACTGCATGGACACTGTGATTATGATCTGTTTTTTTTACTTCCATATTTTATTTCATACACAGTTCTATTTTTTAATTAGTTATTATGTGAAAAGTTATTCTGGGTGAGATTATAAAACACAGCATAAAGTATTTTTGACTTAATAATCAGTTGAGTCAGTAGGCAGGCTAACAGTGTGAAATTTGTATACCCGCTGGCTGATCATCCCTGCCCACAGCCTTTCTGAAATTATTGCCCATTGTTTGGGCCCTGGGGGAGTGCTTGATCAAAAGCATCCTTACAATTTATGATTACCTTGTGTTTACAGGCTCAGATTCTAGACCTAATTTTGACCATTTTTCAAACTGGAATTTATTAACTAGCAGTTCATCAAATAAAATTCACTTATATTTTATTTAAATGCCAAATAAAGGGGAAATGCATAAAAATCTTATGGTCTTTTAATAAAGGAAAAAAATTAGTTATTTTCTATTGGGGGGGAAAAATGTCAATTTTTTTAGTTACTTTATTCACACTTGTAATTGCCCATCCTCGAAACCTTTAAGTATGATGAGATCTGTAGAAGGGCTAAGCTTGTCTTGGTCCCATATTTCTGAAAGTAGAAAGAGAGCAAAGTATCTTACTCATTGAATGGTTCTAATCATATTTTCAGATTTCGTCCTGAAACAACTGAGCAGTGATTATGCAGGGCAGAAATCGATATTTTTTAATGCTTCGTACAGGTAGATTTTATAAGCGGGTGGAGAACCTAGAGAGTCGAGAAGTGGTTATCTGGGTGTAGGAACAAGGATTAACTGCATTTGATGAGAGAAATCTTTTTTAAGTATGATGTAAATGTTCTAAAATTGCATTATGGTGATGGTGCACTACTCTGTAAATATCTCAAAAAATCATTGAATTGTGCATGTACAATTAATGGTTTTTATGTCATGTAAACTATACTGTAGTGAAGTTGTAAAATAAATTGAGGAAATGATAAAAGTGATTGCAAATAAGTTTAGCTACAAGGGAATAACTTAGAAATTGTCCCAATGGTAACAAAGTCATTGGATTGTGGAACTTTTAGTTTAATTAGTTTCTCTCTTTAATGTTATGAAGTTCTTCAGATTTTTGTTATGACACAAAGCATTTACAAAGGTTATAGTTTTGGCAGTACTTGCTAATTTTTTACAGTAGCTGCAGTTATTATATTACAGATTTCCCAAATACACTATTTAATATGAAAGATAAAGCACTAGTTGGACTAATATTAGAAGAAAGAATGGGCATTTTGGATGTTAATGGTTCTGTTTATTACAACTAGCCTGGTTATTTTCCCCCCAATTCATGGCAGCATCTTTTAAATGATATAAATATTATTCCCTAAAGGGAACATTTGCATAGATGTTATTGTTGGCTTGTTCTTATTTTTTTTAATCTCGCTTATTTTAAAATATTTTTGAAGCAGCTTGTAGAAATACTCATAATGCATTAAAAGTATTAAGTTTGGACTTTCTTGATGAAGTATATAATATAAAACTATATACTAGAGTATTCATTCTTTGACAAAATGACTCCGCTCTCATGTGCATGAGACAGTATTCCTCTGTTTCTCTTTCTCTCCTGGGCTATGTCTGCCTACTTGCTGCTGTCATATAGACTTCCTCTATATTGAGACTTGAATGTTTTTAAAGTTTAGAAATGAGTTACAAATGTAAGACTGACTATGCCACATGGATTCTTATTTACGAATCCCAAAGCTGGGGAATGTTATTTTTGATTTCCATAATCATCCACTTCTTTGGTTTTCAGGCAATCTGAGTATGGCGGTGTAGTGTTTGGTGGTTGGGCACGAATGGCCCAGCCCATCGTCGCTTTCACTGTAGTCGAAGTTGCCAAACCGAACATAGGTGAAAACTGGCCAACCCGAGTTCGTGCGGATGTTACCATCAATCTGAATGTCAGAGATCATATCAAAGATGAATGGGAAGGTAATTTTATATTTCAAGTGAAGTTCCCTTTTGCCTTTTTATAGACTTAACTTGCAGCATTAGAAAAATAATTTTGCAAAATGTTGCCTTTCAAAATTTTTATCTTTATAGCAATTGTCTTTATTAGTAATTAAAATACCAAGGTTATATAAGAATAATTAATAAGCAACTTAATACATTAATATAAACATAAAATCGCATGCATTTAAAAGTGCTTTGAAAATTTCAGTTTACAAAACCAAGAATAAAATATTTTAAATCTTAAATTCAGTGAGATATTTATGAGTTTGCAGATTCAGCATAATAATAAAAATATTAGTGTTTGCTAAAGAAAGGAGTGAAACCCACATATGACTTGTGCACATGCAGAGCAAGTACAGAAAGTTTATGTTTTTAAAAGCTGAAAGCACCAAGGTGGACAGAATGAGATACATGTAACTTGTTAAAAACAAAGATACAAAGTCAAAATTAGACAAACTCAACAGGTAATTTAGGGGAATTTAGTAAAATAACTCAGAAAGAAATAATAAAGTTTACTTACACTAAAGGAAGGAAGCATATAAAGGATTATCGAAATCATATGTAGTCAGGGTTAAATAATTGCAGAAAAATGAAATGATATTTTTCCTGTTCTTTACTAGGCAAGATTTTAGGAGTGAGAGTTCTACGTCACAATTTTCTGATAGGCAAAAATGTTCTAAGTTACTAAGTCACATAGAGTTAAAAGATCAGTAACACCTGTGCCAGAATGACGCAAACTGATTTTTAATTGACTCATATTTTCTCTCAACTGGCTATGAAAACTTTTGCTTGATACCCTACTGCGAGAAGCAGTAGCCAGTAGGTTTTATCTCTTTCCACCTTCTTAAGGTCCAGAAAGAAAATGACAGTCCCTTAGTGGAACAGTTCTCATAATTTATTGCCATCCATATTGTTTATAACCATAGAGATTATGTGATATATTTATCAAATAATTCCTAAGAAATCCAGCAATGAATCTGGCCAAATGTGTTTTTCTGACTCTTGAGTTCTTCAAAAGAATTTTGATCTGATATGTTACACACCTAGAAAAATTTGTTCCTTTATTATTGCTGAATCTCAAGAATATCAATTAAGTTGGAGAACCTTATGTTTATTAATCCTTGGAGCTTAATGAAGTATTAAAATAAAAAATAAATGTTTTGTGTAATAGGGCTACCCTCAGAAAGTAGCACTGGTTGGGATTAAAACTTTAAAAAGAATAAAAAGTACCCTTTATAATAATTTATAGTGACAGACAACAAGTTTGATTTATTGTGTTAAGGGAAAAAAAGAATGTTGTACCTGAACCCCTTTCGACCATCACTTTGGAAACTAATATCAAAGGACATCAATTGGTTTTTTTGGTGTGTTTTTATATGGGGGTGGGGGGGCGTAGTATGTTGTCTTTTGTCTTTTAAGCATAAGCCACTAGTAGACTGAAAAATAAATTGAGTTAATTTTGATGGACAAGATAGAGAACAATTGAATATTGTAAGACAAATAATTCATATAATGTAACTTGGTGGAGAAAAGTGTTTTCTGGGGAGCCAGAGCCAAAATGCAGGTCCTATATTCATCACAGAGTAGCCTGATAGAAAATGAAGACCAAAAATGAGATAGAGCTTCTCTAAGTGTAATGAATATTTTCCTGTCGAAACAGGGGGGAAAAAAAAAAAAGCTGTAAGCTAAATGCTATAAAACATTCTTTTGTCCCTTTGAGAAGTTGAGAAGCTCAGGGTCTTCTCCATTAGCTCATTTAAAATTAAGGAAATAGAAACTGAAATGCTGGATTCTGCCCAGAAGGCACTGCCAGAAGTAGATACCAGTGGTTAAAAGAAGGGAGTTGGTGGAGCTCATTGTTATATAAGGTGTTTAAAATGTAGATCACAGATGTCCTGCAGCAACATAATCTTCTTTAAGACAGTCACCCTCAATAATGCCCAAAAGTGACGTTGGTAAGGATTAAATCACTTCTCTGGACCACTTTTTGGTTCTAAGACTTAGAAGTTTTAATGAGATCAGAAATCATACGAGCCGTACAACTCAAATATTACAACAGTTCCTCTTATTCCCCATTGCTTCTGCTTCTTTCATAGAAGTTACTGAGAAATAAATCATCATAAAGAATCAGAGTTATAATTTCTACCACACTTGAACCCCAGTCTATATTTAAATAAACCAGAAAAGTCCCAGTACTGCTAACCATACACGCATATTACTGATTTGACTTAGTTGTATATCTTAATACAAGTTTATGAGCAAGTAGACTGTTTAAATTTGCTTTTATATCATGTAGTGACTAACAAAAACAAATCAGAAAAGAACTAAAGATTAAGCGGTGTGACATTACATGTTGTGTGGTCTGATTTTATGTTCCTAGTCTTCCAATGTCTGCTTTTAAAAGAGCCGGGAATCCAGCTAAGTCCATTACTTAGTCTAATGAATGAGAAGCTATGAACTTCAGCAGAATTCTCCTATGCCTTAAAAATCACTTATAAAATTTTTTCTGTATTTACCAACTGAAACTGTGTATTCAGCCATCTTCTCAAGATGATGTTTATAAGAAATGCTTTTGTGCCTTACTGAATTATTCTTGACTTGGCCTCTTTTGGTGAAATACATGAAGCTTTTGTTGGAATGACACTGATGGATGGTTTAAACTAGTGTTAGAAGCCTGATGTATATAACGTAGATGGGTTATTATGCCAGCAATATTTTTGGTTATTTATAAAATGTTAAAAATAAGAATGATGATGAGCATCCAATTTTGGAACTGTAGCATGACTTGAAGGGCTTATTCAGTAGTGTATTAATGGCATAATTTTTTCTGACTTTAAAGTTTTTATTTCAGTTATTGCTATCAAACATTAAATATCAAAGGTTATAGGAAAATCAGTAATTGTATTATAATGCAAATATAATCATTGATCATGTCTAATATTTTAAAATCTTGCTTATTTTATATGTTTACTCTAAATATAAAAGGATGAGAATTTGCCAATGAAAGACTGAAAACAAAGATATTCCACTAAATGAAAAACATCTTTGTTTTACCAGGACTTCGTAAGCATGATGTTTGCTTTTTAATTACTGTTCGTCCCACAAAACCTTATGGCACAAAGTTTGACCGGCGGAGACCTTTTATTGAGCAGGTTGGCCTGGTTTACGTCAGAGGCTGTGAAATCCAGGGCATGTTGGATGATAAAGGGCGTGTCATTGAAGACGGTATTGTAATCTATTTTTGAAAGTGTACATAATGATAAATTTCTTTGCCTTTTTTCTTTTTCTTTTTTACATCTTAATGTTTTTATTTGCTTTACATACTACATTGACACAAAAATAATTATATAAAATTTATATAGATTACCACCACCCAGTTTTAGAAATAATAGGGCTTCTGAGCTATTTTAGATAATGGATCTCTTGAAATCACCTTTATTTAAAATGCTTCCTTTATAGCACTCTACATTATTGCTTTTTAAAACTTCTAAACACCTCTTATAGTTGTTTACTGATATATTTGTATAATGTTTTTTAAATTTTACTGGCATGATCATTATAACAGTGGTTCTCCATTGAGAATAGCACTGCCCTGTATTTTGAAATGGATGGTGGTATTTATGTTGTCAACTGGCCTGGGTAGGTGTAGTGAGCTATTGGCAGTTGATGGGTTGGTCTAGAGATGCTAAGCCTATAAATAGAACTGTCTTGTAGAAGGAATTGTCCCAATTAAGATGCCACCATTACCATATTTGAAAGCACTGCCTTGCAGGGTTAAACACTTTGATTCTTTTAAAGTCAGACCTTTTTTGGTAATACTTAACTGTTAGATTATAGCTGCATCCATGTGTGGAGCTGATTTTATAATTCAGTTATCAAACTCTGAACTTAAATCTTCTACATGATTTTGAGATCTCATCATTGCTAAAATACCGATAATTAGACTGCTCTTATAGCTAGACTAAAAAAAAAATTAAAAGGGAATGGAGGAGATGTGAGATAATCATAAGGCCACATAATGGGACCAGAGTTGGAGGTATGAAACAAAAGGAGAAGGACCCCTCAGCGCGCCGCCCTGCAGGCTGCCCTGCACTCCCACTCCCGCAGTGGTACACTGTGCACAGCAGCACTCACCACTGCCTTCCTCAGCCGCACCAGGGTCGCAGCCTCCAATCAGCCATGCCATTCATACCATGCAACCCCCAACCAGCAGAACCAGATATTCATAGACAATAAGTGGCATGATGCTGTCAGCAGGAAAACATTTCCCACCGTCAGTCCATCCACTGAGGAAATCATCTGTCAGGTAGTGGACCGGGACAGGGCGGTGAAATTGGCCTGGGCCGCCTCTGGCTGTCTTTGCCCTGGTGCCAGGTGGATGCATCTGAGAATGGCCAGCTGCTCAAGTGCCTGGCTGACCTGACTGGGTGAACCGGATCTACCTGGCAGCCTTAGAGACTCTGGACAACAGCAGCCCATGTCATCTCCCACCTGGACATGGCCCTCAAATGTCTCCAATATTACACTGGCTGGGCTGATAAGTACCATGGGAAAACCATTCCCATCAGTGGAGATTTCTTCAGTTATACCTGCCATGAGCCTGTGGGAGTGTGTGGGCAGATCACTCCATGAAACTTCCTGCTCTTGATGCAAGCTTGGAAACTGGGCCCAACCTTGGTGACTGGAAACATGATTGTAATGAAGGTGACAGAGCAGGCCCACCACCTTCTATGTGACCAACTTGATTAAGGAGGTGTGACCAGGTGTGGTCAATATTGTTCCTGGATTTGGCCCCACAGCTGGGGCTACCATCACCTCCCACAAGGATGCAAACACAGTGACCTTCACAGCCTCCACTGTGGTTGGCCACCTAATCCAGGTTGCTGTGGGGAACAGTAACCTCTGGAGGGTGAGCCTGGAGCTGACTGGGAAAAGCCCCAGTATCCTCGTGTTGCATGCATTTATGGACCAGGCAGTGGAGCAGGCCCATTTATCCCTGTTCTTCAACCAGGGTCAGTGCGCTGCGCAGGCTTCCAGACCTTTGTGCAGGAGGATGTTTACACGAGTTTGTGGATCTCACTGTCACAGGGCTAGGTCTCAGGTGGTTGGGAATCCTTTGACAAGCAGCCCAAGCAGGAGCCACAGGTGGCTATGTCAAGTCTGGGAAGGAGGAGGGAGTAAAGCTGCAGTGTAGAGGAGGAGCTGCTGTTGTCCGTGGCTTCATTCAGCTCACCATGTTTGGAGAAGTGCAAGACAGCATGACCATTGCAAGGGAGATCTTTGAGCCAGTGATATGGATAATGACTTTCAAGACCGTAGAGGAAGTTGTTGGAAGAACCAACAATTCCACATACGGACTGGCTGCAGCTGTCTTCACAAAGGACTTGGATAACGCCAGCTATCAGTTCCAGGACCTCCAGGCTGGCACTGTGTGGGTCAACTGCTAGGATGTGTTCGGTGCAAAGTCACTGTTTGGTGACTACAAGATGTCTGGGAACAGCCAGGAGCTGGGAGAGTACGGCCTGCAGATGTACACAGAAGTGAAAACCATCACAGTCAAAATTCTTCAGAACTCATAAAGAACACCCAGCCTCTTTACTCATCCAATGATGGAAAGTTTAACAAGAGCAGCAAAACCAAGAAAAATGGCCCTGGCACACCAAAAGGCTCAACAGAAATTCTTCCACAAAAATTTCTTTGGATCAAGAGAGTCCCAGAATTTGAATGGAAAAATAGAACAGGAGTGGGGTAAAGCATACATAGAAAACCTTTTGAACTGTAGCAGTACTAATAACTTTGGGGAGAGGGGGTTTCAAAAATAGATTAAAATGTTTCATCCTGTCCATCTGATAGACACTTCTAGCTTAACTTCATGAGGACCAAAAAAAACGTTGTTTATATGAGTGTAAGACATTCTAGTTGGGAATGGCTAGAGTTAAATCTAGATAGTTTGCACATTTCTAGAAAATGTTGACTTACTTTGATATTTGGAAAGTATTTCATTTAACAAACTTTTTCTAAATGTCCAGGTCCTGAACCCAGACCCAACCTTAGAGGAGAGTCAAGGACATTTAGAGTGTTTTTGGATCCAAACCAATATCAACAAGATATGACCAATACTATACAAAATGGAGCAGAAGATGTATATGATACTTTCAATGTAATAATGCGGAGAAAACCAAAGGAAAATAACTTTAAGGTATTTGGAGGATTATATAACTAAAATTACTATGTCATAACATGAATATCATTTAAGATATTGTTTAAGAAAATAATAAGCACTGCTTTTTAATTGCATTCTGAACTCTTGTCTTAAATTCTTAATAGAGTAAGTACAAAAACTTCAGAACTTCGCCCAAAACATCTTCATCTCATGCCCCTGCTTCCATTCTTTCTTTTTATTTAATTTTTTTTATTGTAGAAATTATTCTGCACATTAGAATAATTTCCTAAGTATAGATTCCCCATTTCTTAAATATATTTCAAAACACCATGCCCTCCACCAAATCACCAAGTGTTCTTCCCCATTGTCCAGTGGGCTCCACCACCATTTGGCCCCACTTACCCAATTCCTTTTTGGTAACCTCAGTTCTGTTGCAAATGTTTTAGGATTGGTTTTGTTTCATCTTTCCTTCATTTTGTCTATTCACATTCCATTATGAGTGAGGTCATCTGGTATCTATCTTTCTTCCTTTGACTTGTTTCACTTAGCATAATCCTCTAGTTCCTTCCATGTTGATTCAAATGACAGGGTTTCATTTCTTCTAAGGGCTGTGTACTATTCCGTTGTATATATGTACCACATCTTCCCTATCCATTCATCTGTTGTTGGGCATTTAGGTAATTTCTAGTTCTTACCTGTTTCCATTCTTGACGTTATACCTGGTGCCCCTGTTCAATGCTCTTCAATGTGTTTTCATCATATTAGAAAGTTCTGGCCATAATCTAAAGAGATCCTTATATTATCTTTCCTTTGGCTAACTATCCAGCATCATTCCTTGACACTTCTCCATTATTTATTCCATGCCAGCCACACTAAACTTTTTGCTTTTCTTTAATAATCCAGGCCTTTTCATGTAGTGTTTCCTTTCCCTAAGCTATCTTTCCCCAGGTATTGTTCCCTCACTTTTCATGGATAGATATTTAAATGTTACCTACTAAAAGAAGCCCTCCCTGACAAGTAGCATCTTCTCATCATCCTGAATTCAGCTATCTTCATTTTTCTTGACCCCCTAATATTTTATACCTAACGGTTATTATATATTTGTTATCTGTCTGATTTCCCCTTTAAAATGCAAGTCTATGAAAGCAGGGTCTCTCTTTTGCCTGTCTCTGATTTGTTTGTCAATAACAACTGCATTTCAGTCACTTCACTAAAAAATGGGGGAAAAAATGTTTCTTATATTCATTTTTTTGACCATTTTATTTAATACCTACTACGTGTTAGGTATTTTGCTAAGTTATATGGAGCTAATAAAAATGAGTAAGACATAACTTATACTTTTAGGGAACTTCGGCTACTGAAAAGCAAAGCTAGAAATATAAAGAAAAGAAAGAAAATGAATGATTAACTTGCCTATGTTTGGGAAAGGAAGAATGCTCTTTTTTGTATCTTTGGTGCTTCTTATGTACCTGGGCAACATCCCTCATTTATCTCCGTCTCCTTTCCAGTTCATACAGCCTATCTTAATCTGGATCTATCTTGCCTGAATAGATACAATAACCTCCTGTATATCTACCCCTATTCACCTCATTGTCACCGTTTTTCATATACTTCACTGATCACTTCATTCTGCTTTTCAAAACTTTCGTTTTTGTTATCATTGACTCACTATGTTTTAGGAGTATAGGTTCACATTTCAAAGCAACTCTTTTACTTTGAGCTAAATCGAAATGTTACTTTCCTCTATGAAAACTTTCCTAATGTCAAGTCTCCCTTACATCTATCTCTCACCTAACTTGAACTGTATTTCCATTGTATTTTGTGAAATTGTTTACTTGCCATATTCTGCTGCTTTTTTAAAATCATTTTCAAGAACATTTTATCTCCCTACTGGAATTTTAATTTCCTTAAGGAGTACAATGCTACTTTATTGATCGTTGAAAAAGCCAATTTATCCATCCATCCATTTACCTATCAAAGGATTCTATATCACTACTTTCATGGAAATGATATCCTAATAGGGGGGGCAAATGATAAATGAGTAACCAAGTACTTGAATTGAGAAAAATTTAGGTAGCAATGAGTGCAAGAAAATGAATCAAGGCATTATGATGAGTATGATTAACACATACTAGCTTGTTATTTTGTTATCCTGTTGGATTGTATAGTATTTATCATATAAAATGTCTGGTTTGATTACCTTATTCTTTGAAATTAATGACCTAGCCTTCTGATTTTCATATGTGAGATAGATCAGTTTGTTGAAGTAATTATTGGAGAATTTAAGAATTTGTCTTGACTTTATTACTTTTGACAGTGTATTAACTACTATAATGACCTTTTATTATAATCTTGATTTTTCATTCTTAAGTCTATAGACATTTTATTTTTATCATTTTGGTCACTTTATTTCCAATTTCTTCTAATAATGTTAAGTTTAATATTTCTAAATTTTAACGGATTTCACAATTGAGGCATATATTACTATGCTTCTGGTTGTGGGTGATCTTAGCATTGGAGACCTGTGGAATTTAAAGAGGAAAACAGTTCAGGCGTTCCTAAGAGGAATCACTTTCTTTAAGGGTTAGTTCTGTAGTATTTTCTTGCTGTTGTGTAGACCTGATCAAATTTTATCCTACCCAGCAGAAGTCAAGTGGTAAACTCATTTATGACATTCTGTCTAAGTAAACTTCTAACGGATAAACTGTCCTTACTAAGTTTGGTCTTTTGTTTAACTCAGTGTATGGTATCAGCTGAAAAAATAGCTGTTGATTCAGTCTAGCCAAGCACCTGTCAGCAGAAAATAGCTTCTTGCCCTGAAACACTCTGGAATTCTGGATTAGTGAGGCCAGCTCTACATTCCATTGAAGTGCAAATGTTTGAGATGTCTTCTTGACAAAATCTTTTTCTGTTCTTTTATGACAGGCTGTGTTGGAGACTATTCGAAACCTGATGAATACTGATTGTGTGGTACCTGACTGGCTGCATGACATTATTTTAGGTTATGGGGATCCAAGTAGTGCACATTATTCAAAAATGCCCAATCAGATTGCCACCCTTGATTTCAATGATACATTTCTCTCCATTGAACATTTAAAAACCAGCTTTCCCGGTCATAATGTTAAAGTAACTGTGGATGACCCAGCTCTACAGATACCCCCTTTCAGGTAAAGTCAGACTGTATATGCTCTTTTCAAACTTTCTGTAGTCAGTATGAGTTAAGCTATGAAGACTACAGCAAAAATAAGTTTTGAATATCATATCTGGGTTTAGTTTGGGTAGCCTGTACCTTCACCTTATAATCAGGATAAAATTGTTTTATTTGACTCCATTTCTAATAGTGTAGAAGCTATTTTACAACTATAATAAAAGAAGCCTTGTGTCTTATTAGAGATCAGGAAATGCTTGTCTGAAGAATACTGTATAGATACATTTTTTTCATTTGGCTGAATAAATGTATCTTGGTTTATTGTGTAAATTCTGATATATTTCCTAATTAATCCATGCAGTCATGTGATGTTGAACTTTTTGTTTTTAGGAAAAAATTATTTTTTTCTTTTAATGCTGCTGTTTTCACAAATTTTAAATATTGGCTATATAATTATATTTAATGTTAAATGAATTTTGGTTTTAAAGTTCAAGTAGAAATAGAACAAAGTACCTGAATTTCATCATAGGGATTAGTGGCAAAACACTCAGTACACCTGGAATTAGTAGGAAAGGGCTTCCTTTCTTGCTTGGAAATTAGAATACATAGCTTTCACTTGACTGTCAAATGTAAATATAATTCTACATATTAAAAAACATGCATTTTTTTATAACGTAAACCTAGTCTTCCTCCATACGTTTTTAATCTTATGATGACAAAGTTGGTCTTCTGTCTTGAAATCTCACTGTTATTTCTGAATCTTTTTATACTCATAGTTCCTGCTATGATATAAATTCTGCCTCAAGGATACCTTTTTTCTCCCTTATGTCGTTTCTGGCTGCTGCCTTTCTAGGTTCTCAGCATCTTCTGTCTTTATGATGGCATTATCTTTTCCTGTCTCTCTTTTCTCACTTAGAACCATTGCAATCCTTACTACTAGGGTCATTCTGCTCCCTAGCTAAAATGCTGATTTTTCCTATTGCTTATCAAAATAAGGGCTGGCTTCTTGGCCTCTTTGATACTTAGCCTTTTGAGGTATTATCTATCCTTTCAGGATTTGAAAAAAAAGCTGGAAAAAGTACTGAGAGAATTAATTTGAGTGTTCATTAACTTTCCTAGGTATCTATAAGGAGATGCCTCCAGACCCCAAGCTAAGAATTTCTGCCTTAAAAGTTTGATATTCCAAGGGTGTCATAACAGGGCTCCAGCCTGTTTCTTTAGCCTTATTTTCTCTGCTGTACCTGTGCTCCAGCAAAATTGGCTACTTGTACTTGAGCCTCTGCTAGTACTTCTTCCTGAAATCTTCCCTCCCATGTTTGCATATCTGAATTCGAAGAACTCATCTTAGATGCCACTTCTACTATGAAACCTTTTCTAGCGAAATGAAGGACAGTATGTAAAGCACTCTACAGTGTATGTGACATAAGTGTAAGAATAGATTCTCCCTAAGTTGGTTAACTTTTCTAATCTAATCTGAACACTCTTAATACATGCTTAGTGCTTTTAGCTTTGCTTTTTTGTTTTGTTTTGTTTTTTTCAGAATTTATATACAGATAGTGTTTTAGGTGTTACATTTTTCTTATCCAATTGTCTTCTGCACAGTATTATGCACAAACTAGATGCTTGGAAAATTATAGTTTGTTGATTATAAATATAAACTAAGGCTTTGGTTTTGTAGGATAACTTTTCCAGTAAAAAGTGGAAAAGGGAAGAAAAGGAAGGATGCAGAAGGGGAAGATGAAGACACTGAAGAGGCAAAAACCTTAATTGTGGAACCTCATGTTATTCCTAATAGGGGTCCTTACCCTTATAATCAACCCAAACGGTAATTTTACTCTCTATGCTAATTGTAATAGCAAATTGCTATTCTAAATGGATTAGTAATATTTTTAAATTTTCTGATATTCTAAAAATTCCAAGAAATTTCTGTTTCTGGATCCTCTTTCCTTCTATCCTGTCAATTGATTCATTTAGACATCTTTGTCCATTCTCTAATCATATTTCAAAAACAGACATTTTTAGGTATTCTGAAAAATAAATATTAGAGGGTTGCCTTAATTTGAGCACAGCATTCTTAATGTCATGGCCATGTGTTACATGTGGCAGCTACCTTATGTGTGTCTGTAGTAACTAATAAAGTGGCATCATATTTGGGATTACACTGGGAACTAGAACTTTGACGTTCCAAATGAGGTATGGGATGAGCCAATTAACTATTGAAAAATAATTTGTAGTCTTTTCTTTCCACATGATTAATTTAGTTTAAGTGCTAAGGTCCATGCATGGGTAAGAGTAAAGGAAGTCATTCAAAAGAGACTGCTTCAATCATGTAAGATGTAAAACTTCTAAAGACTGCTAACAATTGCTTATAATTAACAGTACAGATCTCTACACTTAAATTTGTTAAAAGGATAGATCTCATGTATTTCTAACTACACGTACACAAAAAAGACCAAGGTTGGAGAAAGAAGAGATTGTGAGAACAGAGGCAGATACAGAACCTTTGGTCATTGTTGTCTAAATTGTTATTAAATGCCATTAATCTGTATTTTTAACCAACTTTTTATCTACTTTTATTTGCAGTAATACAATTCAGTTCACTCATACACAGATAGAGGCTATCCGTGCTGGTATGCAGCCTGGGCTGACTATGGTAAGAGAATTGCTGTTGTATGTGTTCTTGCATGGATTCAAACTGGAAGTAAGCATCAAATTTTTAGAGTATGTCTGTTTGAAACACAAAAATCCAACTGAGTTTGAATGTTTGTAATAATTGTACCACTGAATGCATCTGGAAGCCTTGCTGCTCTTTTCAGCATTCATAAATAAAATTTTATTGGAACATAGTTATGTCCATTTGTTTGCATGTTGCCTGTGACTGCTTTTGTGTTACAACAGCAAAGTTCAAATATTTGCAACAGAGATTGTATGAACTGCAAAGCCTAAAATGTTTACTTACTAACCCATTATTGAAAACATCTACTGGCAACTGATTTAGAGATTATTAATAGGTTTTTGGAGATTTGCTTGTTACCTTCCAGTTACTGATTTCTGTTCTAAGTCTTTTATGGTCAGAGAACATACTTTGTGTGATTTTCATTTCTGTCCTTTTTATTTGTTAAGATATACTTTATGACCCTGGATATGATTATATCTTGGTGAATATTTCATGTAGTCTTAAAAAGAATGTGTGTTCTATTGCTTTGAGGTCTAGTGTCCTGTGTAATTCTATTAGATCCTTTTGGTTGATAGTATTATTCTGTTTATCCTTCCTTATATTCCACCTACTACTTCTGTTGTTTACTGAGAGGGGAGTTTTGAAATCCCCAACAGTAATTATGTATTTGTTTCACCTTTCAGTTAAGTCATGTTGTTTTTGTTTCATGTATTTTAATGGTTCTGGGGGATTGGGGGTTTGTTTTGTTTTGTTTTGTTTTTGTTTTTTTGGAGCAGGAGGAAGAATGTAAGGGAGGAAGAAACATCTTTATATATTTAGTTGTGTATTTTGGTTTTTCACTCTAACCCAGGATCCTTGGACTTTACGTGATCCACACGCCTGTGTTTCAGCTGCCTAAAGGGCATAACCTGGCTTCATGTGTTTTAAAGCTTTATAAATAGATGCATACACATTCAGGGTTGTTATGAATTAATGAATTGATGTTTTTATTGTGTACTGTCTTCTCTAATAATTTTCTTTGCTCTGAAGCCTACTTCTGTGTTAATATAGCCACTGCAACTTTCTTTAGATTAGTGTTGGTATAATACATCTTTTCTCATTTTTTTTCTAAACTACCTATTATATTTGAAGTTAGTTTTTAGTAGACAGCTTCTAATTGGGGCATGTTGTTGTATTCATTTTGATGTCTCTTTTAATTGGTGTGTTTAGGTCATTTACTTTCATTGTAATTATTAATGTATTTGAATTTAGGTCTATCATTTTGTCATTTATTTCCTGTTTACAGCCTATGTTTTATGTTCCTTTTTCTCTTTATTTCCTCCTTTTTGATTATTCAGATAGTATTTACTGTTCTTTTTTTATTTATATGCTGCATTTTTAAAAATTTCTTGTGTAGTTTTTTCTTAGTGGCTGCTCCAGAGAATTGTAGTATACATACTTAGCTCTTTAGTTCACTTAGAATCAATATTTTGTCTCTTTTAAGTTGAAGAACAATCCTTTACCTCCATATAGGTTCCTATTATGTTGCAGTTACTGTATTTGTTACATCTAAATCCATTGAGAATGCCATCACAATGTTAGAATTTTTCTTTGCACACATCAAACATATTTGAAAGAACTCCAGAAGAAATTTATTATTATAGTTAGCATTTATCTTTTGTTCCTGATATTTCAAGTTTCCTCTGGCATCATTTCCTTTCTGTCTGAAGAACTGTTTTGCCACTTTTAAGAGCAGCCCTACTAGCAATGAATTATCTTTCTTTTCTATCATGTGAAATATTTCTCATTTACCTTCATTCTTTGAAAATATTTTCACTGGACATAGAATTCTGGCTTTACAGTTCTATCTTTCCAGTCATTTGAAGATGTTCCTTCTGGGTTCCAGTTTCTCAGAGAAATCCTCAGTAATTTGAAACAGCTTTCACTATATGCAGTGTATCATTTTTCTTTGATTACTACTAAGATTTTTTCTTGGTCTTTAGTTCTTAGACATTTCATTATATGTCTCAGTTTGAATTTCTTTGGGATTCTGTTTGGAATTTACAGATTTTGTTGACTCTATAGATTTGTTTCTACAAATTTGAGAAATTTTCAGTCATTATATCTTCAATACGTTTTCTATGCTGTATACTTTCTCCTCTCCTTTGAGGACTTCAGTAGCACAGATATTAGATGTTGCCTCGTAGATTTATACAGTTCTCATTTTTTCCATTTATTTCTTCTGTTTGTTTTCCAGTTGGGTAATTTCCATTGATGAATCTTCTAGCCACTAACTCCTGTCCATTTTTAAATTTATTAAATTTATTTTAATTATTTTTTATCTTTCAGTTTTAAAATTTCCATTTTCTAACAGCATAATAACTTAGTAGTTTGCTATGTGTTGTTCATCTCCTTTTTAGGTTGTGGGCCCACCAGGTACTGGGAAAACAGATGTGGCAGTCCAAATCATATCTAATATCTACCACAATTTCCCAGAGCAGAGGACTCTGATTGTTACTCATTCCAATCAGGTATGTGGTTGCACATATAGCACAGAGGTGAAAGGAGGTAGAGAAGGAGCAGGGCGTGAATGAAAGCACACAGAGGTTTCTGCTTGTATGGTATGTTGATTACAGGTGCCACAGAATACTAGAAAAGACTGAGAAGTACATTATTACTGAGTTACTCTTGAATTATCACTGGATATGGCCAGATTATGTGGTAAAAATACAATCTTTTGGGGGAGAGGGTGAAAAGTGGGAAAACTAGGAGTATTTGGATATATCATCAGATATTTGCACAAAGTTAAGTTGCCTTTTTTTCCCCATCTTCCATACTAAGAGAGCGCTTGTCCTTTGAGATTAAAAGCATAACCCTTCCTACAAGCATTATTCTTCATTTTGTAGAATGAATATTCCTAAATCCTAAGTTTAAAATCTATTAATATTGAGTTGAATTTTATATCTTTAAGTATACATAGGAATATCGATATTCTCATATAACATGAAAGGACAGTTTTAGGTTGCAGGTCTGATACAAAAGACTTAAACAGCTCTAGCAATAAAAACAAACTCCTTTTTTTTAAAATAATGTCTTCAAAAATTATCTTTACATCTCTGTGTACATTGTGGTAGTTGTTCCGAGGCTGTCACTATCACAGAAAAATGAGGAAAAACAGGTGATGTTTATTAACACTCATGTGAAATGTAACAGGTGGCTCTCAGAGTATCCTGAAACAAGTTATGAAACTTGCCTAGTAGTCTAAACCTCTGAAGATATTTATTTCCTCTGAATACATAGTAACGATGGTGACTTCAGTTTACCAGTCCTTTGAAAGAATTGATCTATAAAGAAGGACTCAGTTTTTAAAATGCTAAATACCAGTTCTATTGTTCATTAGTGTTTGATCTATATTTTTAAATTGATACTGTCCAGTTCATTAATTTATCATATTTTTATATCTTTGAAGTTTATAACGAATGATGGCTTGTTTTATAATATGCTAAAATTGTGTGAGCGGGGGAGTAAATTGAGACTATCTTAATAAACAAATTGAGTAAAACATTTTCATTTTCTGTAATAAAATTTAGTCTGTAATTATCAATTGCAGATTTTTAGACTAGCGAATAATTCATGTGTTAATGTTTTCACATAGTGTGTTTTAGTAGATTTTGTCATAACCTTATGGTGACTTTCTGTACTTAGTGATTGATTCATACAGCACAACTATAAAATTATTGTGCAAAAATAGCCAAAGATTCCATTATTTACTGAGGGCCCTTCTTGAACCTTTGATGGTCAAATCATCTTTACTGTTTGTCAAATTGCTGATATGTTGATTTTTCTCATGGCTGATTTTTTTTTTTGCCAGATCCTTTCATTTTCACATATAATTCAAAGTTTCCAATATCACTCTAATTCACTATGAAATCTTACAGTTTTTCCTGAGATTGCAGTTTGGGAGTATTTTTTGTTTTCTATATTTTCGTGGTCCATGAGTTTAGATAGTAAAGGTTTGGATGGTGAGTAATGCCTTGAGGTCTGATCTATTGGGTCTTAAGTTTTAGATGGAGAGTATCAAAAGTTTGGAGATCAAGAGTAGAATTTTTTTCTGAAAATGCATGTTAATCTCCTCGGTTTTTGGGTTCTTATTGTGCACCATTATTCCATAGAGAGTTTCAGACTTTTAGCCTAAGATTTGACTGATGTACTTTACCACTCGATGGTCTTTTTTTTTTTTAAAGCAGAAATCAAGGTAGGTGGGAGGCAGGAAGAAAGAAAAGGAAGAAGCATTTTCTTTATTGTTTATTTTGGTTGTCATTGTTCCCCCATGCCCCACTTTGGGTCTTGAACTTGGTTCCTTGGGCTTTATGTTATACTACATCCCAGGTGTGGGCTTTATGCCTGAGGTGTCAGGGCACGCTGTGTGGTCCTCTTGATGTATTCTACTATGCATTCAGTGCTCAAGAGTCCTTAGCCAACTACAAAAGCCTTTCAGTTCTCTGCAAAGGTGGAAATTCTGTTTAGTAAAATGAATATGCCAATGCAATTATTCATTTTTTTAGTTATGGTTACTACTTGCAGAAAATATAAACTAAACTAAAACCTTTCTCTTTTTTAAAATTAGAAGCAGAGATTTAATGGATAGATGGCTTTCATGTCTACTAATTATTATTCATTTAGCCAATTATACATATTGATACATAATAAATCAATTAAAAAAATCTTTTTGTTTAAATTATAAATGGCTTGTATATAAGACCTTTTCTTTCTGTGTCTCAGTTTGATTCTTGTATAGACAACACTCATTTTTTTCCTGTCCTTCAAAGTGTTAGTTTTTGCTACTTTTAAAGGATTTTGCTGATTCTTTGAAACTCATCATTGTCCTTTTTATTTTTATTTTTAGGCCCTGAACCAGTTGTTTGAGAAAATCATGGCTTTAGACATTGACGAACGCCACCTCCTGCGTCTTGGTCATGGAGAAGAAGAGCTAGAGACAGAGAAAGATTTCAGCAGGTGAACAAATAGCATGTACACTGTTTTGAAACAGTGTACTACAGTGTACAAAAGAATTTTTAACTTCTGTGTATTAAAGTAACCAGAGGAGAAGAGAGCAATGAAAATTTAATCCAATTCTGAAAGTGTAACCTACTTAAACTAATGGTCTGTTAATGATCTCCTTCAACTCCAGTTCTCTGTATTTATGTCATTTTTCCTTTACGCATACAACTATCTGAATGAAGGAACTTATCTTTCGAAAATTGTAGATTTGTGATTTTTTTTCTATTTAATTGAGGTAATTTTTAATACTGTTCAATTTTACATGATTCATTTTATCTAGACTTTTATTGTATATATCTTACCCACCAATTAAGAAGTTGATTCACTTAATGAATTACAATTGAAAATTAATGATAATGTAAGTTTTACGATTGTAAGTACTACTTCAAGTACTTATTTCTAGTTTAGCTGGATTTTATGTTTACATAAAGTGACCAAAAGTTTGCATATCAAATTTCTTCTGCCATTCGTATTTTGGTTTTTTTTCTTTCTCAGCTGATTTATAAAAATGTATACTGTTTATATTTAAATCCACTTTAAAGCACAATTTCATACAATAGGTATACTTAACTTTAAAGCACAATTTCATACAATAGGTATACTTAACATCTGCACATATTAATACAGCCTTTGACTGTTGAACATGACCTGTACTAAATTGATCATAGACATCAAAAAAGCTAAAAGAGTATCAAAGTATTATATTAATCTATTTTGAGTTCTTGTATTATAGAGCTCACCAAACATTTGTTACTTCTGAAAAACCAGAGGGCAAAGACACGTTAAGTTATTTGACACTCTAGATTCTTAATTTTGGATCATCTGGTCATACTTTCCTAAATTCTTCCCATGAGTATTTCCTCATATTAAAGCTAATTTATACAAGTGAGCTACACTCTAAAACCTAATAATCTAGAAGGCAGTGAACATAAAGGTGATAATGGAATGCTAAATACTACAATTATATTGTAATTAGATTGATTATTTTAAAGAATATTAAAATAGAAACAAATCAATTTTTTTCCAAAGAGGAGGAAGAAGCACCTTAATTTTTGTTGATTTATTTTTGGTTGTTTTTCTGACCCTAGGTCATGAACCTTAGGGTCCACATTATCCATCCCCCAGCCACAGGGCTAAGCCAACCAGGGTGCACCGAGTAGAAATCGCTCTGGAAGAAAAATGCTTTTTGCTTTCTGATACAAATTCAACCCCAGTCTTGTTATATGTGTGTGCTTATTAAATTGGTCATATTTTCTCTCTCTCCCTTTGTCATAATTAAAAAGAAAAATAATAAATGTTGTTTCATAATAAAAGTAATACTACTTTCTTTAAAGAAAAATTTAAAACTTACTAAGATAGTACATAGGGAGCGATTATAATTACTCCAAACCAAGTGTTTGTAGTCTTTTCTTTTCTTTTGAGTAACCAGCTATAATCAAGCTCTTTTTATAGTTGTGTGGGTTGCTTTTTAAAATTAAATAATAGATTTTATTTTTAGAATGGTTTTAGATTTATAAAATAATTGAGCAAATAGCATATTAATTCTATTATATATTTTTAAATTTAGCATTGTATCACAAGAATTTTGACATTTTATTGCAAACTATAAGTATCCCTAATTTTTTCTCATTATCAAAGTATTCATTGTAGAAAAAGTTTTAAATTGGAGATAGGCAACCAGAAAAAAGCTAGCTACTACAATATTTTTAGCCTTCTTAGTTTCATAGATCATATCTTAATTCTCTTTTTTACTCAATCATTCCTTACTGCCTCCAAGGTGAATCTGAACTATAAAAGAGCCAGAAACATGACTGCTCCCTTTATGAAATCTTTAAAACATGAGAATAGCACTATATTTTAATCTTTTGTAAAGCATTACCTTTATCATAATTATATGAAGCACTTACTGTAGAAAAAAATATTTATAGACTTCTGGATACAATATTACTTTACTACTTTTTCTTTAACTACATATCTTTGGGTCATATACTCCCCAAATTTCAGTTTTCTTACTCATTTAACACATTTATGAGCCTACTTTGTTTTGGGGTACCATGCTATATTATGGGATATGTAGACTACCAAGAGTGGTTAAATACATTTTTAGATTACTTATCAAAACCTTTCGAACAAATCTACTTTTATGATAATGTAAAGCAGCGCTATTCAAACAGCTAATCTATAAACTACGTATTCTTGGATTGAGATGAAACTGACACCAAAATGCCTCGTGCTACTTGCTTCTTTGTGAAGGTCTTTTTATGGAGGGAAAGTAAACTAACTAGTCTATTTAATGACATAGTTGAGTTTCCTTCCTCATAGATCACCAACATATACTGAGCAGCACTAAATCATAGGGTACCCCTTAAATAGCATTAGTATAAAATAACCCAAGAACTAGCACTTAAAATTAAATATAAATTATGTTTTCCGTTGGTTTTTTTCTATGCAGCCAATTAGAATTTCCATGATATTTTCCCCATTGTGATAATTTGTCATTCAGTCTATATTTGATTGTGTTTTTTAATGAGGTAACATTGGTTTATAGCATGATTTATGATTTTTCTTGACTATTTTACTGGCAATTTCCTTGAAATTCTCTTCATCACATAATTTTGCCTTTTGCTTAATTGAAATTCCTAGGTATGGAAGAGTTAATTATGTCCTGGCTCGAAGAATAGAACTTTTAGAAGAAGTCAAAAGATTGCAAAAGAGTCTCGGGGTTTCAGGGGATGCTTCATATACTTGTGAAACTGCAGGCTATTTCTTCTTATATCAGGTAAGCGTTTCAGGTAAACCATACTTTATTGTACTATTGTCTGCCTTTAGAAACTGAGATGGGTTCTTCACATCTTTCTTGAGAGTGTGTTTGGAGGTATACCTTGTGACTTAGGGCTGAGTTGTTGGCATGCAGACCACATGAGCCAGAGGAACCAGGTTCAAGACTCAGGGCCAGAGTGGGGGCAAAAATGACACATCTAAATAAATGAAGATGTTTCTTCTCTTCTCTTCCTTCCTTAAATATGTCTTCCTCTTCTCCCTTTCTTAAAAATAAAAAAAGTATTTGTTTTGTTGTGTAGATTAAAATATATGCTATTGCCCAACCATAACTTGTGAGTGTCAGATATTTAACCTTTGCTAGTATCTTTAGTTTTCTTTACTAAATAATTTTCCTTAATGACTCATTCAGTAAAAGGACAGTGTAGCTACTTTTGAAGTGTTTTATTTCTTGCTATTAACAAAGTTTCAATCTCTTTTTTTTCATACTACAGAATTATATCTAAATATTTTAGATAAGTACTGGTAATAAAGTGTGAATCTGTAACTTGTTTTTACTGTGTAGATTAATCAGTAAGCATATATTTGCCTTTCAAATTTCCAGAAACAATCTCAAATTAAGTGATTTTAAATTCTTTTGACTACAATTTAAAAGTACGCTTTTACTTTTGTTAGGGCTAATTTTGGGGGTTTTGAAAGCCAATGGGAAATAGAAAACCAAATAAAATGAGCAAAAAGAAGCTTTAAATATTTTGCTAATAATTTTAAATTAGGACAGTCAAATAGTGAAGAGTTTTGAATAGCTTTATTTGTTCTCTTTGTACTAACATTATTTTAGGTATAAATTCTAACAATGAAAATTTTAAATGTATATGAAAGAATTTATGCTCATTATAAATTGATGCACAAACCAAGTTCTTTCTAAATGAGTAGATTTCATGGTTTCTTGTGAAACTAGGGAGATATACATCATCTTGCAAAGTAGTTGTCATTAGACTGGACTGTTTAGAAATTTGAATAATGTAGTAAAGACCATGTTGAAGTGAATATTAATCACAAAGTAAAAATACCTAAGCGCTCAGTGAAAACTATTTTTAAAAAGTAAGAGAATTGTCTATAAATTGTGGAGCATTAAGTAACACATTTGGAAAAAAGATTGACTTGAGGCTTCACAATGTAGATCAACAATTTTCGACACATAAGCATCACATTGGGAATGTTGTAAAATGGAAATTTTCAAGCTCTGTCCCCAGAGATTTTCTTTCACAAAGGAACAGCATCTAGGAATGTACATTTTTGTTTAGCACCTCAGTATTCTTCCTAAGGTCCATACTGAAATGAGAAACACAAAAGTTATAATAGAAAAAGACCTGGATAATTACAAAAATTAGAATGAGCATGAAATGGGTGGTAGAAACAGAGTTAACATTATACCAAGATATAATTGAACAATATCACAAAAGCCATAAAGTGAACTTTCAAATAGATACTGAGCTTCTTTATAAATGATTTTCAATGTTTGACAAGTGTCAAATTGATTAAAAAACTGCTAAAGCTCATCTTAACCTCTGTATGCAGAGAAAGTGGGGAATATTTTTGTCCAGAGTTCTTTTTAAGGCTCAGTAACAAATTACCTTGAATATACATGGAGTATCTGAAATGTCTGAGATAAAGTCTTATGAGATGACTCTGAAGTCCTTTGCAGTTTCTGCATTTTTTATTAAAGATCTTTTTTTTCTACAATCTTAAAAGTTACTTTTATGAAAGATGTTGTTCCAGTGAGTTGGATAAGAAAAAATTCTATTCATCAAAGATTGCTTTTTTTCCTCCTCTTTTGAACCTTTCAGATCTTTTTTTAAATTAGGTTTCTTTTTTATTTTATCCTTTAAAACTTAGTATTTAGCTGGCATATTCAGCCTTAAGTCCCTTTTTCTCCTAGGTAATGTCTCGTTGGGAAGAATACATCAGCAAAGTAAAAAATAAAAGTAGTATTTTACCAGACGTTACAGAAGTCTCCACTTTCTTCCCTTTTCATGAATACTTTGCAAATGCTCCTCAACCCATTTTTAAAGGCCGATCTTATGAAGAAGACATGGAAATCGCTGAAGGATGTTTTAGGCATATTAAGAAAATCTTTACTCAGCTTGAGGTAAGGATTATCAGGTTCTTTTAACTTTTCTTTAAAGGTTTTAAGTTTTGTTTTTGTTTTGTTTTTTAATTTTATTTTTAGAACATTCTAATATAAGTTTAGGATATACATAGTCCTAAATCAACATCTGTATATAATACATTAAGTTCATTATCAATAGTCCTATTGTATCCTTCCCCATATAATTGACCCCTTTTATCTGATTTGCCCAACTCTCTTCCCCCTTTTCTGGTAACCAGTAATTTGGTCTTATAGATTAAAAGTCTATTTATGCTTGATTTGATTCATTTGTTTTGTTCCTCTATATACAACATATGAATAAAATCATGTAATGTTTTTCTTTCTCCTTCTGACTTATCTCATGATACACAGTTCCCTCTAGGTCCATCCATGTTGTTGCAAATGACAGAATTCCATCATTTTAATAGTTGATCAGTATTCCAGCTGTGTATATAAACCACATCTTTATCCATTCATCTGTCAATGTCATTTCTGTTGTTTCTTGTTCTTGGCAATTATAAATAATACTGCAATACATTGGGACTGTATACATTGGGTTTTAGTTTTTGGGTAAATACCTTGAAGTAGAATAACAGGATGGTATCAGATTTCAATTTTCAGTTTCTTGAAGAATCTTCATACTACTTTCCATAATAACTACACCAATTTACACTCTCAGCAATATATGTGTCGCCTTTTCTCAGCATCCTCTTCAGTACTTACTGTTTCTAGTCTTTTGGATAATAAGCATTCTACATATATGAGATGATATCTCATTGTTTTGCTTCTAACTTATTTTAAAATTTAAAACAAATTTATCTCAAGCTCCTTCTAACAGTCCACATGTTTGCACTCTTCTCTCCCCACATTTTATATTTTTGGTGTCCTGCTGCTTCTAAGTGAGGTTTCTTTTCATTTTATAGAAATCCCTTTAGTATTTCTCATGAAACTCATTTAGTTATAATGAATTCCTTTACCTTTTGTGTATCTGTAAAGTTCTTTATCGTTCCTTCAATTCCAAGTGATAACCTATCAGGATATTCTTGGCTGGAAGACCTTTTCTTTCAGAATTTTGAATATATCATGCTCTTCCCTCTGACCTGTAAAGTTTCTGCTAAGAAATACCAAAGCAGTCTTATGGCAGTTCCCTTGTATATTCATTTTTCTCTAGCTACTTTTAAGATTCTCTTCATCTTGAACTTTGTCATTTTAATTAAAATTTGCCTTGCTTTGATGTGTGACTCTTTGAATTTATTGTTTAGAACCCAGAATTTTATTTTTAATGAAGCCAATGTAGAATGTTCAAATATTAAAAACCAGAGTGTTTAAATATGATTATTTAAAATATAGTTTTTGATCAAGAAATAATTAAAAATTAAGACATGAACTAGATCACCATCATTCTGATTTTTCTGATATAGAATCTGTTTAAGATAGGCATTCTTCCATCAGGAGAGTCAACAGTGCTTTTTTGAACTGGAATTTGAGACTACAATTCTAAGTTCTTCATGTCTTTTTGACCAATATGAAAAAGAGAGGTTGCTTTGCTAGCCAGCATTAGTGGTATTGATTAAGATGAAATAAGAATCACCACTTTAAAGGCAATAGAGTAAGATAGATCTGGAACTTAGGGACCTTCCTGGATGCTTCCTGCTTTTCTAATTCCCTGTGGAGAACATCAGTGGAAGACTACAGTAGTCATATAAAGGGATCACATTCTGACTGAAATCCTCAGTAAGAAAGGTTAAGATTACTCCAGGTAAATAAGTTAGAGTCTTTATGTTTTTTGTCTTATACCTTTTAGATACGATTAGTCCTACTTCTTAGAACAGTTTTTGTCATGTAGTAACTCTTAGTAAATATTGATGCATGAAGTAGATGGGTGGGTACATGATAAATGAATGAATGGCAGGTACAGAATAAATATGGTATGATAATTGTAAAATTTTTAAACCTGCAAAACAATATTATGTTTATGATCACATAAAACAGAAGGATGAAGACATACTCAATTCACAATAGTAGCTGTCTTGGAAAGGAATGGGCAAGGGATCTAAAGGATATCTCACCAGTACCCATAATGTTTTAATTATTTAAAACGACAAAACAAAAATGTTAGAAAGATCTGAAGTATGATGTGATACTGAGATTTGATAAAACTTGTAAGTAAGTACTCTGCTTGGGCCTACTTGCACCTCATAACCATCTGTTATTATCTATCTCCATACTTAGCTAAGCCATAGGTGGGGTTATCTCTTAGTGGTTTGATTTCCCAGCCTCCTTTGTCAACTAACTTCTGGCTAGGTTTAGACAATGAAAGATGTGGCGGGAATTGAAGAAAGAGAAACCTGGATAGTTCTCTACCCACCCCCTCACCATGGGTTTCATTCCCTTAATTATTGCAGTTTCTTCTAGCCTGATCTTCTGTGGCTCCATCTTATTCTGATACCTCGTTCTTGGACTCTTAAAACACAGCCTTCTTTCTTCTTCTCTGTGAGCTCATGACTGGTAGTAACTTCCTGCTGTTACGAGTCTCTGGGTTACTTCACCATTCCTAGGTTAGCTTTTCTGCTTCTCTGTCACCTTTGTAAACAAACCCCTGTATTAAATTCCTTTTCCTGTGAATACTTGAAATAATTTCTATTTTCCTGGAAGGACCTTGAATTATATAGATATGATGGTGATTGATGTCATTGTCTTATGACTAACGTTAGTCAGTATTCTCATTTTTATAGTAAATATTTTACCTTAAACAATAGTCTAAACAGTTGTTTGAATATCGACTATTATTTAAACCCAATAGTACCTAAATAGTATTGACCAAAATTATGATTTATTCAGCTGTTTTATTTGTATTTCTCAGAAATTAAGAATAATTAAATGAATGTTTGCATAAGCTATGTTTACTTTCCTAAATAATCTTTCACTATCCCCTCATTCCCATAGGAATTCAGAGCCTCTGAACTGCTTCGAAGTGGACTGGACAGATCTAAATATCTTTTGGTGAAAGAAGCCAAAATCATTGCTATGACTTGTACTCATGCTGCCTTAAAAAGACATGATTTAGTCAAGTTAGGTTTCAAGGTAGACTTTTATTTTAACTCCTTGATTTATCTTTTCAACTGTTAGGTTTTGTTTCATCCCTCATTCCCTCTCTCCTCCTTTCCCTTTCTTTCTTCCTTTAATTAAGACATTTCCCTTCAAGATTGGTACACCTCTTAATTGAAGTTAGTATTTGCAGCTATGCCTCTTTTAAAAGTGATGATAACTTCCCATGTTTGTATGATTAGTGAACTATGGTTTTTTAAATGTAGTTTTCAATAATATGTCTACTAAATAACATAACAAAATGATTGCCTACCAAATTCTAATACTTCTTAAGGTAGATGGGAAAAAATCCCCAAAGAGAACTAAAGGCTATGAAAATAGCATATGCTAGTGCTTTTCATCTATTAGACATCTCTGCTTGCACTGTTTATATTTTAAGCATACATACATCCATCCACTGCCAGTTATTTGTTCAGTGAGCACTCAGTAAAAACCTTCCATATGATTATTTGGAATACTGTTATTTACACTGCAAAGTGAGATATTAGAATTACTAACTCACATGATAAAGACAGGAGGAGAGTTAAAGGGCTTGTGTATGATTAAATGAAGTGGAATATCAAATTGAACAGTAAATTTGACTTTGTAGGCTGTGATTTTGCTAGGCATGCTGACCTAAACTCTGATTTTAATGAAAATCACTTTCCTCCCATGTTTCTGTTTAAAATAGGATTGGTGTACTTATTTGATAAATTCAAAGTTAGCAAAAGATTTGTTGTTGATGAAAGTAACAATGTTTAAATGTTATGAGCGCACTGAACCATAGGTGCTAAATAAATAGTGATAGAATTGTTGTTATCTTGGATGAAACGTTTCTCAGTTGCACATAGGATAAATATGATAATTCATTACAAGATAATGTAAATTTGCCCTTATGGTATGAACTTAAGTCTTTTGTAAATTATTAATGAGCATTTTTATCTTAAATATTTTATTCTTGGGGCTAATATAAAATATATTAAGTATATCAGTTTAGTAACAAGGGGAAACGATGCATTCATAATCAGCATTTTATGCAGCTCTTCAGATGTGCATTCTATAGAAATTACTCAGCTTACCAAATTTCATTAATCGTTTTCTTTGCTACATCATGCTATACATCTATAGTTAGCATGAGAGCTGATAGAATTCATTAGTTTTTTTATAGTTTTAAGTTCAAGTTTTATTTTTAATCAAAGTTACATGCATCTGGTTTAAGAGTTTAAAAACTGTGTTGTCTACTTAACCTTAAAAAAGGTAAATCCTTCCCCCCTTATCCAGTCTTTCAGCTTTTAGTATTTCCTTTATCTTTTTCATTAATATCAATAAAGAATGTTAAATTTCTGTTGAAAGCATTGTCTTTTGACTCTGCTCTCCCCAAGGAGACGTGCGTACATGTTTCTGCTCTTTTCTTCCTTAACACTCCCAGTCTAGTGATATCATAATTTTCCTTTGTAATTAAGATCTCCTTTTTAAAAAGCAAAATTTATAGATGTTTTCATAAGTTAAATTATATTAAATATTCAGAGTTTTTCAGAAAGTAGATTCTCTAAGCTGAATTCTCTGAACCACTTCCCACTCTGTTTTGCATATCATTACCTGTTATTCTGAGAGACCTTGCAGGGACTCTGAGAAAGGGTGGCTCATTGAGCTCCTCTTTCCCAGCCCTACCAGAATGACCTAATTAGTCATTGTAATAGGAAATTCGGCATCACATAGAGCTAGAGAAGAGACCCATTCATATGTCTAGAACTTTATGTAGTTTCAGTAAGAAATAATACAGAATTGAACCTAAACTTTCATTATGTCCACTAGAATCCAGCTCAGCTATCGGTCTTAAACAAATATAGATACAGGCATATTTTTGTAAGCATGAAGAGCATGGAAATAAAATATATTAACAATTATTTTAAAAGAAGAGTTAAATTTTAAGAGTAAGATTGCTTCACCTTTCACCTCCCTTCAATAAAATGGAGGGAAAACTCTAAAAACCAAAGAATGCTAACTCTAATTTGTACCTGCTGAGATTTGCAAAAAAGGTATTTTGCCAACAAAGCAAGGAATAAAATGTCATACTAAGTAGGATCAGATTTAGAAGTGAAAGGGAAAGATAAAACCTGTAGAAAATAGATCTAGACGAGATTGGAGCAGACAGAAGTAATCATTTTCAAAAAGAATAAAATTTCTTATGTTGGAGAAAAACTGTATTTTTCAATATTTTACAAATGTGCAGTGCCTAACATTACAGGTGTCTGGGCTAGTGA
This sequence comes from Solenodon paradoxus, assembly GCA_004363575.1. NCBI lineage: Eukaryota > Metazoa > Chordata > Mammalia > Eulipotyphla > Solenodontidae > Solenodon > Solenodon paradoxus. The sequence continues at coordinate 160,018 of RJWH01000283.1, read as the reverse complement.
TCTGCTATGAGACAAAGGAATAGAACACTGAAACCTAAGATTGAGAGAGAGGTTAGATTAGAGGAAATCTTAGTAAGTGGGGTTTAAGCTAATACTTTAAGAATGAGAAAAAACCAAGAGGACAAAAAGTGAAGAATAGCATATGCAAAGACCTGAGGTAGGAATGGTTTTGCCACTGCTGACAAAGTGAAATAAATCAATGTGGTTGAAGATCAGTGAGCCAAGAGAAAGTCGTCATTGAAGTAGGCAAGGGAGGCTGCGGCCACATCGAATACAGGTCCTAGTTAATACATTTCATGCAAAGCATTTAAGGACTTTGTTTCCTAAGGCGCCTGGAGACCAATGAAGAGTTTGAAACCAAGTGTTGTGATCCGATGTCTATTATGTTAGTAATTTAGAGGAGGCAAGACATGACCAGTAAAGAGATTGCTAGCAGAGTGGTAGAGTGGTAGCAATAATAATAGTAGAGAAAAGTGAATAAACTGAGTGAGTTTTGAAGATTAAATCAACATGCATGGTGACAGATTGAATACTCGGGTCAAACAGAAGTAGATTGTTGAGTGCTGGGTAGGACTCATATGATTTTTAGAATTAACCCAAAAAAACTACCCAGGGTAAGAGTACCAACGAAAATGACCTCACATATAATCATAAATAAATTCTTGCTTATCTAGAACTTAAAGAACTGGAATTGAAAATAATAAAATTGATGTTGCAACCTAAGAAATGATATAGGAGATCTCCTCGATGTAGAATTGTATATTGAGGGGACTTCCATGAGTTAAAGACTTAAATTGGAGAAGCAGGGGACGTGCATAGTGATAAATAAGATCATGAACTTTTCTGTTTGAAAACTTCATTGCTATTTTTATCTTGAAATATTTAGGGGTTTTTTGAATGGTTGTTATGGTGATAGTGGTAGTTTTTTTACTTTAAAGTGGTGTTTTTTGACAAACTTTCCTTTTTCTCAGTATGACAACATCTTAATGGAAGAGGCTGCTCAGATTCTGGAGATAGAAACGTTTATACCTCTTCTTCTACAGGTAAGAAATCAAGATCTGCAAATAGAGTATAGTTTTAAGAATTCTAGGAGACAGCATCAGAAGCATATACAGTTTGGGTGTGCTAATTGCCATAATTACGTAGTCTCCTCAACTTCATTATGTTTGGAATTCTATTTTAAGTCTGTAAACGTCCCTTAATCTGTTACTTAGTAGTTATTTAGTAGTTTGTATTGTTTCTAGGGGTACTATTTAAAAATTCATAATTTATCTCTAATTTTGAAAAGAATAATTTTGACCAAGAAAATTATGTTTTGAGGTTTAGAGAGTAGATGAGCTATTTTTTCATTTCTTTTGTAAGAATTGTTGCTAGAATTGTTTTGGTTTTCACTGAGTACACTGCTTTTCTTTATTTTATGCCTAAGTTCATTTTTGTTGTGATATTTGAGAATGTTTTTCACTGTGTAATAATCTTGAAAATGGAAGCATTGAAATCAAAATGTGGATTTCTTAACTCAAGAATAGAGATTTGCATGCCTTGGTGGCTCAGGTTTTAAGTCTTCAGCTCAGGCATAGTCCATGTAAATTTAAAGCCTCAGGACTGGAGCTTTTGACCCAGGATGAGGGTTGGGAACAACCAGAATGAACAACTTAGTAAATAAATAAATGCATCTTTCTCCCTCTTTATTCCTACCGGCTTCCTTCCTCCTAAAAAAAAAAAAGACAGAAAGAAAAGAAAAAACAAATGCAAACTGCTCTAATTTATAGATAAATTGGATTCCAAAAATTGTTTTATAAGCCCAATTATTTAGGACTTGGAATGCATTTTATTAGGATATGTTTCAAGGAACAGGAAGACTTGTAGAGTAGGAAACTGAAGCAGTAATATAGGAAATTAGAGAAGATAAATTTTTACTGCTTTAGGGGATTCAGAACTGCTTCGATCATAATTGACATCTTTCCATTTCCCTGCTTAGATCTGTTTCTTTCTGTGTAACTTTTGCTCATTTCTGACTTAGCCTTCCTGTTAAAGTTGGGTATTTCCATTCTTGCCTTCTCAATCCCACCACCTTCCCTCACCCACTATCAGCCAAGAGTGATGGTACCAGTATTTGGTTCATTCTGCATATTTGCCAGATTCCTCTTTGAAACTGGTAAATATGAAGAAGTATTAATCTAATAAAGCCATTTTGTGCTTAGCAAGACTCTTATGCAATAAATTGGAGACTAACAGGATAATACATTAGATTATCTTGCATTTCCTCACTTTCTATTTATAGAATCCTCAGGATGGTTTTAGCCGACTTAAACGATGGATTATGATTGGTGACCATCACCAGTTACCTCCAGTCATTAAGAACATGGCCTTTCAGAAGTATTCCAACATGGAGCAATCTCTCTTCACTCGCTTCGTTCGTGTTGGCGTTCCTACTGTGGACCTTGATGCCCAAGGGAGAGCCAGAGCAAGGTACAGGAGACAGGGGCTAAGATTAGTCCTTTCTAAAGGATCACATCCAGGATCCAAATATTTGATAATATCTTCTACATAGATTTTTAGCATTTGCCACTAGCCAGGAACTTGTCATGAACATATCTGACAGCATCTTTATTGCTTTGGGCATGGAGTGTGAATTGGGCAAATTATTTCTTTCACTTTATTCAATGAGATTAATTTAAGTGACATAAACTAAGGACTTTTTTCCACTGTACCTTCCCCTTTCTTCATGCCCCCAAAAGATAAATGGTTAATACCATGTTGAAATCTAAAGCAAAAGGTGAACAGAACACAATTCTTAACTTCATAAAGTTTGCAGCACCCATTTCACAATTATCTCAAATTTTCCTCATAGACTTCCTTGATGTTTTTATTTAGGAGTAAAGAATGCATTTACCTCAAAGAATACAATGGAATTATTTCTGTAATCAGTCTTCTGACCTTTGGTTACTTAAAGTAGGGAGTTAAAGATTGAAAAGCATTCTTTCTTAAGAGATGTACAAATATGAGTACTATGAAAATTAAAAAGAAAAGCGCATTATCTTAGAAACACTCTGTGTATAAAAGGGATTTTCATTGCTAATATTTCTTGTTGGGGGGTGATTGTCTTTGGAAAGCTTGTGCAACCTCTACAACTGGAGATACAAGAATCTCGGAAACCTACCCCATGTGCAGCTCTTGCCAGAGTTTAGTACAGCAAATGCTGGCTTACTGTATGACTTCCAGCTCATCAATGTTGAAGATTTTCAGGGCGTGGGAGAGTCTGAACCTAATCCTTACTTTTATCAGGTAAGAAAAACAAGGACGTTTTGGTTTTCATTTATCTGACTGACTTACTGCTTCAAGCAGTGATACTGAACCCCTTGGCAAGCCACTGAAAAAAGAAAAGTTAAATCCTCATCTTTCAACACAAGAAAATTCCAAGTTCAGATGTTTGAGGTGTATATACACCAAAGAGGAGAAGCTATAAGCATACTAGAAAGAAAGTTATTGATGCATTTGTAACATTGTGGTGAGAATGGTCTTTTTAATCTCATTATGAAAAGCAGAAATCATGAAAATATTGATTTGAGAGCAAATATTTATATTCAACACTTAACAATGAGTTAAAGTCTGAATGCATATAAAACTCCTATAAATAAATCACTTTAAAAAAAATAATACCACTCCAACAGAAAATTGCAGTAAGGGCAAGAATATGTAATTCACAAAGAAAGATGCAAATTTATAACAAGTATAAATCACTGGGACATATTTTCATCTCTGATAATACTCATTGTTGGGATGGGTTTGGAGAAATTCTGTACTTTGCAACGCTAGGAGGTAAGTAATTGAGTGACAGATTGTCATTATGTATTGAAATGTTCTCACGTCAAGGAATTTATCTTTAAAAAATTAATTGGATGAATATCTAAGTATTTTAATGTTAAAATGTCATCTCTGATGACCTGGGCACTAATTAATACAGTGACTGGGACTTGGACCATGGAAAGCCCGAGGATCCAGATTCATATCCCAGGGCTGAGGAAATAACCAAAAAAATAAATAAAACATAAAAGTGCTTCCCACTCCTCTTCCTTCCTTTAAAAAATAATGCTTCTTTCTCCTTGTTTCCTTCCTGTACAAAAATAAAGTTCATCCCATCTTTTTTCTTTTATGTTGGAAGTGTCTTTTCGATTGAAATTAACTTTATTATTACATATTCCATATAATTAAATTTAATCTCTGTCAAACTGAACTAAACAGTTTTGTGTATGCTTCCTTACTTCGAGTTCAGTTAAGCCTTGGTTTTAAGTTCCTTCCCAACAGTCCTTAACCAGCTTCTAATGTGACCATAACCGAACTGATCAGTTTGAGGCCACAGTCTATTCCCACCTAAAGCAGTCTAGTCGAAGTGGCGGTCATCAGCAAGGGAGCAAACATGTAGCACAAAAATACTGACAAGTGTGAGGAAGAAGGAAAAAAATTTGAGTGTAAATTCAGAGTTGATTATATGTACTGTCAGATGTGTATGCCATTAGACTGAATTTCCTGCTGGACTCTTTAATAACCTTGATCCTTTATGTTGCTACTTCTTTCCATAACTACACTTGTAGTACAGAACGTTGCAAAATATTGATCTGTACTGTGATTGTGGACCCAGATTTATTATATCTTTATGTTGGTAACTTTTATCATTATTCTAGCTATTGGAAATATATTGCAAAAATAACTTTTTATTTATCATTGTTAACCTGAAATAAGATTATCCTTGAGTTTTATGAAAAATATTTGTCCAGAGTATTAACTCTTTCCTTCTTGAGGTATGATAAATGAACAATTTGTGCTTGTTAACGATTTTCCCTATCAAATTGAAACAAAAGGAAATAAATGTATAATGTGGTTGTTTGCATTATAGAATCTTGGAGAGGCAGAATATGTGGTAGCACTTTTTATGTACATGTGTTTACTTGGTTACCCTGCTGACAAGATCAGTATTCTAACAACATATAATGGGCAAAAGCATCTTATTCGAGACATCATCAATAGACGATGTGGGAGCAATCCACTGATTGGAAGACCAAATAAGGTAATTTTATTAATACAGTATGTTCTCTATTCATTGTGTTGGTGAGATGGATTATTTTTGTTATGAGTTATTTATATTGTGCTAGTCTTTCTGATCTCTTATTTTAAGACTGGTGAGGAAATAAAATAACAGGAAATACAATCATCTGACAACCCAGGCAGTGTTGCTTGTTGGCCTGAAACTTTTGTCTCAGCTACCACAAGGAAGATTAATGTTGACAGTAATTAGAAATAAATGTTTCTAAACTTTTTGTCGGTAAAGTGATGGATAATGAAATGCCATGTGTACTGTTACAGTAGAAATAGGAATTGTAGCTTTTTTGTTTTATAAAAGTATAATTGTATAATTTGTACAGCTTTTTATTAGATGTGTGTAAAGGAGTATTTTTCTTGTGAATAGAAAAGACTTGAAGTGCGTTCAGATCTTAGGAATTTTTTTATACCTTTAAATTTTTTACATGATATGATAGAGTAATACCAAATAAGAATGAAGATGCCTAATGAGTACATTTGAATATATGTAAATGATACCTCTGCGAAGTTGATTTTAGAAGTGTTTTGTAAGCTTTCTAAAGGTAGGGACTATGAATTGCAGTTTGTGCAGGATAAGCATTTAAACTTTTTTGTTGAATTAATGAACAAAAAGATAAAATGTCTGTGTGCCACTATTATTAGATCAGACCTTCTTTAACATCTTCCTTGTTTGTTACATGTGTTTTCAAACTGAACACAAAATGCTAGGAAGATTGCCTGTTTCTGTTTTGACTGAAGAATACTATAGACATGAACTAGGAACATGTTAATAATAAGTGAGCATACTAAGTTATAATGCTTGGCATCAAACAGGGACATAGATAGAGAGTTAATAAAACGTAATCCCTTTCTGCTTTCTTAAAATTTGGCAGTCTAGTGGAAGTAGACTGATTTCCACAGATATTGTTAAAATATCAGCAAAGGTAGAGATGAATGCTAAAGCGAGATTAATGCAGGACCAGAGTCTAGTCTGGATGCTGTGGGTTACTTCATCACGTTCATTAACTTGTGTTTCCATTTCTGAGTAGATGGCCATGTTTCTGTGAGGATTATTGAAGGGTACATTTTTTTTATTTTTAACACATTATTTAAATGATCTCTCTAGACTCATTACTGTGGTTTTGAAAATATACCATATTTTCCATTTTTTTTTCTTGCTAGGTGACAACTGTTGACAGATTTCAAGGTCAGCAGAATGATTATATTCTTCTCTCTTTAGTACGAACCAGGGCAGTGGGTCATCTGAGGTGCGTAAGGAGAAACTTTCATTATATTATTGAGCTTTGCTATCTGCGTCAATTTTGAACTTTAAGAGCCAAGTAGTTTAAAACTTTTTTAAGTGTCAATTATAATTAGTTGTTATGGCAACTTTTGTTTTTTTTGTTAGAATGTAATAGTATCAGATTCCTTATATAGTTAACCTTTGCCTCTGAATTTTTTACTCTATAGTGTTTCAGTAACTTTAATTTTTTTTATTCTTCAGTAACATTCATAAATAACCTTTTATCATCAAATCTTCATACATAAAATCTAAAGTCGTGTGTGTGTGATATAATCATCTGTATCTGTTGGAAACAACAATTTAGGTCACCTCCTTCCACTACCACCCGTTTTTTTCTCTTAACAACATCGTCTAACCATAATCTCCTTTATGATACTGTGTAAGAACTCATTTGGGTAAGACTAAGTATTTCTATATTGTACATCCAGTTACCAGTGTTGGAACCACCCACATATAAAATGACCCCGTAGAGTTCTGAGAAAGTGTGGGGAAAAAACTGTTTCACTGGTAACCTAGAAAGTGTATTTCTTTCAAATACAATAGGTCACAAATGTAGAAGTTCCTTAAAGCTACTGCTTTCTCGTACCTAAATAAACATCTCTTACCTCGTGGGACATACCTCCCCTATCATCCCCCTTCTCCCGCAAGTGAAAAAAGCTAATGTTATGCACTGATGTTGTGAAGTAGTACCTTCTGATAAGGGAGACTAGATCCTTATAAAGTCCATAGAATACCTTAGAAAATGAGACTGAATTAGAGATTAGGAATTAGGAATACCTCGGTTGTCTTACATTATACAGAGACAAAGAAAAGACACCTGATACATATTTTAATTTCTTATTTTCTGGTTATTATATGATCTTTATAACATTTAATCTGTGACACTCTACCACTTTCAGGGTTGGAATGATTATACTAGACTTTATTTTCATAAAATTCTTTTTCTATTTTGTAGAATACTCACAAAGTAGCCATCTAAGAACAGCTCGAAAAAAATTATATTTAAAACCAAAATTATTTATTCTCACTAAAACACATTCTAATGAATAGTGAGGTAAATTTTGACTTAAATAACTACTCTTAAAATTTTTAAAGATTTATTGCAAGCAAAATCAGTACAGGTTTTTTGACTGATTGATTTAAAGGAAAGGTGCAGGTAGGAATGAAGGTAAGCAGAAGTAGGCAGGAAGAAAAAGGATGAAGAGGTACTTTATTTTATATAGTTGTTCACCTTGGTTGTTCCCACTAGCACCAGGACAAGAACCCAGGATCTTGGGATGTATATGCACCATACCCAAACCCTACTCCACCAGGGTGTACCTATGAGTTTATTTCATTCAAATAACATATATTCTTTTTAAAAAATAAATAAAACTGGTATCATTCATCAGATGTTGTCATTCTTCAGCTATATATATAGTTGAATTATTCAGTTTAGGCATTTTTATTACTGTTTATGTGAGCGTTGAGTACTTATAGGCCAGGCATTGAGCCTAGGTACTAGAGTAAATATATGGTATATATCATATCTTCATATTATATTTCTATTTGAGTTGGTAATTGTTGTTATAAATATGTATAAAACAGTGTAGTAGAATTGCCTAGGAAGTAAAATTTGACCTTGACCAAGCCTGGGGATTTCACAGATGGAGTAGAGGAAGGACTGGTTCAGAGTGACTTAGTGGTGGGGATTCAGAAGTTGATGACTTACAAGTGAACTATACCATGATACTGTTATACCTCCCTAGTCCTTTTAAATCATTGCAGTGGATATTTTTTTCTTTTTCCCACCCGTACCCCACCCCAAAAAATAAACAGAAAGCACTAACTTTCTAATTGATTTACTAGTCACATAACATTAATTATCTTAATTATGTTGCTGAGAAGCTTAAAGTTTTGTGGGCTCATCTTAGAACTATTTAGTGCAATATATTTTTGAAGTAATAAAGCTGTATTATTAATCTTGAAGTATGCTAATTAATTTTTTTTTTTTCCCAAAGGGATGTCCGCCGCTTAGTGGTGGCCATGTCTAGAGCCAGACTCGGACTTTATATCTTTGCCAGAGTATCCCTCTTTCAAAACTGTTTTGAACTAACTCCAGCTTTCAGCCAACTCACTGCCCGACCACTTCATTTGCATATAATTCCAACGGAACCTTTCCCAACCAGTAGAAAGGTAGGACTACTTTCTGCATTGTATAGAGCAGCTTTCTCTTATGACCACATTAGCTAGGAAGATGTCATTACATAAATTATTAGTCACCGAGTACTAGGATGCTCCTATTTTTTTCTTTCGATAATGTTTATATTTTAAGATGTATCGTGTTTTATGAAAAGTTTTGGCCAGTGACAGTTATGTTATTTCCTCTTTGCCACTATAATCCCCCACCCCCAGCCCTGGGTCTTGAACCTGGGTCCTTGAATGTTAGATGACTTGTACTCTCGCCACTTTAGCTACCTGAGCCACAAGAATGTGCCCCTATTCCTACGATAGTTTAGCACATAAATCAGTGACGACATAAATAAACTATGTGAGGTCACACATTATGATTTAAAATCAATGTTCTGAAAACCTGGGGGGAGCAGGAAATCTTTATATATACCTACACAGTCCTTCACATAATAACAATTATAATAGCAAGGTAATCTTAAAATGTTACAAGCTATCTAACCAACCTCATTAGAAAAGTTTGGAAAAGAGTATCAGAAATAATGTTCTTATATTATCTTCCTCAGTCAAGGTGTCAGGAGACATAGCATTTGCACTGTGTCATAACAGATTATCAAGCAGAGATGATGGATAAGTGTATTCTAACCAGAGGAAACACCATGATTCTCCATTTGGGGGAGGGAGTGTTACCCCAGGGGACATTTGGCAATGTCTGCAGACATTTTTCTTTGTCACACTGGGTGGGTGCTGTTGGCATCTAGTGGACAGAGAAAGAATGCTGCTAAACACCCTACAGTGCACAAATACTGCCACAACAAAAGAATTACCTGGGCCAAAATGTCAGTAGTGCCCATTCATTTTCTTACATTGTTTTTTTCTCTCTTACATGAAGATTAGCATACTATAGATATTTGGGCTTCACTTTTTTCATTTAATTAAATGTCTTGGCAGTTCATTGAATTTTAAATAAAATGGTTTTAAATGTTCACAATGCACTTCTTTTCCAAATCCTTCTTTTAAAACAAGATGGAATTCTGCATGTTTGTTTTATAATAATGCTAACTGCTTTTGAAATTGCATTTAAATAGAAGAAATGCTATTGTGGAGCAAAGGGGAAGAAAAGGAAGGAGAGAGATAAGGTAGGGTAGAGTGATGTAAATCTATGAAGTCTGGCCATAGTCCTCTAGCTCTGAGGTTCCAAATCTTTTGTGAGTGGATTCTTAAACACAAGATTTCCTGTTGAGGTATCTAGAGCAGAGCCTAGTTGTCTTCTCTAGGTTTAAAACACACCCCAGGTGCCTCCTATCCAAGGGCTTCAGAGACACATCTGGAGAAACCTGGAGTACCAGCCAGGCAGTACCGGTGAGCAGAAAGTTTGGATACCTTTCTGTTTTAGAATCAAACCCTGGGGGGCAGAAGTGGGAGGGCATCTTTCCATCCTCTGCTCAAGAGACAGTTAGGGAGGGTGGGAGGGCTAAGCAGCTAGCATTGCATCTCAGGAGAGACAGAAACTCTTGCACGTTCTGAAGGCAATATTTCAAAGTTGTAATAGCACGACACTGCACAGAGAAGCGGTGACCTTTGCAGAAAGTGATCATTCTTGAAAGTATACCTGCTTCTATGCAATAATGCCATCCTGCTTAATTCTGAGAAATATTATTTAATGTATTAAGTATTTATATATGTGCTGTAATTTTCATTTTAAGGTAACATGCTTTTTCTTGAGTTATTTTTCTGAGTTACTTCTCCAGTGTGAAAGGGACTTTATAAATATTTTCTAATTGCCTATATGCTGGAAAGTTCTTAGTCTTTATTCTAGCGTGGTTTTGGAATAAGTGCAAATTTTGTATTTTCTTCATTTGATTTACCAGTTTACCTCCTCAGATTATTGTCAAAAATAGCTCCAGCAGAATCATCTCACTCCATCTCAGACCTACTGGGTATAAATCTCTAGGGGTTAGAACCCAGGTCTCTGTCATTTAACATTCTCCCTAGGTAGTTGTGGTAACTTTCAAAAGCTTACACTTTAGATGATTTGCCATCATTTTTGCTTGTCACTTATTAGTTTAAAAAGGCTTTTGAATATTCACCCTCCTGATTAAATCTATATATTAAATAATAGTAAATATTAGCATCTTATATTTTAGGAAACTACTAATAACAATAATTTCTGTGAGAATTATCTTTGGAGAGCTTGCATTATTAGAGACCATTACTTTAGATCAAGCTGAGTTTTCTTTATTTAGATAATTTTTTTTTATTTCTTATTCTTCTACATTACTTCAAAGACCAAAGCTCATATTTTAGTTCGCAGCCTGAAATTGTATTAAAAGTTAGTGACTCTTATCTGTCTCCTGGTCTTTCTACCTTTTCCGAATTCAAATTGAATCACTTCTGTTAGTGAAATCCTTATCAAACTATAACATTTATGTCTTAACATTCTCTTAATATTCTTATGTTCTCCAAATCCTAATACTGCTTGTACATAAAATGATACCTTCGACTTCTGTTGGAATGTTATCTTTTAGCATTTTCACTATTTATTTAACTTTCCTTTTCTCATTCTTCTAGAATGGAGAGAGACCATCTCATGAAGTACAAATAATAAAGAATATGCCCCAGATGGCAACCTTTGTGTATAACATGTACATGCATTTGATACAGACCACACATCATTATCATCAGGTAAGTTTTCTCAAAATTGACTCTTATTTTCTTGCTATAAAGAATCTTTTCTTTTGCAGAATCTTTAAAATACTTGATTATTTGTGGGAAAGTAACCAAATCAAAGTAGAATGTTAGAATCCATGTAACATCCACATTGTTAAGAAATCTTTATGTAGATATAATTTGGCATATAATAGATTATACATATTTAAAGTGTGCAATTTTATATGTTCTGATTTATATGAAACCATTATCACAATCACATTAATGAATGTGTCCTTTTATCCCCAAAAGTTTCCTTCCTGCCTCTTGGGAGTTCCTCTTGTCCTTCATCGGACCCTTTTTCACTTTTTTCAGGTCACCAAGGATCTGCTTTTTGTCACTGTAGTTTAATCTCCATATTTTAGACACTTAGGTAAATAGACTTTCATAGCATTTTCTTTTCTAGTGACTCTTACTCAGCATAATTATTTTGCGGTTCATTCATATTTTTGCAAGCGTTCGTAGTCTTTTCCTTTTTATTGCTGAATAGTATATCCATTGTATGGAAGTGCCAGGTTTAATTAATCATCTCTTGATGGACATTTTGGTTGTGTCCAGTTTTGGCTATCTGCTACAAATAAAAATAATGTGGACATTCTTTTGCACATTCTTTACTTTGTCTCCAGTAAGTTCCTATGAATGGAATGACTGGATAATATGGTAAGTATGTGTTCAACATTTTAACAACTGACAGCCTGTTTTACAACCTATGTATGCCAAATTATATTCGCAGCAGCAGCATGAAAGAGAGCTCTGGATGCTTTGTATCATCACCCATCCTTGCTACAGTTGCTCTTTTCTGTTTTATAGTCTTTCCAGCAGGCATGTCATGGTCTTGTTCTGCTCATAATTTGCATTTCTCTAATGACTAGTGATATTGAGCATGTTTTCATACAGTTATTTGCCAAATGTGTATTTTCTTTTTCTCTTCAGGTCTCTCATCATTTTGGGGGCTGGGGAGGTGGTATTTGTTATCTTCTGAGAGTTTTAAAATTTATTGTGACTGAGCCTCTTATTTGTCTTACAAGCGTTTCTTCTATCTGTAGCTTGTTTTTTCATTTTTAATTGTCTTCCAAAGAATGGAAGTTTTAAATTTTGACCATGTTGAGTTGTTCCTTTATGATTCATGCTTATATGTCCTAAAAGAACTTAGCCTAATCCAAAGTTAGATTTTTTTCCTAATGGTTCCTTCTAGTAATTTTACACATCTTGAATTAATTTTTATAAGGTATAAGATAGTGTTGAATTAGTCATTCGAATGTGAATATACAATTGTTTAGGCAGTCTTTCCTGAATAAACTATTGTCTCTTCTGTTGATTTGCTTTGTCAGGTTTTCTTTTGAGATTATAAAAACAATTTTCAAAATTGAGGTATAATTGACATAACATTTTAGTTTCAGGTATGTAACATAATGATTCAATATTTGTATGTGTTACAAAATGATCGCCACAATAAGTCTAGTTAAGATTCACCACCATATGTTACTTTTTTTTTCTTGTGATGAGAACTTTTAAGATCTTATCATCTGAGTAAAATAGGAGAAATCAGTTATACACACGTGTGTGTGTGTGTGTGTGACTATTTCTGGGCTTTCTATATTGTTCTGTTGATCTATTCTTGTGCCATTATCCTACCACCCTTATTAGAGTAGCTTTGTAGTGAATCTTGAAGTTAGATAAAAAGAATCCTTCGTTTTATTCTTTTTTCAAAATTGTTTTAGCTATTTTAGCTCCTTTGCTTTTCTGTATACATTTAAGAATCAGTTTACCAACTTTTACCCCCAAGAGAAAGTATGCTAGGGTTTTAATTAGAATGTTTTGGGGAGTAGTATTGCTAAGGATCAATTTGAGGAGATTGCCATTTTAACAATATTAAGTCTTCTTTCTGTGAATATATCTCTGTTTAGGTTTTCTTTAAGTCCTTTCATAAGTATCAGTTTTTAGCATTTAGGACATACACATATGTTGTCAGCTTTATTGCTGAGTATTTCATATTTTTTGCTACTCTTGTGAATGATACTTTTAAATATTTTCTGTTTCCAGAAATAGTATCCCTGTGGAGACAAACCTAGCTTAGTTCAGGCTGCCCTGGGGTAAAGGGAAGGCCAAGCATTTAGAGCTACTCCAGTGTTGTGGTTGAGTAGGGGGCGCAAACTCCTGTGCCCCACTGCTGTGTCCCTGCCTTTACTTTCTCTTGTTTGCTTTCTCTTCATCCCTCAAAGCAGTCTTTGATTAAAGCTGGCCTTTCTTGAGTGGGCGTGGCAGCTAGTTCAGTCCAGCCACTATTTTTCTAGTAGTGTTAAAGCAAAGTCCTTTGCTAAAAAAACTAATAGCTTATATACTACTATCCTCTCTGAAGACTTGATATGTACTTTGATTATTATTATGTAACATCTATGCAGATATATTCCATGGCATGAGCAACAGTAAGCCATTGTCAGAGTTGTTACAACTGTAATATAAAATGGTCAGCAGTGTTTTGTAGAACTCTAGAGTGAATGGTGTTTATCAGGACGGTCATGTTACTGTAACTTTATAAGCTTCATAAGCCACTTTTCTCATTTGAGTTCATATTGACGTTTTCTTCTTTTACTAGACTTTATTACAGCTACCACCTGCTATGATAGAAGAAGGCGAGGAAGTTCAAAGTCAGGAATTGGAATTGGAAACCGAAGAAGAGGCCATTCCTTCTCAAGATGACATTGAACCTAATCCGACAGAAGCCAGCTCCAGTCAAGAAATCTCAGCCCCTCAGATTGAGGGTAGCCCCAGTCGAACTGAGACCCCGAATCAGACAGGAGCCAGTTCCTCAGAAACCAGCTCTGCTCTGTCCGAGGCCACTGCTGCTGTGGTACCAGAAGAGGCCCACACCCCTCGAGATGCCACACCTACCCCAGTGGAGACCAAGTAGCCTAACTTTAGCTTTTCTTAGGAGGACATTGCATTTATAAAATCTAAGTAAAGTTACTTCTTGTAGTTTACATTTGCTTCTGCCGTTTTAATGGCACTAATTAGTATTCAGTCCTTATTTTTATTAACTGATTGTAATATTTGTCTTTTTTGATGTGTTAAAAAAAAGTATATGTATATGAACGACCCCAGTTTGATTTGTTGAACATTCCTTTTGATATTTTGACTATGAATTAAATCTATAAATGATGTTACTTTACATTGTTAATAAACTTCTCTAAAGAAAAGAACAAAATACACCAGAATTAGCCATAAGTGACTTTAAGCAAGTATCCATATTGAGAAGGAAATCATTTATTCTATCTCAGCACCAGATATTCAAGTTATGTTTCCTTTGCTACCATCTTTCATGTTTTTACTTGATATAAAAATATTGATACCATAGGTTACAGGTTTCTCCAGTCTTTTAAAAGGTTTCATGCATTTCCTTCCCCTAAATCTCAGAATGTATTAATAAAATCAACTAGAAAATCTTTATTCTTGAAGCTCACCCCAGACCTACTGAAACAGAATCTCAGGACAGAGGAATCTGTTTTTGCAGGTTCTCTGCACCACTACTGCTTGAGTTGCTGGCAAAGTGGCTGCATATGATGCTGCTGAGGGTGAGCCAGGATCTGTCATTCAACTAGCAAGAAGAATATGGCAAACCCATCTGGGTGGGAAGAAAGATCCAGAGGCCTGGCAGTTAGGATGGGTGATTAACTTCCATATGTAGGATAGATTTCTCCCAGTCCTTAAGTTCTGAGTTTTCTACCCTGTTTAGTTCTCTTGATAGATAATCAGCCACAAGGAGACCTTACGTGTACTCCAAGTTTGAGTGAACAGAGGTACTAGGACCTTGATACTAAAATGTGGTTTGCAAACTAGCAGCATCAGCATCATGTGGAAGCTTGTTAGAAATGCAGAAATTTGGGCTTCACCCCAGACCTTTTAAGTCTGAATCTGCACTTAAGCAAAGTTCCCAACTGATTCATAAGCACTTTATAGTTTGAGAAGCTCTGTACTGAGATAACTGCTGTCGTCACATGAATGAGAAGTAAAATGATGATTCTATGATGGTAGAATTGATAGTGAGCATGGCTAGTATTTCCTGCTTATAAGGACCTCTGCTTCTCAGGTCAGTGAGCATGGTGACCAGAAAAGATACTAATAAATGTATGTAGGGAGGGAGAAATTGCCTTCCAGTTCTCCCCCATTTTGGCATCTGCTAGAGTAATATTTCCCCAAGGGGTGCCTCTACTGCATATACCTATAGGCTTGACCATATCCAAAAAACATTTAAAGAATTAAGCAAGAACTGCACATTGCCATCAGAATGCTTCTGGTCCTGACATTTTGAAGGGATGATGAATTCATAAGGAAATCAAATCCAAAAAATCAAGTCAACAATATTTTTTTACTTATTAGTGTTTGCTCAACTCAGGCTATGGTAGATACGATTTAGACTCTCCTCTCAACAGTGTGTTTAAATTTTGGGTGAGGGAAGGGAAAATGAAAGTGATGCGTTATGGAGTGAAATACCAGCAAACTAAGTTAGAAAACCTAGGTTGTTTTGTTATCAAATAGGGATTGGGCCAAATAGTCTGTTACATAATTTCTCTGATTATTATTAGAATTTGAAAGCAAGTGTTGTGGGCATGTATATGAAAAATAACACTCAATTATTTTTTTTGTAAATATATGCTGTCAGGCTAACCAAGAGAGAAAGAAGCTTTGCCATATTACTCTCTTCTCTGAAAAAGAGTGATTTTTTTTGTCTTAACCTTTAGAGGATATGAATCATGATGCATGCAATCAAAGTAAGCAAACTGATAACGCTTTCTCATTAAGTAAACCATTTTCCAAACACTATATAACACTGTTTAGCTGAGCGATAGTACCGTTTTTCTTTGTTACTTGATTTTCTATCACACTAAAGAAAATTTAACTGGAAGATGGGTGAATTGTCTACCTTTGTCAAATCAATTTAAGAAGGAATGATTGTGGTAGGATTTAAATTATTTTAAATTGTTTATTCACTAGACAGGACATTGTGTTGCAATTGACTATAGAATCACAACATCTTTAAAGGAACTTAAGAGGCTTACACTTACTTTAAATAATGAGGAAACTGAATCAGGAAGTCTGAGCAGGGTGGCAACTGTAGAAGAGTGAGTTAGAATTCAAGTCTGCTGTCTTAGGACAGTGTTTTCTTTCTTCTCTCAGTCAAGCCCACATATGTGATTGCTTCACAAATTCAAGAGTTTTCCACTTAATTTGGGATTACTACAGACACAGGTACTTTGACCTGTGACTATTTCAGATTAGTGTTCCCATTGCTCTCCATCCTCTTTTTCATATTTGAATGTCATGATTTTGAAATCTATTTTTAAATGCAACCCAAGAAAATTTATGCCAAGAGAATGAACATGAAATGAAGCAATTCAAGTATTTAGACTGTTTTTCACAAAATGCTGAGTTAAGAAAGTTATGAACCAGCAATTGAGAATAAATAGCTCCATTGATTTGGGCAAATGAATGAGATGATCTAAACATTATTAGATCTCTTGAAGTTGTTGTGATGATAAAAGTTGAGATGTTTTGCTAGATACTGAGAAAAATGTTATAAATGAACCAGTTGTGCTCTATATGAAATGAAGTTTTGGTTGCTTTTCTTTTTTTTAATGACCAGGAGACAGCATGATATTGTAAAACAGAATTTGAACTCACCCAGAATTGGCTCAGATTTTACCCTATTTTCTAATCAGCACTTAGTTTGACCTTGGACAAGTTATATAACTTCTTTACGCCCCATATTTATCTGCAAAATAAGGGAAAGATCTGTTTGTAGATGGGGTATGTTTATGCAAATACCTGGTATCTAGGTGTTTGCTCATTAAATCCAAGTCTCTGTTTTCCTCCAAATCTTTGAGACAATGTAAGATATTGTTAACAAATTCTCTGACTTGGGCACTTAGCTATACTCCTATTCAGGAAGTATGGAGGATGATGGAGAAGGTGGCATATAGTGACAGTTGACCTTTAAGGATCAAGTCTAGTGATTGGAAACCTTGCAGTAAGTCATCTGAAACATTGAGAATGGTCTCTTCTGAAATTAAAATACCTCAGAACAACATAACATACCCAGAAGGAAGGAAGCTGCTAAGTACCATCATGCTTCTGATACATGATAACATTAATTCTGAACCCTATAGTCCTCCATCCCCAAATCATCTGTATTATTGCATTTATTTTTTTAGCTTTGGAATGTGCTTTTTCCTTTTTCAAATTTTTGCCTTGTACTTAGATGGTTTTTTAGAGACGTTTCTTCAATCCAAAGAAGAAAGATTAAAAAAAAAAACACTGACCGTATTGCACGAGCTAGAAGATCATAAAAGACAAGCAGTACCTTGAAAACTGTGAAAACTGCTTTTGTAACTATGAAGCAATCATATTAATAGGTGTTTAAGGATAATGCAGTTTGAGCTATACTGAGCAAAAGATGAATATGAAAGATCTTTAAAAAAAAAAAATCAATGTTACCCTTTAATTGCCTAAGAAGGAATTTTAATTTAATGGGATCCAGAAACTTTGGACCCTGTAGTTTTTAATCCTACAGACAAACCCAAGCTTGATCCCCTAATGCATGACTTAACATACAGCATGGTTACTACTAACTGATGGCTGTGTCGGTTTTACTCGGTTCTCTACCTTTTGACTTTGATGGGGCTGAAACATGACACCAAGTTTTCTCAGAATTGTTCTCCTGTAAACGCCCCACTCTGACATGAAGAACAAAGGACATGAAGAACAAAGGACAGAGACAATGGAAAGGCTCCTCTTCAATTCTAAACCATTAGTCCTTCCCTTAATCTTAGAAGCCATGTACCACTCTCTTGGCCTCCACCCTTCTAGTCAAGAAATGATCTCATCCCTATTTTCTAGAATGTAGAAATAGGAGTTACTTATCTATAATTTTAGAGTAAGAATAAACATGAGTCATTCTTCTCTGCCACGTGGAGACCCCTACCTGTCTTCCGGAGATCTCCTTGCTTCAGCTCAAGATTTAAGGTGCCCCAGCCACCTCCAAATTTACTGCCATGTAAATTCTCCATATGCAGATTATTAAATTAGGGCTTTTAATAATCATGCCTAAAGTTAATTTGTTCATTTGTCCAGCCTGTGAAGAACCTCAGAAAAGTGGAGAAACATTTCCTTTGACCACCCCCCTACAGTTACACAAATAAGTGGTCGCTTAAACTTTTGTACTTAGAAAGATAACTAAGCCCCTTATTTCTCAACATATATTATAGAAAACACTAGTCTTAAAAAATTCTCTGAAAGACATGTTCCCATCATCAGTAGTTTAAAGAATACAATGAATTAATATTCTTCCTTACAGAATCACAATGCATTATTAGCTAGTTAAACATTTAAGTTTCCTGCTGAAAAAAAAAAAAAAATCATTTAATTTCGTTTAACATCACATTTCCCAGATTTATTTGACTATAGGACTTTTTTGGATTTAGCTAAGACACTTAAGGAAAGTGACTTCAGAAAATAGTTTGGAAACCAGTATCGTTATATCAGCAATGGAACTTTGATTCCACCTTGAGAAACTAAGGGGATCAGAATATACAACCTCTAAATATGCCACATTTTGCAGGAGTATTATTTTGAGCTGAAGGTAAGTGAGGGCTATCAGTAGAAGTACCCGTCTATCCTGTTTCTGCCTAAAGGTGGAATATAAAATTCCCTTTCTAAGGTGACATTTCCATTTATAAAGGTGGCCCCAACCCTTGTATCAGGAAGAGGAAAACATCACTGGAAACAGATGGGTCTGAAATGAGTCTGCATAAATAAGCCTTACTTAACCCTAATCTTCCATTAATTTTATAATATTTTTACTTTTCCACAATTTATCACCCGTGAAAGCCCAACCCCCTTTTCCTTTATTTACTTCCCCATCATTTATTACCCTTTGCTAAAATGATATATAAGCTTTCCAAGCATTGCTTCTTTCATTTTCCTACTTCTACGTAGGCACCAAGAAGTAAAGTTAAAAACATCAATTAGATGTGTGTTTTTTCTGCTATTACTCTGTTTTTTGTCAAATTTTTCTCTTTTGGCCTAATTCACAGATTCCTGTAATAGAACCAAAAATGTCCTGTTTTATAAAAATAAGACCTAAATACATTTTTTCTGTTAATAGCTAGAGGTTGAAGTAGCACCACCTTAAAGAAGAAACAAAAGGTGAAGTGATTTGTACTAATTATTTTGTAGTGTAACTTACTGTCATGAGGTATTAATAGCAAGTCCTAAAAATACAAATAAAGTTTTGGTCAATGTAACCAACAGTGATATTCCTTCAAGTGAACTTTCTAAGTTCAGTAAGCATTCTGTTTACATTTTAGAGTGCAGCATTTCACAGTATACTTTTGTCATTTCCTGGCATTCAGTGAAAGAAAAGTTTGTATTTCCAATATGTTTGGTTTTCTCAGTTCCTCAAATGTTTTCTTTAAAAGTTTAAATTTCAAAAAAGGAGAATAATTTAGCATGACCAGTAGGGATGGACCAGAAATAATAGAAGAAAATTAAGACAAAGATATTAAAAATTAAGAAAATTTCCCATTGTTGTTAGCGTAAGAGCTCCCAGAGAAACTGGCATCTCCAGGTTCTTGTATCCCATGTGTGAAATTAGCACACAAGACACAGACAAAAGGTTAAGTGGGAAATTTCGTGAAGCAAGAGTAGCATACACTTCTCAAGGTGACAAGAAGAGGACTGGGTTCAAGACACTATCTCACTCTAGGCAGACATTTTTGTAAAGGAGATCCCTCTGTAGTCCCTCCCTGCTTCAGCCCCAGGGGCATTCTGGGGTGTTCCAGGAATGGATTTCTAAGAATATGGTGGAACCTTCTAGGAATAAGTGTTTACTGCACATGCTTCTTACCCATAATTCACTCTGCTATAATGAGCTTAATGTACGATGGGCCCATATACAGTTTTATGTGAAGCAGTTTATTATGATGCAAACGTCACTTGAAGGTTGGCTACAGCCAATCAGTTTCAGCCAGCTCAGCTCGACTGCCTTTTTGGTTCAGTTTCTTGGTAACAAGAATGTATGTGTTGCTTTCCCATTAGGTAGAATTTTATCTGACCATTTCGGGATCTGGTTTGCCAAGGCATTCTGCCCACCTCCCCTTTTTATCTGTTCCAGCCCCTCCCTGGGCTAACCTACCTGACAGTGTGACAGTGTTTAAACTAGAAGACTCCAGTATTTGCCTTGCATCAGACATGTTGAATTCTCGAAGCTGACCTTCAGAGATGACAGTCCCCACCTTCCTCACCCTCTCCACCTTTTGACTTAATATTGTTTACTTATCCCACATTTACTTATTCTTGCAGTAAATATAAATGCAAACACCGCAACACTTGTTGCTTCTTCTTGGGAGATGCCTAGTTTAAACGCTGTTTTGAGAAAGAGATCTTACTGATGTTTTTCAAAAAGCCGAACATTCTAGATAGGAAATCATCTATCTTTCTACTTTAGTTCATTTTAGAAGATTTTTCCTTCTGGTTTTTAATTCAATTGTTTACAAGTAAATGTGCTTACTCTATTACTGTATTTTCATGACTGGTACTACTGTATTTCATTCCTAGGTGCTGCCAGCAGCATCTTCCAGTGCTGGATGCGTCTAATCCCAGACTGCCCTAAGAGTCGTGGAGCAACAGACCTAGTTAACTCACATTTCGTTTTGCTGGTTGACCACTTTCACAGAAGTGACTTGAATGCTGTATAATAAAAGTTGGAGATGTTTGTGAAACTAATTCTTGGGCATTCATAGACTGTTGAGTGCCTCCTGCATGGCAGGTAACAACACTCATTAGTTCATTGATGAGCACACCAAGGTGCTGGGTGACCTGCCTAGGACACCACAGTTAGTTGAACCAGAACCACCATTTGACTTTCAGGCAGGTCTTACCAAACTGTTCTTTAAACTTATTTGCTTGTGACAAAGGAGAAGCAATACCGACACTCCCCCAGACCAGCCTACTAAAAAATTCCTCTCAGGCTAAGAATGACTAAGAAGGTTACCAGAGTCAGGATAAGAAGGAAGAGGTCAATAGAGAGTATGATTTGCTGTTTATAATGTTTTACTTAAGCCTGAAATCCAAGTTATACTTGTTTTGGTTTAAAAATGAATGAGAAATATAGAGAGACTGGTAAGCCGTACTTAAAATATACTTTCAAGATACTATTTAATGATCCTGAAGTTATTTTATTCTTTTTTTTTTTTTTAGAGAGGAAGGAAGGAGGAGGAGGGAGAAGCATTTTTAAGGAAGGAAGAAGAGAAGGAGGCACTTAATTTGTTTAATTTTGGTTGTTCCCCGGCCCGAGTCCTTGAGCCTTATATGATCTAGGCCCCAGCTGCTGGCTTAGCACTGAGCCACTGGAGTGTGCAAAGCTATTTTATTCTTAAGCAAAGAAAGAGCAGGTCAAAAAATGTTGTAAAAGAACATAATATATAATAAGGAGAAAGATATAATTTACCAAGACCTGAACTTTAAATTATGATTTCTATCAACTAGCTCAGCTTTCCAATTTAACTCCTACTTACTGCAAACCCAGCACTGGCACATTTTGAAACAAAAAAAAAAAATTGTGTATGGTAAAGATCCTAGAAATAAAAGTCTATTTTTTTTAAATGGTACAATGCTCTAACACAATTACAGAAATTGTGATTTTGTTTTTTTTAGAGAGAGATTTCCATTGCAACTCTTGATCTAGTTGGACTCTTACTAAATGAATGGGCTCATCTGAAAGAGCAGAGAATGTGTCTGCAGAATTGTAGGCCTAGCTAAAGCTTTGACGAGGTTACACGTGTCACCTACCACTGTTATTTCAAAAATTAAATTGGTCAGCTGGTTTTCTTTAAACGCCATAGTACTATTAATATTGGTCATGGGAAGGGAAATGGTCCTTGTCTAGAATTAGCAATTGGATGAATCGCTGGCACTTGTCCTGGCTGGTCTAAAACATCAATGTAGGTCAAGTGAACAAAAATTCTCTGATGTTATCAGACTTTGAATTCTCAAAAGAAATATAAAGTTTCAGTTATAGATAGTTCCTAAATTAGTAGGACTTTGCATAAAGTCAGACGTGCTACATATTAGTAAGCATTTGAGGATCCCAAGGCATATATTTCATAATACATGATGTGAAACATTTATATTTATTTTTAGGAAAGAAATGACAATAGAAGGGAGGTATTTTGTGTGTGAAATAAACAAACTTCTTTGGTTCTGAAGCTAGCCACATGTAGAACAACTTCTTCTGTTTAAGCAAACTTCTTTTATTAAACAAAAAACAAGAAAAAGAAAAATGAATAATCTTCTACATTTAGTAAACTTTTTAAAGATATATATTACATAAATAGAAAAACTTTCTAGCCACCTGCTTACTTCAAGTCAACATCCCCTCTCATCTGGCTATTGCAACAGTCCTTCATCCAGCCTTCCCCCACTCACTCAACCCCAGCCCAGAAATTTCTCTCACACCCAGCACTACCTGTGTATTTAACCATGACCCTCCACTGCCTGTCAGTTGTAAGCTCAGCATCTGGCTGACTTGTAGACTGACTAATGGCCCCTGTTTATCCAGATGGAGGGGATCAATGCATTATAACAAAATGAATGCATTCAAGTAATCGCTACCTAAGTAAAAAAAATAGTGTGGATGAAATAGATAAGGAGGTCAATTTTAAGTTAATGGATGGAAATTAGAATTTTGGCTGGTGATCATGGTGTACAGTATACAGATGTCCAATTATGTAATCCTATATACCTGAAACATGTATTATAAACCAATGTTACCTCAATAAAAATGCACTGATTTTTTTGAAAGTTGAATATTGTCAGTTCCCCAGAAATTTGCTGTTGGGCTCCCTACTAGTGTTTATTTCCTGCCAAAAGAAACTCGGTCATCTGGCATAGTTTTGTGTTTTTGAACTTAATGTAAATAGAATCATACAGAATATACTTTTTTTGTGCATGCCTTCTCAAGTAGATTTGTCTGATGTGAGGTAGAGACCAAGATCAATTGAGCACTACTTATTAAAAGACCATCTTCCTTCCACCTTCACTGCACTGTAGTGTAATCTTTGTCATAAAATAAGTGACTTTATATATATGTAGATCTACTTCTGGACTTGTTCCCTTGGTATATTTTTCTTCTGCAAATATATCATTATTTTAATTACTATAGCTTTATAATAAACTTTGATACCTGATTGTGCATATCTTTTTATTATATTCTTTAAGATATTGACCATTCTGAGTCTTTCTATAAATTTGACAATCATCTTGTCAATCCTAAAAAAATATTGAGAAGATTTTTATTGGGATGGCATTGAATCTACAGATCAACTTGAGAGAAAATTTGATTTCTTTATAATCTAATGTCTTCAAGCATTTTTTTTTCTTTAATTTTGTCCCACTCTTTTAGTTTTTCCTGGAGTGTTGATTTAGCTAGTCCATCACAGTTGGACTGGACCACACTTGACACTTGAGAAACACTAATTTAAAACCTTATTGCTCCTGTCTTAGTAACATCTCATTTTTCTTACTGAACCCTAAAGCTCTACAATTTTTTTTTTTTTTTTTAGGAGAAAGGGAGACAGAAAGGCAGGAGGGGAAAGGAAGAAGCACTTTTATTACTTCTTCACTTTTGGTTATTCCCCCTGACCCTGAGTCATGAGCCTGTGTCCCTGGGCCTTATATAGCCCACACCCTGTCAGCAAAGTAACACCTGAGCCACCAGGCTATACCTGTGGAATTACTCTTTCTCCTCAACTTGGTCAGATGAGCCTCATTCCTATTATTACCTGGCTCTTCTTTTCATCACAGGAACCGCTTGACGCCACCTAAAGATGCATCCTTACCCCTGATCTTTGTCTACTTAAGGAAATTTAAATGTAAGACACAGACGTCTACCCCTGAACCAGCTTCAGGTGGCCCTGCTAACAACTGTGCTCAGAGCATATACAATCAACATAGGCATTTCCCATTTTGGTAAGTCCAATGCATATACATTTTAAGGGCTATATTTGAGAGAAATTGATTCAAAATTGTGAATTATAAAATTAGGTATTAGAAGGAGCCATGCAAGAGAGTCTTGAGAAATAACCATACTACTTTAGCTTCTGACTTGGATTGAAAGTTTTGATTCTTAACTTTCTATCTCCATTCCCATCTAAACCACTTTCTTAAAGAGCAATTATTCTAGATCTGTTTCTTTCACAGGGTCTAGTGTCCTGCTGTGAACTTGAGTTCTAATTCTAAACCTGGCCTCACTATCCTTAAAAGTGACTGACAGAAAAGAATGTTCTAAGATCCTCCAGAGAGATAGAACTTATAGCCAGGAAGAGCCTCAGAATTTAAAAAGAAAAAAAACTTTAATTATGCTTTTTTGATATAACGCATTACAACGTTATATAAATTGCAAGTATAACTCATAAATTAACATCTGTATGTACTACACTGAGTTCACCACTAACGTTTGATTCTGTCCTTCACCATAAATATGATAACTTTTACCTCATTTGCCCAGCCCCTTTCCCCCTTCCCTTCAGGTAACCTTCTGGAAATTGAGCTTTAGAGACTAAAAGTTTGTTTTTGTTTTGTTTAATTCATCTGTTTGTTTGGTTTTTTTCTTTCTTTCAAAGGAAAGGTACAGACAGAAGTAAAGGCCAGTGGGCAGGCAGGCAGAAAGAGAGAGGAGGAAGAAGCATGTTATTTTGTTTTATTTTATTTTAGTTGTTTACACTGGCTGTTCCCTGAACCCCACCCTACCCTCCAGACCCAGGACTCAAACCCAGGGGTATGTGGCTCGTTCCTTTGGAGATGACTGACCTAACCACTGCTCCACCAGGGTGTGCCTGGTTTCTTTATATACCACATATAAGTGAAATCATATGGTATTTGTCCTCCATCTGGCTTATTTCAATAAGTGTTATATCCTCTAGATTCATCCATTTTGTTGCAAGTGGCAAGATTTCATCTTTTTGAAAGCTGAATAGTATTCCATTTATACACCATATCTTCTTTATCCAGTCATCTGTTTTGGGGCACTTAGGTTGCTTAAAGCTCTTGGCTATTGTAAATAATGTTGTCATGATCGTGGGGGTATAAGTATCCCTTTGAATTAGTGCAACTGGATCATACAGAATTTCTGCTTTTAATTTTCTGAAGAATCTCCATACCACTTTTCACATTGGTTGCACCATTTACACAACTATCAGCAGTGTATATGAGGCCCCTCTTCTCTACATCTTCTCCAGTACTTGTTTCCAAACTTTCGGGTAATAGCTGTTCTCATAGATGTGAGATGATATCTCATTATTGTTTTGATTTGCACTTCTTTATTAAGAAATGATGAAAATATTTACATGCTTATTGACTATCTTCTTTCTTTGGAGAAATGTTCATTGGGTGGGAGTGGGGACAAGATACAGATGCCAAGCTCCCAGTTTTCTCCTTCTGGCTGATCTAGTTACTTCCAGACCGACCCTTGTCCTCTCCCTCCCACCATGTTTGTTCCCTGCAAGAAGTCCATCCCTGACCTCTCTGAGTTTCACACTTCTGATATAGCAGTATTTGTTGGAAACACTGACCAGCTTGCAGTAGACCTGATTATTTCTACACTGAACATGTGTAAAATTGGTTGCTTCTATACTGATTGTCTGTGCCAAAGGTTGGAAACAATCCATATGCAATTACAGAAGAAAATTCAACAGAATTCAGTATAAATAATGAAGTACATGCATTGCCTTCAAAGGAGCTAGTGGCTCTTCAGTTAAGATCCATTTTTATTAAGTCTAAATCAAAGCTATTTTGTGAAAAACTGCTTCCCTGGGTAAAAAAGTAATAACTGTGCCAAAGTTATTGTTCTTTCAAGCAGTCATTCATATCACTGTAATGATCTACAGCTTTGCAGTACTCCCTTCAGGTACCTACTTACACCTTCCATGTAAAAAAGGATGTCCAAAATGAAATAAAGAGCCTTAACTGGGCAGAAATGGAAAAAAGTCTTTGCATTCCTGAAATAGATGATTTTTGAGTTTTATATCCATATTCCTGGAGGAAGTATCACAAAAACACTGTGTTGAAAGGTGTTCTAAAGAAATCCTAATGGTGGTCCTACTCAAATTTGTTTCAGTAGGATATAGTATCCCAGATGCATTAGGTCTTGTTGAATCTCTTAATGAATATCTTCACATCATCAAACCACATTTGCAGTGTGATGGCCCCATAGCTTCCTCCTCCAAGTTAAAAATAGCGAGTTCTTGGAGGCTGCTCTTGGGCAGTGCTCGTCCCCTTGCACTTTCTTGATCCGTGTTCAGTTTTGTTATATACCTGTTACTAACACTAATTAATAAAAATTAGATATAATAAACATATAATAATAAAATAAATAATAGCAAATTTAAAAAAATAATAATAATGTCTGGTAGTACATTAGGAAATAAATCTTTTCACAGAAAAATTAATTGTTCATGGAAAATAGATTGTTTTTGCCATTATTTTCACCATATATAACAAATGCAGACTTTGTACCAGAAAGTATTACCTAAATGAAAAAAAATACTTTGCCCATGTTTTCATCAGGTATTTTGTTGTTGTTGAGTTACATGAATTCTTCATTTATTTTGGATATTAACCCTTTGTCAGATGTATGACTTGCAAATATCTTTTCCCATTCAGTAGGATGTCTTTTCATTTTGACGAGAGTTTTTTTTGTTGTACAGAGCTTTTTAGTTTGATGTAATTCCGTTGTTTTTGTTTTGTTTTGTTTTTCTTTTGTTTCCTTCACCACTGAAGTAGAATCCCCAAAGACATCACTAAGTTTAATGTCAGGGGGTACATTGAGAAGTTAATGAGAAACGCTAAAGATAGACTTTCAGACAAAATATTTTTACCACTGGTTATTTACTACATACCAGATACTGTGGGGTTTTTTTGTTTATTCTTTTCTGTAACCTTTCATGAGAAAGGTTTTTACTTAAAAACCCTCATTGTTCAGATGAGAACCTTTCTCTAAACCTATGTGTCCAAAACCTCTTTGTCCAAAGCCTATTTGTTCAATATTTATGAGAGAAACTGGGATTAGAACTTTGACTCCAAAGTCAATCATTCTCTAAACTGTTTCAAAATATAACCTCTTTTGTTATATTTACCTACAAAGGCCCAGCTCAGAGGTGAGTTGTGTCATCTGTGATGCTTTTGGAAAAGTTCCTTTATTATCGGAGATCACCAAAGGACGTACATCTGCTTTTCTCTCTGTTAGCTGGAGATGGTAAGTCCTTTCATCAGTATTTTGCTAATAACAATCATAAAGTTTGCTCAGGAAGTTCCTTTCTGGTTCAGTCACCACAGTTTATGGATTTATTCACATCACTCTTATTTAAACATTTTTAGTTACTCGTGACTCCAGTGTCAGAGAAACCTCTCTTGGCGTTTATTTCTAATTTGTATCACAGTATATTTAATTGAGAGTAGCAGCAGACTATGTGGTCATGATCATTTCATTGCTTATTACAAGTCGGTATTCCTCTAACTCCAGAAGAGAACCCATGGAGACACTGTCTCATCTTAGCAGGACCTGGGATTGCACGGTTGTCTTTTGTCAGGTCTGTTATGTAATTCGGAGGAAGCGCACTTACCACTGTTTCACAGACTTTTCACAGAGAAGGCCTGGGTGTGCAGCACCCTGCCAAGATTCCCATTAGTTATGGAGAAAAGCCATTTGTATTCTGAAATTGCAAATCAGCCAGGCAATCACCACACAGAAATAGCCTCCATGAAAATAAAGCAGAGCTATATTTGGAGCCTTAATCATGTATATTTATAGACCT
This sequence comes from Solenodon paradoxus, assembly GCA_004363575.1. Classification (NCBI taxonomy): domain Eukaryota; kingdom Metazoa; phylum Chordata; class Mammalia; order Eulipotyphla; family Solenodontidae; genus Solenodon; species Solenodon paradoxus. The sequence goes on along the minus strand of RJWH01000283.1, from coordinate 131,896 downwards.
GAGTTTGGTTCAATTTGAAATTTTCATATTATACAGTAACGTGGTGATTACCAACACGGTCAGAGGGGAAAGGGATGGGACTTTTGATCCACTTACATTTTATGAGTAATGGGGAGTCAATCGCAAAGAATTTTTTCATTCACCCTGTGCTGAAGGCCTCTTGAAAATTGCTTTAGTCAGTTCATAAGATCAGAAAGTCACCTGCGAGGTATTGGTGGGAAAAGTAGCAAAGTGGGTTCTTATCAGATTTGTCACTTACATAAAAAGCCAATGCTTTCCCACATGAAGATGAAAGCACTAGGGTTGTCCAATGCATTCCTGATAGTAGTAGTTAGGACTCAGTGTTATTACATTTACCAGAATATTTCCTAGAAGAGGGTTCCTGAGGACCTTGGGTACCTGGGGTGAGAGAGCAATTTTACCTGTTTCCAGATGCTGCCCAGGGCCAGGCCTGCAGGTGGGAGCCTGCTGTTGAGTGAATGCAGGTCCCTGCTCAGTGCAAGTTCAGATTCAGACCGAAGAATGATTCATCAGCTTCCTCACCCTCACACCTGCTTCTGTGACAGTCACTTCTCTCCATCTCCTAGTCACTCAGGCTGGTGAGGAAAACAAGCACTGAGCAAACACTTGAAAGAGTTCAGGGAGGCATTTGGATACCTAAAGGAAGAATATTCCAGGCAAGGGAAAGAGCAGTGAAGGCTCCTGACCCAGGACCTGGCCCAGGGTGTTTAAGCAAATGAAAAGGGAATTTTAGAGTCAGGGAGATGAAAATGAGTCAATGATAGTGCACCCTGGTGGAGCAGTAGATTAGTCAGCTGCCTTCAGCAGAGTGCAGGCCACATAACCCATGTTCAAGGCCTGGGCCTGGCATAAAAAACCAAGATGCACATCTAAATAAAATAAATAAGGGACTTCTTTCTTATCTCTCTTCCTACCTCCCTGTCTCTGCTTGCCTTCATTCCTTCCTGGACCTTCTTTTTTTTTTAAAAAAAAAAAAAAGAAAAGAAAAGAAAAGAAAAATGAGTCAGTGAAAAATTGCTAAGCAAGCTCTACCACTTGGTAGCTAGGTGACCCGGAAACACATTGCTTGAGTTTCCTCATCCACATAATTGGGGTCATGACACCTTCCTTTAAGTGCTGTTATAAAAATTAATTATGTCGAGATATAGGAACTGACCACTATAATGCCAGATATGTAGTGGGAACTCAATATCTCATCTGTCTAAAGAGCAAATGAGCATCACAGCGCTACGGCTGCTTGCTGATAGATGGCCTTTTTTCCCACATTCCAGAGAAGTTTTCCTGTTTCAAGCAGATTCAGAACCACCTGAAATGAAGGAGGATGTTGTGACTTGGTTTCCTAGTCAGAAAATGTCCAGGAATCATTTATGTGCTAAAAAAAATGTTAGGGTACTCTTCTATGTATCACACTCTTTCATCAGACCCATATGTACTGCGCAAACCTGCTTCACATAACTTGAAATGTTCCAAAAGATTTGATCCAAAACTTTCCTTTTCAGTCCTGGCATTGACCAAACCCCTGCTTTGGGCAGGCACTGGTTTAGTAGCACTGTCAGAGACCAGCACATGAGATGGGGCTTCTGTGGTCCAGCTCTGTCCCTAAGAATTGAGGAAGACACAAAGCTGACAAGGGGAAAGTGGGAGAAAGACCTGAGACAGCAATGACAATGATGATGATGACATTTATCGCGCACTTAAACATCAGATGCTGTGGACTGTGTCTGACGCAGGTGATTACATTTGATTCTCACAAAAACCCCATGCACTTTATTTTCTGTTTTACAGATGAGGAAAGTAAAGCTCAATGAAATTAAGAAACGAGTCTAGACTTTGCTCACCCAATAAGAAGAGAGGATTTGAACCGGGATGTCTGAGTTCAGAGCCCAAGCCTGTGACCTGATCCGTGCATGGAAGTGCTGCCCAGAAGGACAGACTCTGAGTTTCGGAAAGGACCGGGAATGGCTGGCTTGTGGAGCTCTGTGCCTCCAGCCTCTGGGAGTATGAAAGCGCTTTACTGAGACCAAAGCTGATGCAGAATTCATGTTTGTCTGTTACTGAAATACAGGCAGCAGGCGAGCTGGCTCTCTCTGGTCTCTCGAATGAACAAAGGCCCTCACTTGGTTTTCTGAGCTGTGTCTCCAGTGGGCAGTGCTGCATTGACAGACCCTCACATATCCCCGCTGAGCAAACGACACCTGTCCTTTGGCACTATAGGTGGCAGCATCACTGCTGGACAGTATGTATTAAAGTAGCATGTGTTCTTATCCCCGAGCTGCTCGGAAGATGAGGTTGCTTTTATCAGTAAAACACAATGGATTCATGCATATCATTTCTGAAGGAAGAAAACAGCTGCTCCTCAGTCTTTTTTCAGAAATGACTAGAGACTTAACTTCAGGAAAAAAAAAAAAAAAGGAGGATGAATGACTGCCTGGTGCTGACTCATGGCTCAGCTGTGATTGCCCCGGCCAAGAGGGAGGCCGCAGAATGAACACAGCAGCAGCCTCCCGCATTAACCAGTAAAGTGATGCATGCTAGGATATGGCAGCTCAAAGGCCTCTCTTCTCCTTCTGGTCCTTCTTCTTCTTCATGCTCAGTCTCTTCTCTGAGCTGCTATCCGTTCCTCCTCAATGTGTGCTGCTCAGCCTCCCAAAGTCAGAGGTCATGAACTTCCCACTGGCCTTCTCAGACCCATCCCAGTTCCCTTGTCCCCACTGGCCTGTGTCCTCCTCCATCTGAGCCTTGAGGCTTCCATTCCTGTATAGGGCAGTGAGCCATTTCTCATCTCCCTTTTCTTTCCCACTGCTGCCTCAGCCCCTCTGAAATCCTTTCTTCCTCCACCTACTGTGATAAAGAAAGAAGTCATCGCAGGGCACAAGTCTGAGTCCCTGCAGCCCTAATTGGACCAGACCTTTAAGGTCAATTGCAGTACGAAACAGCTGTGATTAAATCCTGTCTGGATCTTTGAGCAAAGATCTTTGTTGCTGTGGATGAGCTAACACATCTAAGACTTGACTGCTAGGAGAAACTGGTGCGTATATTGTCAGATGTTCACATGGGGAGAGAAGCTGTGAGAAAGCGTGTCAGCTGCGTGGCATGTAACTTCGCAAGGATGTTACCTCCCATGTTTCTTTTCAAGCCTGGGAAGCCAGCGCAACCCCATTGAACCACTCAGCAGGAGCTGTTTACCCATCAGCTGCCCATCAGTCTGGAGTATTGGAACAATGCCGACTGTCCTACAGCTGGGTCACAATGGCTCACCTAGGAATCTCCAGACTGTCGTTGCACGAATGCAGTAACGATCTAACAGAATCTTAAATGTGGGGAAGTTATAGTTGGGTAGCTTAGCTTCTCCCCAAGCATTTGCACACATGTTTTCATTCATGGATTCATTTGCTTTGTTCATTTGCTCATTCCTTTGCTCTCATATCTGGAGAACCAAAGAAATGCCCTAAGGTTTCAAAGCCGCTGTTGTCACCGCCATCTTTAGAATGGATAAAAGTAAACCAGTCCAGGGACCTTCTCACATCTCTCATTGCTCTAAATTGCTTGCACAGCATGTAATTCATACAATGTGGGAAGTAAATTGAATAGAAGTTTTATGCTATTGCTGATTGGAAGAAGCATCAAGGGATTGCAAAAACAGATTCTGCAAATGGGAAAAAACCTTATAAGGAAGCTACATATTAACACATTCCCATATGTTTGTCCCAGGAAAACAGAATGAAGCCGGCATCATCTCCAGGCCCAGAGAAAAAGAAAACCCAGCAAGCCTTTGTTGGATTACTCAGGTAAACAAAACGCTCAATCCTTGAAGGCATTCTCTGAAGATCAAATCCTGAAAAAGCTAACATTTAACACACAAATTCACACATATGTGATAAAAATAATATGCACCTTAAGATAGGATCAATTTGGAGGCGGTACTCCTTGCTGGTTAAGGACTACCTACAAATTCTTAATACAGCTGGATATGAGACTAATACTGGAATTATCTATATTCTCTTTATAGTACAGGTGAGTATGGTTTGCTGTTCTCAAATATCCCCCTTTATCATTTTCACTAAATTTTTTGAGTTAAAAACTCTTATTTGTAGCTGTCTAAATATTTCTATGCCATTGTTGAAAAAAGCCATACATAAAATAATTCACATACTAGGATTCCATTTATATAAATTTCCAGGAACATGGTGATAGGAATCTAAAGTATAGGAATGAAAACATTTATTGCCTGTGGGTGTGGAGATTGACTGGAAGGAGGCCTAAGGGAACTTTCTGGGGTGAGGGAGATTTTCTATATCTGATTGGAGGTATTGGTTACATGGGTACACACATTTTTAAAAATTCATCAAGTTACACACTTAAAATATGTGTACATCAGATTTGTAATTCTAAGGTAAAATGTACAGAATTTTAAGTCAAAAGAAAAATTCCTCAAGCCCTTAGTTTACTGCAATGGATAACTATTTTCTAGAATTCTCCCTTTATCAGAATCCTTTCTTACCTCTCAGGTTTTCAGTTCCCTCTTTATATCTAGGATCTAAGGATTTATTTTTCTTGCGGAGATTTTATATACTTATGAAAACACTACTTTGTTTTATCTGGCATTTCTAGTTGTTTGCCATGGGATAGTTGAAGATTATCCTAATATCTTAGCAGCTGAAACCAGAAGTCTTTACTTTCTCTAATGACTTTGTCTACGGTAACTTTTGCCTTTCGTACTTTTTATATTTTATGTATATGTGCATACACATATACATATATGTACATATGAGAGTATGTATATATATATATATATATATATTTCAAATGAAAGGCAAAAGATACTATAAAGTCATATATCTGTATCTGTGTCCGTGTGTGTGTATATGTGTGTGTGTGTTCAGCTATGGAAACAAAGACGGTCTCCCAAAATAAGGTAATTTGAGTATGAAAAGTAATGAGCACATCCATGAAATTTAATAGTAATTTACTAGGGATAACTTACATGCAGGGTCCTCCAGACTTGGAGCCAGTGGGTGGGACTTTGGTTGAGGCAAGATCCACACACCCTCAAAAACAAAGAGATTTCTGGTATCTGTCGATCTTTGTGTAAAGATTAATGTAAGAGCACTTAACCAATATCCTAAAGATGTGTCCCAGGTGTCATTGCTCTCCTAAGAAGATCCAAGGAGTGTAGGGATGAGTAAGTGAAAGGTTCGAGGAAGTGGTTTTGGAAATGTCTGGAAGAGGAAAATTAGGGGTCAGGAACATAAGAGAGCACTGTCCAAGATGGAATCACTTTGGTTCATACACATAAGTATTCATATATGACATTTGTAATAAGTCTTTTCTTCAGTACCTTTGAGATTCTTATCTTGGGTAAAAACCTGTACTTAGGTGCACCCTAGTGGAGCAGTCGTTAGGTTAATCACCTCTGAAGGAACAACACACATTCCCCTGGATTTGAATTCCAGATGGCCAGGGGAAACAACCAGTGTGAACAAGTAAATAAAAGTAAAATAAAGATGATTCCTTCTCCTCTCTCTTCTTGCCTGCCTGCCTACTTGCCTTCATTCCTGCCTCATCTTTCCTCTAAAACAACAACAAAAACAAAAACAAACCTAAAACTTACAAATCATTGCTAGTGGACAAACCAGGTTATGTATCAGAGATATCTAAAGGGTAATTATTTGTAGTGTCTCTCTCAAAACTATACCCAAATGTGTTGCTAAAAGAGCAGCATGCTGCCCAATAAAGCATTGAAAAAAAAACCCAGAAAAAACCTTCTTGAAAACCAAAATATCCTTTAGGAGACTGACAGATGGCTATGTCTTCTTTTCATAATTATCTTTTTATATTTTTCTCCTGTACTTAGGAACCCTGTCTAACTTTCCCCCAAAATGTCACACCTAGCCTGTGTACATCATTGAATTTTAGAAAGTATTTGTTTCTAGATAATAAGAAGTAAATAACAACATAAAAGAGCCCAGTTTCATTTGTGATGTGATTTAAATATCTCTGAACACAATAGTAATTGAAGTTCAATCACCACTGCTATCTACACTTAGCCATTATGTGCACCCCTGATGTTTAGAATTTCTTAATCTACTTTGGGAATTTTCTGATGGCCGTAAATTTAAGCTTCCCATAAAATTCTCATTTGCACTTAAATATTTAAAGAAGGGAAAATGACACCCAAACTGAAAATTGCATCTCTTATGTGAGAAGTGTGCTTCTGCTGCTGCTATGTGTTAGTCAGGATGTGAGATTGGAATATATTCACTGTGCTTTGGAGGTTCTTCCACATATAAGATGATGTGATGATGTATGTGAGAGATTAAAATAAATATAAATATGTAAGTATGATTAAAAATGTATATGTATGCTTGCAAGAATATATTTCCTGGTTACTAAGATGTACCTTTCTATTTTAACATTTATTACCATGCCTAATTTAGAGAATGATAATCTTTTTTCTGAATTCCTGTTTTTGAATCAGTGTTGCATGTCACAATCAATAACTTTCTAACTATAAAAGAACTATTTGCACACAGAGAATTGAGGCTTTGAGTAGACAGGCTGGCTCTCTAGGATGTAATAATTCAGACACTCAAATGCTCAGACCTATTAAACTAGTGGGGAATTATTTGCAAAGTTAACTTTTTATGATAGGTTGTCATTATTGAAGACTTTCAAACATATTTGTCAGATAACTAAAGCCCAGAAAAAAATAAATTTAAACAATATTTATTTTATTAAAAAAATAAGTTCAAATCGTTTGGTTAAAGTTTCAAAGAAATTGTGTTACATGAACCAAAATGTAACCATTTTTATGACATTCTAAGATGCATAGATTGGAGGTTTCTAAGAACATGGATTGGTAAAAACAAGGAAAAATATTTTAAAGCTTGAGAAACTTGATCATAATTCTTCCATCTTTTATTTGACCTGTTTCATAGTAACAAGCACAGTGTGTTACACAGTTAATATAACTACTTAATGATTGCAAATATTTATTTTAAAACTGTTTACCTGTTGAAAGAAGAAAATAACTTCAGTTTTTCAATGAATAAGAAAGACTACAATGCTAATAATTTGCATAGTTCTAAGATGCTTGCTCTATCCCTTCTCTTCATAGTATTGGCTCTATCCCTTCTCTTCATGGCATTGGCTGTATATTTCTACACTATCGAACAGAATGCAGTGTCTAGTGATGATAGACCCCAGCAATTTCTGACTGTCATCGGAGCCCACACTCAGCCTCCAACACTTTACCACTATTAATTCTGAAGTAGCGGTCCCACCTATTTTCATTCCAAGTGGCTTCTATACTAGGAAATTATGCGTCTCTTGTATTATGTTTCTCTGAATAAGACTCTCTCCAGATTTGGGTTTGGCAATTTGACCTGGAATCTAAGTACTTTACTGGATCCAGAGCTGAAAATGCTGGAGTGCGTGCATGCTGAGAAATGCATTTGAAAGACCTAAGACTTGGCCCCTTATCTTGAGACTGATTTCTCCCCCTCTAGTTAGAAAACACTGATTACCGAGCTGCTGAAATCCTGAGCAAGATTGCTTTTTGATACAAACTTTTTAAGTTGATTTAAGGTGACAATCAGATGATAAAAAATAAAAGTCAATTAGAATGAAATAGGGGCCATTTGAAAACATACACTCTGAGTGGGAAATATAACTAGTAGAATGTGGGTGGTTGGATTTTCTTATTTCAATTTTTAACACTAGCTATCCAAAATATCTACCAAAATTAGCGTATCATAAATAAAAGCCTATATTAAAATAATATAACATCAGAACTCCTGGCTTTATATGTAAATGTGGGGACTTCTGAATAGAAAAAAAAAAAAAAAATAGAATGATCCAGCAGACTATCACACCACAGAAAAGCTACCTAGATGGGACCCTCTTTCCTAGTCCTCTTGCTTGCAAAGCTATCTCTTCTGCAGTTCAGTTCTATTTATTTCAGTTCAATTCATTCAGCTCCTCCCATATTTTCAAAACTTTTTACTTAGAAGAAATCTGTTAGCTTTGACTCCTACCCCACTTCTGCACAATCATTTTTATTTTATTTCTGAAAGACTAACAAAGCAAATCAGAAATGCATCTGATTCTGTGTTTTTTTTTCTTGTTTTTTTTTTCTCTCAAAGGAAAGGCATAGGCAAGAATAAAGGCAAGCACACAGGCAGGCAGAAGAGGAGAGGAGGAAAAAGTATTTTTATTCATTTTATTTAGTTGTTCATCTCAGTTGTGGTCCCTGGTCCTGAGCTGTAAACCTGGCTCCTTGGCATGTATATGGACTGCGCCCCTTGGAGGTTGCAGACATAACCACTAAACCAATAAGGCATGACTTGTTCTATATTTTGGAAAGAATTACTTTTCCCACCAATAAATTATAGTCATGCCTTTTACTGAATTTTTTTTGCCAGTTTTATTATTTATATTATGAAAATACTTTCTTTAGCTTTGTTCTGCAGTGGTGGTCTGTGGTATGTCCTGCAGTGACGCCACAGGTCTTCCTCTTTTCTTTTATCCTAACCAGTTCTCCTGTGCTGCATGGCTACCACGTGAGCATGGATTCTCATACAGCCTAATATTCATCTAATGCAGTTCTGTATAACTCCACAGAAAAGAAAAAATCTGGTTTAAAAATGGGTAGGGGAACTGCATATACATTTTTCCAAAGAAGACCAATAGGCAGCAAGTACATGAAAATGAGAGCGACATCACCTGAGAAACGTAAATCAAAATCACAGTGAGGTAACGTCTCACACCTGTTAGAAGGGCTATGGTAGACTAAAAAAGACAGGAGAGAACAAACGCTGGCAAGGATGTGGAGAGCAGTGCAGCTCTGTGCACTGTTGGAAGGAAGGGAAATTGGTGCAGTTACTGTGGGAAACAGTGTGGAGCATCCTCATAAAGTGAAAAATAAAACTACTTTACGATCCAGAAATTTCATTTCTGGATCTTTAGCTGAAGGAAATGAATCATGTATCTTAAAGAGATACCTGCACCCCTGGTTCATGTAACATTATTTATAATAGCAAAGACATGGAAACAATCTAAGTGTCCACTGATGGATGAATGCATAAAGAAAAAATATTATACAAATACATTAAAATGTATGCACCCACACAGAGTCACGTGTGTCTTAACAATGAGGATATATTCTGCATCATAAGGCGACTTCATCATTATGTGAATATTATAGAGTACTTAGGCAAGCATAGATGGTATAACCTTCTGCATACCTAGGCTCCATATGGGGATCACTATTGAATATATGGTTCATTGTTGATCAAACCATCATTATGTGGCACATTACTGAATAATTTATATATAACATATTTATTATATATATATTATTTATATATATATATAAATTATTCAGCCATTAAAATGGATGAGGTCTTGGTACTTCCTGGTAACTCAGTAGCCTCCAGTCACTGCAATCCACATACATCCCAAGGACCTTGGTTGGAGACCAGGGACCAGTGAGACAATTAAATAAACAATTTAATGAACAATTAAATAAAATTAATGCTTCTTCCTCCTCTCTCTTCTTTCCTGCCTGCCTGCCTGCTTGCATTCCTGCTGGCACATTTCCTTAAAAAAAAAAAAAGAAAGAAAGAAATCTTGCAATTTGGGAAAATGTGGATGGAATTTAAGAGCATGTCCTAAGTGAATAAGTCAGACAGAGAAAGATAGTATTGCGTGAGCTAACTTATAGGGAGAATCTAAAAAGCCTACATGGTGTGTCCTTGTGGCTCAGGTGACTGAGACAGCTGAGACATGAAACATGGAAAGCCCAAGGACCCAGGGATGAGACCCTGGACTAGGGGAAAATCAAAATAAGCAAGTAGCTAAATTGAAATGCTTCTTCTTCCTCTTTCTTCCTTGGAAAAAACAAAACAAAACAAAACAAAACTAACAAAAAAACAAAGCCTGAACTCCTAGAAACAGAGGACAAATTATTAGTGGTTCAAGGCAGCCCGTGGGAGGTGAGCGCCCTGAGTGAAGGTGATCAAAACACACAGTTTACAATACAGGTAGTCAGTTATGGGAGTATAATGTTCAGCATGAACACTACTTTCACATATATTATAGCAACATTATTGTGATCTATGATTATCAATGTATTAACAATAACAAAATTGTATATTTGAACATTTCTGAGAGTAGATCTTAAAAATTCTCATCACGTGAAAAACATTGTCACTATGGGGGGTGATAGATGTCAGCTTACTGTGGTAATCATTTTGTAGTATAGCAGGCATCTATCAAATCATTATGTTGTATACTTTAATGCTGTATTATATGCCAATTAAAACTCAATACAACTGGAGGAAAAATTAAAATCTAGTTCTTTTCCCTTCAGATTTCTTTCAACATGTTCTAGCTATCAGTTTTATTTCACCCAGTCCATGATACCTAGGCAATAATTCCAAGTTCATTTAATTTCTTGTTCACTGATACGTGGAAATAAATGAAAACCACCCAACAGAGAACAGGGACTGTTTATGTAGACCTGAGTATAGTAAGAGGGTCAGCCACCTTCACTACCTTTGGCAAAGACTCAAAAGCAAGTAGGGGAATAGAAAAATGTTCATAGTGTAAAAGAGAGATGGCTTCAGGTATTCTAAGTGGAGGCTATTGGCACTGGGCAGCTAAAGGCAGGTTAACTAGAATCAGGGCATCTTCCATGATTGGTTTGGGGACCATTTTTGGCTTTCTCTGGTTGGTCCTAAATTTTGAAGTGAGGATAAAATATAGGGAAGCTGGCATTCAGTCATTGACCAGGTCCTGATTATTTTGAGCCGAGTGCTACAGAGATTAAAGTTTGGCTTTCTGAATTGGTTGTTCCAAAGTTTATGGGTCAGTGTCCTTTTGTCAGACATGGTCTTACATGTTTGCCCACTGAGTGTGAAGTCTTGGAATTTTGGCTTTGCTAACATTTTAACCAGATTTAGGGATGACTAGTTAACTGGGAAAAGGCACGGGAAGCGGGATAGCTAATAGAGCGTTTTCTTGTCTGGCAGCCAAATTCCACACCATTGATAATGGGCAACGTGTCCTGGGTGGGGAAGTAGCTGGAATGCCCCGCAAAGATCTTCTTCAATGCTAAGAATCTCAAGATTCCCTGAGACAGTTGAGAAAGGCAGTCTTATACACTCATTCTTTCAGCTCCTGCATAATCACACAAGAATAGGTCTTGCTCCTGGAAGACTTCTTTATCAAGAGCCTCAGAGCCTGTGTTGGACTTGTTACCTTATGTGGGAACATCTTTTCCTATTTCAGACTCAATGTACGCTCCTTTGTTCTACTTAAGCCCATGTGCCATAGGACACCTGGTCAATCCACTACTCCATCAGTTCCTGGTGAACAGGGAATCAGTCCTTCTCTTACAACATGGAGAGATGCATGTAGACCATTACCTGGCATCTGCTGCGAACGGAGATCCACTCACCATGGGGCACCAACCCCCATTGTTGGCACTGATCTTACTCTGTCTCCTCTCTGTATGAGGAAAGAATAGCTTCATCCAGTGGCTGTGTGAGTCACGTCTCTCTGGTGATCTGAAGCCATGGAGTGGGTTAACATTAGGGAGCTGCTATTTCTCTCCTTGACATGACAGCAGGTCTCCCTGCTTGAGAGTTGTCATCAAGGATATTTGACTATAGAAAGAGGGGACCCAGGCAAGAAAATTTAACCTCCAGTTTCTAGAATACTACCAGACACATAGTAGGTAGATGAATGAATGTGAGGACTGAGAAGAAAGCAAAATGAGGATAAAAACCAGTACTGGATTAGGGGGAAACAATTATCTCAGTGCTCTCTCACAAGCACTATAAATAGAACAAGGATATTTGGTTCTGTTTGATGCTCAGCTACTCTAAATTCCTCATGATTAGAAACTAAATGGACCCCAAACCACTTTATCTAAGACTGCAGCTGCCTGGCAGACGACACACAAGTATGATGTCTCCATTAGGCTCAGTGCCCACCTGCCTGCAGGAGACTATTGGGATGGGATTGTTCATGCTGCTCCCTCCCAGGGCTTCACTCCCTCTTCCACACACACACACACACACACACACACACACACACACACCACACATATATACACCACATACACACCACACACACGCACATGCACACACAGCCTTGCCTCCTTTCCAGAGTCTTCCTGTGCCTCTGGGGCACACTGATTCATTTTATCCCCATGATCACCATGGACAAAATTATTTCTACTTTGCCTACAAAGAAAGACTCAGAGACTGTATCTCAGTTTATTTTATATAGCTTTTTTTTTTTTTAAAGAAAAGATTCAGGCAGGAATAAAGGCAAGTAAAGTATCAGGGAGAAGAGAGGAGGAAGAAGCATTCCATTTTATTTTTTTTTCAGTTGTTCACATTGGTTGTTACTCACAGACCCAGGACATGAACTCGAGTCCTTGAGATGTATGTCAACTAACTGGGCTCCTCTTGAGGTGGCTGACCCAACCGCTATTCCACCAGTGCATACCAACCTTAGATAGCTTATTAATGCATCTAAGAACTTAGTGAGAGGGAGGGAGAGACACACAGACAGACACACAGACAGACACACAGAGAGACAGAGGCAATGCAATGGCACACTTCTTTATCAGAAATTTATTTTTAAATCAAATACGTATTTGGGGGATTTTTGCACAAGTCACATTTGCACTCCATGCTAGACACTATCAAATGCTTTCCACAAATATCAAACCCTACAATTGCTTGAATTCAGCACTATTATCTTTTTTTTTTTTTTAAACAAAGAAACCGCTAAGAAGGGCAAAATAATGTACCTGAACAGACCTAGTGAATGGTGAAAGTGGGCTTTAAATTCAGGCAAGACGTCTTGCCTCCAAATTCCAGGATCCTAACACTATGCTGCCAGGCAGCCTGAGGTAGGAAGGATTTGGCTCTTTATGACCCAGAGCCCCTGGCATTTTCAATGAACACATGGCAGAAGAAAAAGGAGATGTCTGCAGCATAGAGAAAGGAGGGTTCCTCAAGGAAGGACTTTCGAAACAGGGAAGAGCAAACACCAGAAGCCACTGATTGACATTTGTGTGTATTGTCTCCCTGGGACCACCTATGTAGAGCTTCATACCTGCTTGGAGGAGAGGGCAAAGGGGAGGAAAGTCACAATTCCTGGTCTTGAAGACTCAAGAGAGGATGTAAATAAATATGTGCATGAGAACACAAATGGAAAAGTGACACCATATAAATAGTCAATTAAAAATGCAGATGTGCTAAGGGCTGTGCTAAAACTGGATTGAGGACCTGGAGCAAGGGGGTGTTACCTGAGATGTGTGTATGCTCAGGAAGTGGAGATGGGTTGATGGGAAAGAAGGGGCGGGCAAGAGAAATGGCTGGAAGATGACAGTGTGAAGACCAGAGGATGTTGGTTTTGCCAGGGTGGGATGCATTGAGAGCTGAGACAAGCTCTGAAGGCAATGGGACCAGAGAGGGGAGGAGCTGACAGCCTCGCTGAGGTCGCAGAGCTGTTGAGACAGATGGAAACCCTGGCAGGGGTGAGCCATCTCTCCCACCAGACTGGGAAAGGCTCTTCTGATGCTAATGTAGTCCTTGGCCTTAGCCTAGTGACAGCACATCTTATCTCAGAACTTGTGAAAATGCAAACTCTCAGCATCCTGCCCACTCCTGAATTAGAACCTGCATTTTATCAAGATCCCAGGTAGCTGGATACACATGGAAGTTTATCAAGCACCGAAGTGGAGAACATGTGAGATAAGAGTTCTTGCTTTTTGTCAAGTGGGCAGAAGAAACTCTCACTGGAATGCTAAGGAACCAAAATTTTATCGAAGAGGGAAGAAACTTCTTAGTGTTTCTTACTGTGCTTCCCTCACATGACGCGTCCTGTTAGAAAACTGAACTTCCTGCAGGATGGAAGATCAGCCCTAACATGTGGAACAGCAGACTATGCAGCTTAGTTTCCCACTGCTGTGTGATACTTCAGCCAGCTGATCCTGATCCCTGCCACCTTGTCAGAGAAGAGAGGCCCCAGGCTGAGTCGTCTGAGGAATGTGAAGGAAGGCATGGGTGTGGCTGGGTGTAGCACAGGTGACCCAGACAGCTAGAACCAGCTCCTGGGCTCTTGGGTTGGTTGTTACATATTTCCAGGTGGTGGTGGGAGCATTTATACCACAGAAATCAACAAACACCACCAATCAAGTTTCTTTCTTTTCAGAAAGCCAGTTTACCAGCAGGCCATTGTGGGAAAGCAGACATGTCAGAGGAGAAAAGGGCCTTGGGTGAGGATGTGTAAAGTGTGGAAGGAGAAATTCGGGGAGAGAACGTGAATTCCTCTAGTGAAGTCCTTGAAAATGGTGCTTCTAGATTATGTGGTTCCAAATTTTGTCACTCCTGGCATTCAACCACTAGTCTCATTTCTAAAACTTTCTTCAGAGGTCTGTGTCAAGAGTGGGAGTTCACTGAAATTGCCAAGAGAAAGGAAAAGGTGTGAAATCATGTGGAGAACAAAATCATGGACAGAGAAACATGTAAAGATAACTGGGCAGCTATTACTCCTTGGGGTAAAATGCTCCTCAAAGTTTCCATCTGCTGGGGCCGAAGCTTGGAAGATGATGATGGCTCCGTCTAGGGTGGGGACGTTTGTATCAATCAAATAAATGTTGTATGTAATGGTGATGATGTTTGTCCCTAAACCAAATTTTTCTGCTGACATAGATTTTATCCTGTGCTTCTGATATTATCATTACCTCTTATTAAAAAGTAAATTTCTGATAAAGAAATGTGTCATTGGATTGCATTTCTCTCTGTCTCTCACACACACTCTCTCTCTCTCATATGAAGTTGTTAGCTATATTTAATAACCTATATGCCTGAACATCTCTGCTTTAACCAGGATACTTTCCTTTGTTTCCACTGAAAATATCCTAAACTTTCCTGCCTCAGAATTTGCTTTTTCCATGCCTTTTGTTTAGGATGCCATTTCCTATCCTATCTTTCTGGTCAGCTCCCCTCAAATCCAAATACTACCTCTTCCCAGAAGGCTGCCCTGATCACATCAGCCTAGAGAAAACTATTCAACACTGTTTGGACAATGATTTGAGTGTTGTGTCTTATAAGTGACTATTAGGAGGTATTGTCTATCCATTGTAAGGTTCCAGGTGTGGAGATTTAAGACAACAAACAGTTTCCTGTAGAAGGGAACTTGATAAAAATAATACACCTTTTTCTCTTTAAAAATCTTCTAGGTTAGCTTTCCCTGTGCCAGTTAGCATTGTGTTCTCCCTCTGATGTTCTAAAACTAGACGTTGTGACAATAGCCATGGCACCTATGCTCCTGCTTCCATCATGCTGGCCAGCTCAAGCTAACAAAAAAGAAGTGACTTTGGATCCAATCTAAATCTTTGCTTTTAGATGATCAAATGGCATACAGTCTAGTTTAAGTAACCAAGAATCATGTTTCTATGATCCAATAGACTTTCTTTTACTGGGGTAAAGGGGTAAAATAAATATCTTGATCATTCCAAATGAGTCTCTAACTAACTGAACAAAAAAGGACATAGATTTGAGATTTGAGGAGAAAGGAGAAGGGCAAGTATTCCAAGAGTCCTTCCTGGCACGCCCCACTGGAACAGCAGTTGGGTCAATCACCCCCAAAGGGTACAAACCACATACCTGTGGGTTTGAGTCCCAGTTCTGGGGGGAAGCAACTAGTGTGAGCAACTAAATAAAATGAAATAAAATGCTTCTTCCTCCTTTCTCTTCCTACCTGCCTACTCACCTATCCTCCTTGTACCTTTTCTAAGAGAGACAGAGAGAGAGAGAGACAGAGAGAGAGAGAGACAGAGAGAGACAGAGAGAGACAGAGACACAGAGAGAGAGAGAGAGAGAGAGAGAGAGAGAGAGAGAGAGAGAGAGAGAGAGAGAGAGAGTCCCTGTCTCTCCAGGGTAGATACCCAGAGTAGCTCAGTTGGTTAACAGAATGACCAAGGCATGTGGGCATTTATCTTAAATGGAACTTTTTCCTTGAAGAAAGTTTTATTTTTTTTGGTTTGGTTTATTTATTTACTTTTTTGGCCTCCTAATGCTTCATGAAATGCTGAAACTATATCATATCACACATGGACCTGACTAGATCTCTGGAAGAGCATCTAATTATAAACATGATGTTTATTTTCCTGGCCTCCTGTCACCTAATTTTCTTTTCATTTATATGAAATAGGAGACATCAACTTTGAAGACTTGCTGACACTTTAATGAAAGGACCTTGGTTGTGAGTTGTTGCTTTTTTATTTATGTTTGTATGTCTTTGTATTCCCTAAATGAAATACTCAAATTCACTTTGGAGGTGAGATTCACATCCTGCTTTCTATGAGAGAAAAGCCATAAATTAGCACAGGGTAGGAATCTGTACCTGTAGACTAAAAATGACAAGTCCAGCACAGGTCTCTGGTACACTCATGATTTTTCCTTCCTTTGTTTGGCCAAGGTTGAATTGTTTTCCATTGTGCTGATCCAATGTTATATAAGGCCCGTGACAGAGATGAAGCGTTCCTCCCCACAACTCACACATGCCTTATTTTTTTTTTTCAGTGTAACTCAACAAACTCTAGACTTGATTTGTCACAAGCTAAGAATACTTTCTCAGTTCATTGTTCAGAAAATTTGTAAAACTTTTTTTTTTTTCCAAGACCTTCAAAGCAGTAAGTCAAAACCAGGCAATAACAAAAGATATTACATTTTTATTTAGAACTATATATTTAAGCACTCCTTCATGGAGTATCAGTTAGGTCAATCATCTCCAAAGAAGCAAGCCACATACCACATACCCTTGTGTTCAAGTCCCAGGTCCAAGGGTGTGGGGGAAAGAACCAGTGTGAACAACTAGAAATAAAAAAATAAAAAATGCTTCTTTGAAAAAAAACACAAAACATTACATTTTTAAATAGTTCTTTTTAGCTAAACACGAAATCTTCCATTCAGAATTCTGGCCTTTGGAGGCCTGAATCTCAAAGCAGAGAAAGAATACAAATGAAGAAGACTCCTGAATGAAGTGCATTTATTTCTGACCTCCAATAGACATTGAATGAGCTGACCTTTATCTTCTTAATCCATTAGAGTTGGAAAGACCAGGGATGAGCGGGTGATGGCAAAGGAAGAAATTCACTCTTGTGCTGAGAATCAAGTTGGCCTGGTGTTGGAAAGATTTTCTTTAAAGGGACTGCCTACAGAGGTTGGAAGAAAAGGAGGGATGCTATTTGGCAGGAAAGGTAAGACACATTCTGGGTAGAGGTCTAATTGTACAGGGTGGGAAGAGATTGATTATGTTGGTATACACTATTTTCACTACATTTGGCATTTTTAGTCTGAAATTTTTAGTCTTTTTAGGCTGAAATTTTGAGTCTGAAATTTTAGCCATGCTACTAGATCCGTAATGGCAGCTGTCTTTAATTTTAATTTGTGATTTCCTCTTTCTGTTGCAATTTGGTGCCCTTTCATATGTTTATGCTGTGTGTGGTTATCCTTTTTGGTGTCGTGCCTGTGTGCCCATTTTGCTTTTTTGTTATTGTTTTTATTGGTTTGTCTTTTGACACTGATTTTTAAGAATTCCTTATTCCAAATGTAAGACTTTTGTGGGATGTGTGCAGCACAAGTATTTTCTCCCACAATGTTGCTTTTCTTTTAAATCTTTTAATAGAATTGTGTTGAAGCAAAGCCGTTGCCCCACTTATCCTTGTTTTAATTTAGAGTTACTCTTTTCTGTTTAAGACATCTTCATCTACCCCAGAGGAGCCCCTATATTACCCTATGTTATACACTAAGAACTCAAGTTTTTAAAGCTCACCCATTTAGATCTAGGACTTTCTTAGAATTGTTTTTTGTACATGATCTGAGACGTAGTCAAGATTCATTTTTTAAAATATGTTTATCCAGTTGAACCAGCACAATTTATTTAAAAGAACATCATTTCCTCTACAGTGTTTTGACATTTGTCAAAATCTAGTATACCTGTATGTGTGGGTCATTTTCTGGACTCCCTGTCTAACCTTATACCAATGCAATAATCTCTTAATTTTTTATAGCTTTATGAAAAATCTTGATATAGAGTAGTACAAATCCTTCAGCTTTATTGCTCTTCTATTCTTGGCCCTTTGCATGTCTATATAATTTTAGAATCAGTACTTCCATTTACACACACACACATATATAAACACAGTTAATAATTTGATGGAATTGTACTGAACTAAAAATCAATTTAGGTTGAAATGAAGTGATAATGTTCATGAAGCTGGTAGCTCTCTCCATTTAAGTTCTCTAACTTGTTGCACTAATGGCTGTTTCTTCAAATGCTTTCTTTTATTATATAGAGGAAAATGGATAAGTCAGTGTAGGTGGTAAGTGATACAAATGCGAGGATCTTAAAGCTGATTACAGAAAGTGCACTCTGCTTCATTGCTGTATCAGGATATGCAGTGTCTTACATTAATGTTTTATAGTTTTATGTGTTGAGGTTTCATGTATCTTTAATTGAAATTAATTCTAGATATTGGTGTTTTCTGGTGCTATCATGAGTGCTATAGAGCAAATGTTAGCCTTTCACTTGCTTATTGCTGGCACATACAGAGTTGATATTTGTATATTGTCCCTTAAAATTTCACTAACTTTGTTATATTTACTTATTGAATGAAACAGTTGGACAATAAATCCTTTTGTATTTTATACATTCACTATTATGATAGCTTTATTTCTTCCTTTCCAACTCTCATACTTTTTGTTTCTATTTCTTGCCTACTGCATTGCTTAGGACCATGAAGCAATGTGTAATGTGCCAATTAGTGTAGTATAATGAAGAACTGAAGTGATAATAACAAGCATCTTTATGTTATTCACAATCTCAGGGAACAAGAGAAAATCTATGATGCTTGCTGGCGATTTATTGTAGACTATTATAGAATCTATTAGATTGAGGATGTTCTTATTCCTAGTTTGCCAAAAGTTTTTATTATGAATGGATAATAACTTTTATCAGTTGTGTTTATGCATATATTGGATGGGATCCTATGATTTTTCTTTATTATGCTAATGTCATGGATTATATGAACTAATTTTTTAATGTTAAACCAACCTTGCATTCCTAAAATGAACCTAGTTTGTTATAGCACCCTCTTTATATATTGCTGTATTTAGTTTGATAATATTTGTTTAATTGTTGATGTCTATTATCTCTTTTGTTGAGAATGCTGCCCCCACCACCGTTTTTTTTTAAAGGGAAAGTTAGGCAGGAATGAAGATGAGCGGAAGCAGGCAGGCAGGAAGAATGAGGAGGAAGAAGCACTTCTTTATTTTTATTTAGTTTTTCATCTTGATTGCTCCCTCCAGCCCCAGCATGCAAACTGGGGTCCTTGGGATTTATGTGGACTATGACCAACCACTACTCCACCAGGGCGCACCTAGTTGGAGAATATCTTACTTAGACTTACTGGATCTATGTTCAAGAGAGAGCTTAGCTTATATTTTTCTGTGTTTTAATATATTTATCAGGTTTTTATATAAATGTTATGTTATACTCATGAATAGAGTTGGGAAGTTTCTCCCCCTTTTTTCTGTTTTCTGGAGGAAGAAACATTTTCTTATTTCTGCTACAATTTCATCCTTGTGGCATGAGTTATATTTCAGACATCTGGGATATGTGAAGCCCAGAGAGGTGAGAGAGAGAGGGTGAACAATCAGAAATGAACAAATAAATAAAAGTGTTTTTTTTTCTGCCTCTCTTCCTTTCTGCCTGCCTGCCTGCCTCCCTTCCTCTTAAAAAAAAAAGAAAAAGTTGAAGTCACGCTCTAGTGGCGTAGTCTGTCTAGTGCACCCTGGGAGCAGTAGCACATACTTCTCAAGGCCTGGGTTCAAGACCAGGGGCCAGGGGAACGACCAATGTGACCAGTTAAATAAAATAAATAAATGTTTCTTCCTCCTTTCTGCCTGCCTACGCGCCTTCATCCTACCTGCACCTTTCCTTAAAACAACAACAACAACAACAACAACAACAAAAAACTTGACTTGCTGTATTGAGAAACACATTTTTGTTTCATGTAAACCAGAAAATGATCTGAAGTTTTTGGAACAGTCTGGAATAATGTACATTTAATTCTTAATTACTATCCACAGTAGCTATTTATTGCACTAGTAATTATAATGGCTAAGTGTATGGGTTTTGGAGTCAGATTACCTATGTTCAAATTCAAAGCCCATCCTAACCAGCTGTGTGACTTTGGACCAGTAACTTAACTTCTCTGAATCCCAGATTCCTGATCTATATAAAAAGAGGAGAAGCCATCTTCACAGAGTTGGTTGGTGATTAAATCATCATACAGTGTATAATGTTTTTATCTGTGATAAAAAGTACTCAAAAAAATAATTGTTGTAATAAGCTATGAGTAGATGCCATAATTTTAATTCATTTACTGATTTGAAAAGTTAAGTCTAGAAAATGTGAGTAAATGATTTAATATCATGTAGTTAGTGTAAGGTGGGTTTATAGAGATGGTTGGAGCGTGAATGTGAAAGAATTCACAAGTAAGCAAGCCAGAGAGCTTTAGGAGCAATAGATAGAAAGGTTTATTCACTCTCCCAGAGAGGAGAGGGGCCAGACTCAAAGAGGTGAATAGCATTTGATGGTTAGGGGTTGGGGTTCTATAAGGCTGAATGAGGGTGGCAGGTGGGTGGGATACAGGAAGTGCCCTGCTTTCTCATGTCAGCTGGGAAACAGGGTAATTTTTTTAGTTTCCTAGGGGTTTGAAGGTCTGGGATTCTGGGAGACAGGGTGCTTTTCCAGTTTCTCATGTAACTTTTTCAGTTTCCCACATAACTTTTTCAGTTTCCCACATTACCTCGAGGGCGTCTTCCATTGTTGAGAGGCTTCCTAGGCAGCTTGGAAGGGTCTTGCATCCTCTGGAAAACAGAAGTTTCCATCTTTTCAGACAACTTTGGGGTCTTGTATCTGGGATGTGGGCTCCAGTGAGCTGAGGCTGTTGCTGCCATTATTTTATTTTTGGCGTGGCGATTTTTCACTGACCGAAAGCTTCAGATAAGACACTGGATGGAATTGTTTTTGTTCTGTCTTCCTTGCAGTTAGTGAGTGGCAGAGGTAGCAATGAGACTTGTCTCTTTGTGAGTCTATTCATTGTTCTTTCTCTGAACTGATCTTTACTCTCCAAATGTCCCCAGCACACCTACCACTGGTTGGTACAAATATTATCTCAAAACATATTTACCCTATGCCAGTGCCACTTAGAATGTGTTCAGACCTTCAGCACCAGCATCTGGTGGAGCTTTTTAGAAATGCAAATTCTCCTGCTCCTCTTCAGATCTAGTGAATCAGAAATTCAAGGGATTGGGGTCCAGCAATCTGTGGTTTACCAATTTCCACCGGTGATTCTGATGTAAGCTTATGTTTGAGAAGCACATGATTATATCAGTAGTCTGCAACTTTGGTCAAATGTTAGAATTACATGTGGAGCTTTGAAAAATTCTGAAATACCCAGGGGCTACAATTAAATCAGATCAATTAAATCAGAAACAATGAAAGTGAGAACTCGGTATCAGATCCCCAGGTGATTGATGCCATGTGTGGTCAAGATTGAGAACAATTCGCCTAGATTTTACTTAATAACTCCTCTCTACAAAACCCTTTTCCCATCTCTCACACATTCTTGCCTTTTTTCAGGTTCCTACTTCATTTACATTTCCAAGAGACCTTGGTGGGGCATCTCAAGGTGTTCAGTTCTGGACTCCATTACCACGCCACTCTGGTAATCACTTACACAGCTGTTGCCACTAGCTCCCAGCCACCGATATTTCAGCCCCATTGATACCTTTTTCTTGTGCTGCCTCTCAGACTAAACATCATTCGCTGCTCAGCAGTGGATCTGAACTGACATGAAAAATCAACTTCTGTTCTCTTACATTCTGCTTCTTTACTGAGTGCTTCTAGCAGAGGCCCTCAGGCCCCCAGAGTTGAGAGGGAGAGCTCTTTGTTTACAAAATAAACCTTTCTACTCAAGGTGTTCCCAATTCTCCAGTAGTAGCTGCTAGCAGGCCATTAATCTGAAGCACTGTTTCTCTCTTCTCTCCAGTCTTCAGGGTCTGTTGCTGAGTACTCACTGTGCCAGATTCCATCTTAAGTAGGTATAAATTCTTCTCCTGGGACTCTTCCATTACCTTGTGGTTTCCCTACTGTCATCAGCACCTGATTCATCAAACATACCCATGGACATTGGAACCTCTTTAGCCTCTATGGCGCCAAACTCCACATGCCAGAGCTATACTGGGTTGGCCAGTACTCTTGCTATAAATATAGGGATTGTGATATATTTAGTATAGCTATTTAAATTTCATAAACTGGAGTCACCTGAACTTAAGAATTAATTCATTCAGAATCAAACTGATCGGAAAACTGAAAAAATTAAAAAACAACAAAGTTAATTTGCTGTGTATCTTGTACTTGATTTTTAATACTTTTTAATTTTGAGGTACTGTAGATTCATATGCAATTGTAAAAAAATAATCCAGAGATCATATAAACACTTTATCTAGTCTACTACTATAGTAATACCTTGTATACCCTTAACGCAATATCACAACTAGAAAGCTGATATTAATATAACCCATCAATCACACTCAGATGTCATGAGTTTTAGTTTTATATGCACTCATGTGTGTGTACGTATTTAGTGCCATATAATTTTATCACATACGTGGATTCATAAGATCACCAAAATCAAGAACAGTTCCATCATAATATCCTTTATGCCACACTCCTTTCCCACCTCTTTAACCACTGGCAACCACTAATCTGTTCTCCAGATGTTTAATTTTGTTATCTTAAGAATGATATATAAATGGAGTTATACAGTACGTCAATTTGAATATTTCTTTGAATTTGTCCTGTTTGGTAGTCTCTCTTCCTCTTAAATCTGTAAATTTATGTCTTTCACCAAATGTGGGAAATTTACAACCATTTCGTTGAGTAGTTTTTCAGTCCCACTCTCTCTCCTCTCCTTCTGGGATGCCAGTGATACAAATGTTAGTTCTCCTGTTACTGTCCCACAAACAGTCCCTGAATCTCTATTTTTTTTTCAATCTTCATTCAACTCAACTAAATTCTAATATCTGGCCTCCTGTTCAGTTCACTGATTCTATTCTCTGCTATTTCTAGTCCACTATTAAACCTATTTAGTAAGTTTTAAAAAAAATATACCTTATTATATTTTTCACTTCTATAATTTCAGTTGGTTCTTTTATAAAATCCATTTTTTTTCCTGGGTATTCCAATTTTCATTTGTTCCAAGAGAATTTGTAATTGTTTATTAAGGCATTTTTTATGATGGTTACTTTAAAATTCTTTTTCACGTAATCCTAACATCCAATTAATCTTGATGTTGGCTTCTGTTGATTGTCTTGTCTTATTCATGTTGTGATTTTCAGTTGGATCTGGAGAGTTTGGGTATTTTATTATTACACTCTGAATCATTCTTCCTCCTCTTCCTCCTCCTCGTCATCTTCTTCTGAAGAAACATTTGTTTATTTGTTTGTTCTTTTTTTTTGGTGTCCCCACTGCCCCCCTTAAACCTGGATCCCTGGTCTGTACAGGATCCATGGGCTACCAGGTGACCATATTTCATCTTTTTTTATTAGTGGGCAGTCCAGTTCCCCTGCTGAGATACTGAAGATAGATGCTATGGGTGTTTAGCATCCTGACACCATCCTGGCAGAAGTGTACTGACTCATACTACCTCATCGCAGAGGGAAGTGAGAAGGAAATCCAGTCCCCCCCCATGGCCCCACTTACACTTTCCCAGCCCCAGCAAAAGTGACCACTAATCACACCATCTAGGGTATAAACTCAGTTCCCTCCTGGACTTTATTGTCACTAGGGCTGACACACATAGCTCCTTAGGGGAACCTACAAACAGCTAAAATTAGGGGAGGGTACAGAGGGAAGTAGAATCCAACTGGAATCCACATCCCACAATTTCATTCTGTCAGGTCAATGCTGGGTGATGATAGGAAGAGGCCAGTGAAATTTAACCATTTCTCATAACCTCATTGCTTCTAACTGGGTGTGGATATTCAACTTTCCACAGGACTTGCTGACAGCAGGGTGAGGGAAGTGGGATATTGACTAGCTCAAATTTACATGGTCTTCTTCAGTCTTGTTGATAATGCATGGGGCTTGGGAGTCCCAGTTTGCTGCTGAGACCTCCTGACTCTGTCCTGGTGGAAGAATAGGATGATTGTCCACTTCTGATGGGCAGGAAATGGAAGATCATCTCCATGATCAGTTCCACCAACACTACTGGGCAGGAGAACTGGCATCTCACCACCTGATTCCACAGGGATATAGGGTGAGGAGGAAGATCAGCTCCTCATACTGACCTACTGAAAATAAGGGGGAGTGGGATGCAATTCTCCCATTAGTGTTTGGCTGGAGTAGGGCAGGCATCACCAAATAAAAACCTTCAATTGTGAGGCCACTGTTGTCTTAGTTCTCTGAGTAGGAGGAACAGACTATTCTTAGAGCTCACTTTGTACTGTTGACAATTCCAGAACAGAGGTACTCTGTCTGGGATATATAGGAGGCAATAAGGAAATGAAAAGAACTCATCACTGTGTTATTTCCCAAGTCCCAAAGTCCCTAGGCAGTCCAACTTCTTTCTTCCTGTGAGTCTTTTTATATTTGCTTGTCATGTTTTGCCCACAGTGTAAGAGGGAGAAATTGGAAGAGCAGGACGTTCCATCTTGGCCAGAACCAGAAGTCTTATCTATACTTGGTTTTTAAGAGAAAGAAGTAGATAATGGATATGTTCATACCAATAATTAATATAAGCAACTTTTTAGGATGTTACAATTCTAGTTTAGCTCAATAATCTATATCTGTGAGATATACTAAGGCATAACATGTGATAAAAATCAGTTTTCAAAATGAAAATAGTCTATAAATAATTTCAGAAGCAACACAGAAAATTTTCTTCTCTGTAGTTTTATGTGTGTGTATTTTAGATGAGTTTAATTATCCAAACAATGGTTATTTTCTACCTAACTAGAAACCGAATACTTAGCCAATTAGGCTAAAAGAGATTTTATTGCACAAGAAAACTTGGAGCAGAGTTAGATTATTAAATCAAGACATTTTTTAAAATAGCACTGCTGGTGAAAAAGATCCTAAAATATAAATAAATAGATAATAGCACTCAGATATGCATTATCTTTCTTCAAGTCTGTGGAGGTTATTCTATAAAATCTCCACTGAGTAAGAAAAACAAAAAACATGCTGAACTTTCAGCAAGATGATGATAAACAAATAAGTGAGTAAATAAATAAATGTTTTCTCCCTTTATTAAATCTATAAAATTGACACATATCTTGAGATCTTAACAGTCTGCTATCTTGAAACTGGAACTCTTAATATATATCTTTAGTAGTGTGTTTACATATTTTGTTTTTTTACATATATGATTTTACATATATGGAACCTCAGAGTCATCGCCTTGTGTATGTCACAGAAGTAGAATCTGGAGTTCTACTCCTGAAGGTGCAGAAAGGGAACCTTGAAACCCAGAGCTAAGCTAACCCTTTAGATTGGTGTCTACCTCAGGATCACCTCATGAAGCTGTTGACCAATGTGGTAGGTAGTGATCGTTTAATGAGCATGATGAACAAATTGTAATTATTCTGAGGGAATAACATATGTATTTTTGTGTTTTACTTTGAAAAATATGATAAGGATAGAAAATAATTTCATAAACGGAACACAATATACTAAAGCTTACTAATTAATTCTTTTCCCCCAGTTATTTCTCATCTTTGAATCTCTCTGAACTTTAGTAGTCCTATACCCCTTTCGAACTCATTTGCAAAATCATGCTAAATTGGTTTGAGTTGGGGTGGGTGGGAAATAACCTATGAATCAATTAGTCCTTTATCATCTTTGTTCAAAAATAATAGACTATGAAGCTTTGCCCAAGTGCCCTGATGATAAGGATTTGTTCTCTTATTTTCCAACTCCTCAGCCTTTGTTGAACACTTCTTTTATGCTGCTAGGAATAGATATTTGTGATGGATTGGTAGTATCTAAGTGTAAGCATTTTCTTGGTGTACAAATACTGTCATTTATTCTAATATCCTTCACTCTACCTTATGCAATGCCTTATCCAGGTAAGACATTTAAAAAAAAAAAAAAACAGTTGAATAAAAAGATCAAATAAACTACATCTTGATTTCAAGGAAATTCATTTAGCTATAAAACTGGATTTTTTTTTTCTCTTGACGCTATCTATGCCTGCAAAATAAGCATCACTATTTTGATTCTGTTTAGTTTAATGGGATTTTTTTCAAATCAAAGATATTATTCATCTGAAATATTTTGCTAAGTGATTTGTAAAAGGAGAGACACTTCTGAGTTTCCATGTAGGTGATAGGAAGCCTTGACTCTCCCAGAAAAATTATTTGAAGCACTTTGCTCAAAATCAGTCACTGAGAACTAGATATCTTCTTGGTTGATGTTGAGAATTTGAATGTTCAGAGAGCTAGGAGGGTAAAAGATATTGGAAACGACTCCAGTTTGAACAATATGGTACGATACTTTTCTACCATGCCACATTTCTTTATAGAAGTTTTATTCATGCATATCACAGGCTGAGTGTGGTGACATTATGAAAGGTTGTCTAGACCTTCTATATCTAAGAAATAGCTGAAAAAATGAAGAGCATCTATTCATTCTTAGCTGCTGTCCAACATCAAATGTTTCTTAAATGTTGTCTGTGTGATTGTCAATGCATTAGATACTTTGGAAAGATGTGCTTGATCTATCCATATGACATCTCTATAAAAGACAAGAAATAGAAGGAATAAATCTTTTACTCATGATGCATTCTCTCAGATTCACAAAAACATGTTCCAGGTGAGAAAGAAGGGAATTTTAGCATTTAACTCTTCATATTTAATCAGAGTAAAGGTTATTTTCCAGCTAGATCGAAGTAAAACCTGGGCATGCCTTGGTAGCCCCTGATTTAGTGCACCCCAGGCTCACTCTATATACATCACAACAGCTCCAGTTCAAGACCCAGGTCCAGGAAACAACCAAATTGTACAACTAAATAAAATAAAGTACTTATTCTTCCTCTCTCTGCCTGCCTACCTCTGCTTGTCTTTATTCCTGCCCGCACGTTCCCTTTAAAATAAAAAATTAACTATTTAAAGATAGAAAAATGGAACAATATTTTAGAATTTGATTTTTTTTTTTTTTTAATTAAACTTATAGGCAGGAATGAGGGTCAACAGAGACAGGCAGGCAAGAAGAGAGAGGAAGAAGAAGCACTTTATTTATTTCAGTTGTTCATCTTGGCTGGTTCCCCCAGACCTGGGACACAAACTCAAGTCCTCGGGATATATGCAGACTATGCCAATCAAAAGTGGTTGATCAAACCACTACTCCACCAGGATTTGATATTTAAGCCTGAAGTGTAGGCACTTCTAAAAGGAAGCCGAACACTGAAGGATTTCTGCCTCATGGGATCAGTTTTGCCTTTTCCATTACTATTCTTGGGGTCCACATCCCTGAATGGAACAAAATGAGCAGTTTACCTAAAGTTTTCCATTGGCTGGTATGAAAACTTAGCCTCAGCCCTCGTACCAGTACCTATATGTGTTTCTAATTTAGCATTTTCAGTTTTCTATTCGGATAGAAATTCACAAGGGTGGGGAGTTATAGGTCACTCACCTGTCACCATCTCCCTGCCTCCTCTCCTCATCCTCACCTGCCACTTCGTGACATGATCCTTGGGTGGACGCCAGAAATGACCAATTATTCCAGGCAAAGGGGTCAACTTGGTTTTGAGTTTCAGACCTCCTTTTCTGTATCCTCAGGAGTAGGGCTCTGGATTCCCCTGTCGTTGGGCAGAAGACAGAAGGAAGTTGGGGCTATATCCATGCATGGACAGGACTCAGTCTGAATCTTTTGTGGCAGGTATCAATATTGAGTCATACTATTAAATCACAACTGGAATCTCTCTCTGGAAAATTGCATATTTAAATAGTTTGTAAAAGGGTTAAGCGAACATCTAATGCTCATCCATAAAGAGCATTCTTACCTTAGGTCTATCCAGTCCTGGCAGGTAATTCTTTGGTGCTGTAATGGCTTACTCTCTTACATCCTCTGGGTCATACTCAAGATTCTTCTGATCACTTTTCAGAGCCATGGCTTAACGGCTTATTCTTTTCTTGGTTCTCAAAGACTGGCGCTTGTCTCTGAAATGCCGCAAGCACCAGACCTACTTATTTGTGTGAGTGCCAGCTTTCACTCAGTAGTCGCTTGAGAAGGCTTTTCAGTCGCTTTTATTCGGCAGGCACAATCTCCTCGGGTTAATATAGATGACTGACTTTAGTCACAACCTTAGTGTTTTTAAATTATTTTTTAATTTATGAAAGTAGATTCGAGGCCGTGAGGGTTAAGGTGAATTGGTTATTTGTCGTCCTAACAAAAAGGAGTTTGGAAATACCGGTCATAGAACAGCTGTAAATATGTTCCCTAAAACAACTGCTTTCAGACTCTCCACATAAAGAGAAAGACTTCAACAGTATATTTATATGGTTAAGTTTTATGTTAGTGATAGATGACTGGTTTTAGGCTGCAATTTTGAAAGAATTCAACAGCTGCCTTGGCAACTAAAATCTGTCCCCTGAAATATATAAGTGAGATATGGGTGGTATAATCCCAAGGGCAGAGCCTGTTCCCAGTTTGGCATTCTCTGGTTCCAGCTGTTGAGTAGAGATAATTTAGGTTATAACAGTAAAACCCAGAAATGCTTTTAATGCAAATTCCTTGCGTTGCATGTTTCTTTGTAGAACAAGTGGACATTCTTACAAATACCAGAATAGGAAGCTATTTGTCTTTTCTCAGCCCATTGACTGTAAGTAGATATGAAAGACAAGGCCTCATGAATTTTATGTCACATTTAGTTTTGTTTCAGGGAGGTTGAAATATAGGGCTTTAAAAGTTAACCAGATATGCCATTTTCTTTATACTTTTCTGCTCAGTGCTTTTGAGTTGACCCCAGTAAGCACATATTATTTTTATAATAAGAGAAATGTCAGTTATACTTGTTATGATATCAAGAAGAAAATCAAAATGATTCTTTACAGGCAATGACTATTTTTATTAAACAATATATGCTTTTATTCGGAGGGAAGAACCCTTCCGATATCATCTTGTACTCTTGACTACCTGCACATTCTCTCCATAAAGTCATTCTAATCTATCACTCCATCCATCTTTTGTTTTGTCCTACCTAAGATTATGGCAGCTTACAAAGATAAACAAAAGCGAAAAGCAGAAAAAAAAAGAGGAAATATGTAACATAAGTCATAATGATCTGTAATCACGTTACACAGTTGGCTCACAAGCAGTTTTCTAAGATTTTCCTTAGCCACCACCAAAAGAAAAACTTGCTTGGTCATGACATTCAGAATCCACAGGATCAAAGCAAGCCAGTTACTCAAATGAAATGCTACTGTTTTGGGTATTAGAGTCAGACAGAAAATTCTTCCACGAGGCTCATAAAGAAGACTGTCCTTTGAGGAACACTTGGGACAGCATTCTTGCAATGGAGGTGGTTTACTTTGTACATAGCCCTTGAATATCAGCTATGACTTCATATCCAAGAACATTGATGCAGATTCTGCACCTGGCAGTCAGTGCAGCTGCCTCTAGAAATGTCATCTTGACCTCACATGTTAAGTCTCAAGATAGTCATGGTTTCTAGTTAAGTGCTCAATAAATGCTAGGAGTTAGTAATACTATTCCTAGTATTATTGTCATATGTGTGCTTAATCTTTCATGGGGGGCGCATGATGCAGGAGAGCCCAAGTGGCCTCCAGGAGCAGCTCTGAGCTCACAGCTCT
Organism: Solenodon paradoxus; assembly: GCA_004363575.1. Lineage (NCBI taxonomy): Eukaryota > Metazoa > Chordata > Mammalia > Eulipotyphla > Solenodontidae > Solenodon > Solenodon paradoxus. Next base: position 101,903 of record RJWH01000283.1, on the reverse strand, counting down.
GTCCACCTACACATACCCCTCTAGCCTTTGTGTTGGGCAATGCCACTTTGAGGTTCTTCAGGAAAGACAGGCTTGCTACAGGTAACACTTGAAAATGCAAACTCCATAAATAGAGTTACTGCCAGTGTGGGGAGCAAGCCAAATCTGAGCTAAGAGCATACCTTGCAAGCCGAAACCTGTGAGTGTGAGCATCAGCATTTCATTCTTAAAGGGCCAAGTCCTTTTAAGGATTTAAAAGGATGATCCCGAAACCATTTGTGATTCCCCCAATTTACATAGGAATTGAAGAGAGTGAGAATTCAGCCTTTAGATCATTGGATTCAGGTGACTCCTGGATGCAGAAGAGTCTCCCTTCTCTGTTGTGCTCCCCCTGCCCCCTGGTCTGGTCCCCCTTTTCTAAAAGAATTCTGATGAAATGGTTCATCACAGTTGGCCCTATCCTGCCAGAAGGCAGTGACTGTCAGAATCTGCCCAGAAAAGAATTCGTTTAGATTTGAAATACCCTCCCCCTGGGTTAACCCCTTCGGCGGTTGCACGGAAAACATGGAAAAGCATGCAGCAGAGATTAGGTATGCCTAAATATTGAATTCTGAGCACCCGGACGTGTTGGGGCTTGCATCCCTCACAGCCACGTCACTTTCTTCTTTTAATGAAAACTGAAACCTAGCTCCAGCCAGAGGGCAGTGGGAGTGAACAAATGTGAAGGGAAAGAAAATAGAAATGCTTAGGAAGGTCGGCTCCCCATTACCCCAGTGTCTGTCTAGAAAGAACCTCCTATTCCCTCTCAGCCTGAGGAATGCGGGTGGGGGTGGGGTGCAGGAGGAGAAGGGAGGGCCTGGGGAAGGAATGAAGTGTGGCTGGGTCTGTTTCTGGCTTCTCTGTAAATACTATGACACCTCCAAATGGAGGAACAGCTGAGATAAGTGACTGCTAATCCCCAAGTACCGGAGGAGGCCTGGCCGCTCCCTCTCAGATCCCAGCAGATGGCGGATAAAACAGGCTTCCCTGGAGGCAAGGGCAGCAGGAACTATCTCACCTTCTGTTCTTAGCCTCCCTCACAGCCTGTCCTAGCCCCAAGGGCCTCCCTGGCCCTTCACGGCCCTAGGGACATTCCCCGGCTTTGCCATCCCCTGGGGATGCTCAAGGTCAGTCAAGCTGGCCTCTGGCCAGAGCTGGCAGCTTGGGAGACCTTCAGCAAAGTTCCGTGGACCTGGCCAGGATGTTTCTTGCTCTGTGAATCACCTGGGAAAGAGGATAGTGATTTATTTAAAAATGTAGAGTCAGTCTTCGAGGGTGAAACCTGGGGAGTTCTATTAGGCAGTCTAGGTAATTTGTCTGCAAATGGTCCTTATGTTCCATTCTGAGAAACAGCAGTGCCAAGCAGACTGGAAGGCTTTATTTTTTGGGGGCCGGGGCGGGGCCGGGGTGGGGGGAGGGTGGGTCATTAGTGACAGAGTTACACAGTCAGTTGCCTGGATTGGATTTGATCATCTATGTGACTTCTGGTAAAGCAGGCACAATACTCCCTACTTCCTACAAAATCAATTTAGCACAACTTTCATTGAATGTGAAGTTGAGAGACTGGTTGCACAAGAGCATGAATGTAACACTCCCAAGCTGTGGGTCCCTCACCCCCAGGGCTGTCTGTGGGGTGTGGGGGAGGGACTAAAAATTGGTCCTCTGAGCCCTGGGAGTGTTTACAAAGGTTTCAGGTCAATAACTGCATTTTCAGTGATATGTCTGACTTTCTAGGGGTCCCCTTTGTACACATGCTGATGAACATGAAAATTTGCTGTCAGTGGAAATTATCTTTCACACAAATATTCTTGAACTTCAGTCCTACTCTGCTTTAAAAACAAGGAAATGAAATTTCCTCGGGCTTTCTCAGAATCATTTTTTTGATTTCTCCGGTCCCTTCTCTTTCTCTTCCCAGCATGTACTATTACACTCTGACTTTCTCTAATTTCCTGGAATATGAGTCCTGCTCTGTTTTATTTATCACAGTATCTCTATGACTAGCACTGTTCTTGGCCTTTAAATATTGGCTGAATCAACAAATGAATGAAATTGACCTGAAGCTTCAAAAAAGAGAGCTATTTCTGTTCTGGACCGTCATTACCGAATGAATACAATTTGCTATGTATCTTCTATGTGGCTGATATTACTTGTCTCTAATTATTACAATAATTAATAACCCCTGTTTTAAAAGAGTTATTGTGTCATATTTCAGAGAGAAGCCTTGGGCTCAGGAAGGGTAGGTGACTTGGACAGTGTGTGATAGAGGCAGGATTTGAGCTCAGGGCTGGTTGGAGGTCATAGTGACCCCAACTTCTCCTCCTTGGTTCCTCTTCATTTCCCTGCACAGAGGCAGGTCTGTTCTTAGCATCCTGTCAGTCAGCATTTTAGTTGAAACATGTCTATCCTGCAGCAGGGTGTGACCCAGCCAGACCCCTCACCTGGCCCCATTGCTGAGCTGCCAGCATAGCTTCTTCTCCAGACCAACCCAAACATGGTTGGGAAGCTCAGCAGAGAAGGCCCAGCATTCCCCAGTCCCGGACTAGTATCTAATCAGCAGGTCTCCTCAGCATATCAATCCAAGACCACTCTAGAGATGAATGCCTCTGCCCAGTTTTCTATTTTTAACTGGTGTGAAGGGGAGGAAAAACACAAGCATTAAAATCAGTGCCAGTCAAGAACTGAGAATCCAGGGCACTCCAGGGCAAGAGAGTGATCTGTACCCTTCTTATGTCTCTGTTCCTTCCTCCTCTCCCCTCTTCATGTTATCGCTCCTTCTCTGAAATCCCAAGTCTTCAAAATTTCTTTCCACAAAGGAGCTGTCAGTCTGTTATGCCAGTGCTTTCTCATTCTTGAACGTAGGCATGGGTCTATTGGACAGTGTGTTAAAATGCAGACGCTGAGTCAGTAGCTCTAGGGTGGAGCCTGAGATTTTGCATCTCCCACTCATTACAGGTTCTCACTATGATATGCTTATAGGGTTTAAGTTGCTGTTATCTTCTTGACCAGCTTTTCCATCTTGGTCTCTACCTACTATGAAGGCTTGTGCCTCGGGTTTACAGATGTTCATCAATGCACCAGCAAGGGGAGAAACTACTTCTGACATCTGTTCCTTCATCCTCTTTGGCACAGGGGATTCTCTTCAGGTCTAAAGACAAGAGTCTGAATTTCAGCAAACCCCCAGAGCAGGGAGAAGAGCTACCTGATGTCCTGGCTGGGGTAAACCTGGCCCCTTCCCCAGCAAGACTTGGCACAGCTTCTTAATCACTCTCAGGCCAGGTCCTGAGTCATGCATGGGTGGGAGAAAAAGGTGGTCTTGATTAATCTCAGCTCCCTGCCCTAGAAGAACACAGTCCCATTTCCCTGAAGGAAAGGCATTCAGGTGGTGGGAATGAAACCCAAGTAGTGTCCTGTTCCAGATGCCCCTTTTCTGGTTACCCAGTGGTGCTGCTGGGATGCCCGTTGGCATCCCATGAGGAAGGCCTGCCAGGCACCCCTGTCCTGTTAGATGAGAAGCTGTTGTCGCTACTATGCTGCCCTGCCCAGCTGTCAGGACCCCTCTGCATAGGGCAGGGTGCCACGTCTTCCCTCTTGTGTATGGTTTATTGTCTCTTAGGCTGGTGAGGGCGGCAGGTAGCACCCCCCACACTGGTCGAGGGGGAGGCGGTGGGCTGGCGTCATGGAGTCTTATCCTAACCCCTACCCTTCACTGCCTGCCCCTCCCTAGCTCCCTATTTGGCCATCCCCCTGTTTGCCCCCTCCCCTTCCTTACATGGTCTGGGGGGCCCCTGGCTTATCCTCTCCCTTGCCCTTGGCTCCATGAATGGCCTCGGTGCTCCTCAGTGATGAGAAGGCGACCAAATAAGGAAAGGTGGCCGACTGGCCCCCCACCCCTGCCCCCGGCAGCTCCAACTGACCCGGTCCATCAATGCACTATAAAGCGGTGCGCCCCGCGCCCGGCACCCAGCGCCTGCCGCCGCCTGCCGAGCCGAGCCGAGCCCGACCCGCGGACGGTGAGTCGGCGTCTGCCAGCCCCCGACCCGCCCTCCCGCCGCGACCACCCGCCGCTCTGACACCCTCCCGGCACCCCGACCCGGACCACCCAGCTCGCCCGAGCCCCCGCCTGGAGACCCTACCAATTCCGCCCCGCAACCCCCTCTTTTTTCTTTTCCTTCTGAGACAAACTTTCTAACTTCTTTTGTCCTGGACCTGGATCCTCTAGGAAGCCCTGCTGTCGTTTGGGGTCCCTACTTGCTGCGCGGTCCCCTTTAGTTGGGGTACTGGCACGGAGGTTGGGAGGGGGCCAAAGTAGGTGATCAGTTTGTGAAAAGGTGAAGATGTAGAAAGAGGGCTGGAAAAGACCTGAAGGTGACGGCTCCCCTTGCACCTGGGGAGTTAAGAGTGAGCCTCCTGGCCGGAGACCCCCGGTTGGTTTCTCTTCCAATTTCCACAGCTTCTTCCCACCTGGACTTTTCTGCCCCAAGGGGCCGGGAGATGATACCCCCCCACTCCCCCGGGCCCCCTTCTGCTGTGCTCTCTGCTCTCCGGGAGCAATGAGCGTGAGCTGCGCTGCTCTCCCCGACCTGCAGACCCCGCTGAAGCTGTGCCGAGATGTGCGACGACGAGGAGACCACCGCCCTGGTGTGCGACAATGGCTCGGGTCTGGTGAAGGCCGGCTTTGCGGGCGATGACGCGCCCCGCGCGGTCTTTCCTTCCATCGTGGGTCGCCCGCGCCACCAGGTAAAACCCTGTCCCGCCTGGCCTGCTCCCGCCTGGAGCAGTCCCCAGCGCCACCCCAACCCGATCCAGCCCCCTCCGCTGCCCAGCAATATAGGTAATGTCTCACCTGAGCCTCCTCTTTCATGAATTCCTTGGGTCATTTGACGGAAAAAAATGGGTTAGCCTCAAATCCAAGTTAAGAGGAGTAATAAATACTTACCACCCCGCCCCCCCCATGCCAGGATATGTACACTTTCCCCTTCCGGTCCTCCTCTTCTGGGACACTGCTCGCCAAGAGTCCAACCCCCAGGGAAAAGACTGCATCTCTCCTCCACTCCTGACCTTTTAAGAAATCCCCGGTGTCTTCTCTACCTCTTCTACACTTCACCTTTCCCCGTAGCCTCCCTTTTCAGTCTTGTTTAAAACTTACACTATAACTTCTCTCAGGACACCACCCACATTCCTTCGTCTTGTTCACAGCGCTTAGAGGGCTCCCACTAGATGTAATCTATCTGCTTCCTGGCTGTTGCATTTTTAGAAGCCAGCTGTGACCCAGGCAGTAAGTGCCATGGTGATAGTGACATACCACCTTGTTTATTAAAAGAAATGCCACGCTCTCTGGCTTTGCCACATGCCTGGCAAGACAGAGTGCCAGTGAGGAGAGCTGTCTTCTTCAGTATTCGGAATGATGGGTCCTCCAAGACTGCCCTGGGCAGGCTGAATTTCACTGCCAGGGTGATAATGGCGTATCAGTCCGTCTCTTTATGTTCACTTGATGAATGTCAAAATCTTTTCTTAGGAGAAATACAGTGTGTCATTAATTCAGTCATTCCACAATGTAGTCATTTATATTTCAGTTGACATGGATGATGAGCTTAATAATTTAATGAAGGCATTGTGGTATTTAAAAAAAATGAAGTGAGCCGCTATTTCTGCAGCAATACAGCTTCAGTCTCCTCCCCGCAATCCCCAATTATATTCTAAATAATAGAATCATACTTTTAGGGGAGGGGAGGATGGAGAGAAGGTGCTAGATTGATTTTAAATGATATATCGAAATTTGGGGAAATTCTATGGGTTGTTGTTTTGGGTATTTTTAAGATGTTTTTTGACTTTGGTAGTTAGATGTAAGTTGTAAGCCATCAATTATATTCCTGATGTGGTGAAAGCTTAGTTTCCCATCTTCTTTTTCTTCTAGGGAGTCATGGTGGGTATGGGTCAGAAGGATTCCTATGTAGGTGATGAGGCCCAAAGCAAGCGAGGTATCCTAACTCTCAAGTACCCCATTGAGCATGGCATCATCACCAACTGGGATGACATGGAGAAGATCTGGCACCACACCTTCTACAATGAGCTCCGTGTGGCCCCTGAGGAGCACCCCACTCTGCTTACTGAGGCCCCACTGAACCCCAAGGCCAACCGGGAGAAGATGACCCAGATCATGTTTGAGACTTTTAACGTCCCAGCCATGTATGTGGCCATCCAGGCGGTGCTGTCCCTATATGCTTCTGGACGTACCACAGGTATGTTTGGACTATGGGGATAGTCACTGATTAATCACATTTGCAAGTCACTGACCTGGTTATAAATCAAGTTTCTCTGATTGAAAAAGGAATGATCCCTCCCTCACACAGCCTGGGAAGGTGTCTGAGCTAAGAGAGAGACATTACAGCAGCACCCCGAGGTTAGTTTCAGAGCCCACTTACTCTAAGAGCATGTGGAGTTAGATCCTTCCTTAACCTAACGTATGTGAGGCCTTGCATTGAAGTTCTGCATAATATCTCAGCCTAGAGCATAGCAGTCATTGTAATATATTCATACCACCACCGTCTCTGGACAAACATCCCCCAAAGAACCCACATTTCCTATAGTGTGAGTAAGAAAAGGCAGAAACATGTGTAAGTTAGATGAGAGGAAAGAAAACTATGCCTGGATGCTTTCATAATGTGCTAATGGCTGATAAGAGGGATGGCCATTTGAAAGTGTCCTGGGGAAATTTTTCTACTACAATATTTAAAAGGGTGAGCTATTGCTGGTTTCAGATTTAGCATCTCCTGTGCTCATTTTTATTCTTCATGTGTATGGAATTTAAATTGATCTGGATTCATGCCCAGTGCTCATATCTCTTAGCTAAGATGGGAAGTAGACTTTGTCATGACTAAAAAAGTGATGACCTTAGGAATTCACCTCATTCTTATCTATTTCCTCTGACAGGCATCGTTCTGGATTCTGGGGATGGTGTAACTCACAATGTCCCCATCTATGAGGGCTATGCGTTGCCCCATGCTATCATGCGTCTGGATCTAGCTGGTCGGGATCTCACTGACTACCTCATGAAGATCCTCACTGAGCGTGGCTATTCCTTTGTCACCACTGGTGAGTGTGTGTGTGTGCTTGTGTGTGTGATCTATATGCTTTTTCCTTCCACTGGTGAATCCACTTACCTCCCACAATTGACTTCATTCTTCAGAGGTTGATTGTGACACCCTTTCTTTTTGCAGCTGAACGTGAAATTGTCCGTGATATTAAAGAAAAGTTGTGCTATGTTGCTCTGGATTTTGAGAATGAGATGGCCACAGCTGCCTCCTCCTCTTCCCTAGAGAAGAGCTATGAACTGCCTGATGGCCAAGTCATCACTATTGGCAACGAGCGCTTCCGCTGCCCTGAGACACTCTTCCAGCCCTCCTTCATTGGTGAGTTGTGTGTCTCCTATAGAATCACACCTTTTCACTACACATTGCCAGGTCTCCTGGAGTAAAATATATTCGAATCAAGAAGAATTAGAGGTCCTGGAGTTAAAGTCATAGCTTGGAGTCCCACACAGCTCTGCCGCAGGTCCTTGCCTCATTAAAGCGATGGCCATAACTGCTCTGTGCAGTGATATGATAGAGGATGACACACTGACTTCATCTTAAAATAAAGGATGTGACAGAGAAGTAACTGAATAATCGGTATCTGCAGGAAAGGGACGATTACTCAAGAGTGCTGGGTTAATTTCAATATGTTCTATCATTAAGTAGCTGGAATTTCCTTTGAAGTTATTCATCAGTAAATGCAACAAGAGTCTTACTCATAGTCATTTTGGACATTTGTATGTCCTAAACATCTTTCCTAAAGAATGATTTCTAAGAGGAAGTTCCTCAGAATCATATTTAGTCCATAAATTAAAAATTGCATTCATTTAACTTAAATGTGTATCTTATCCTGTTCCAAATGTATCTCCATACAGCCGGTGGCTACAGCAGATATCCACTACAAACAGGTGCTAAGCACAGTTGTTCGTTTCTTGGCAGGCGTTGGATTAACTGTCAGCACTTTTAGAGACACCTGTTCCACACATGCCCTGCAGTGTGTCTTATAGAGGAACATATGTTTCAGAGACAAATGGTGACAGCTCACCAACACAGAGGAGTCCTGTTCTCTTCTCTCTACTTGGCCCCTTGTCTGAGTGCACTGTGATTTGCTTTTTTTTAAACTTGCTTATAGGTATGGAATCTGCTGGCATCCATGAAACGACTTACAATAGCATCATGAAGTGTGACATTGATATCCGCAAGGACCTGTATGCCAACAATGTCTTATCTGGAGGTACCACCATGTACCCTGGTATTGCTGATCGTATGCAGAAGGAGATCACTGCTCTGGCCCCCAGCACCATGAAGATTAAGGTAAAGAACTTCTGAGGGAGAGGGAGCCAAGACAGGTCTCCTTTTCCCAGCAGAACTGCCTTCCTCACTGTTTTCGCCTCTCAATTAACTGCTTGTCTTCTATAAACTTAACCTCTTAGCTTTTCCAACACTTTTTGAAGCATTTTCCCAACATAAAAGACTTATAAAATGCTTTTGAGTAGTGAATAAAATCAAATCTTTGAAGGAAAAATACAAGTGTAAATCTTTAAACCTATTTTTAAAGTCCCCAACTTTTGTGCGAGCCTCTACCAGACATGTAGCTCATTGTCTCATTCTACTCTGGTCCAGAGAAGAGGGAAAAATTGCATTTTGTAGCATCTTTGATAATGGAAATGAGGAAGTAGAGGAAAACTAATAAAACTGAACTCAGCCATATTAATTTGTGGTAGGAAGAATTTCACAGTATAGTGAATCAATATCTAATTTTTTTTTCTGTGAATCTCCCTAACATTTGCTTGCTCTATTGCTGAAAACTTTGAGTTCATTGGAAGATTTTGTTTTCTTTCTCCAGATTATTGCTCCCCCTGAGCGTAAGTACTCTGTTTGGATTGGGGGCTCCATTCTGGCCTCCCTGTCCACCTTCCAGCAGATGTGGATCAGCAAGCAGGAGTACGATGAGGCCGGACCATCTATCGTCCACCGCAAATGCTTCTAAGGTGCTTTCTCTCATAGTCTACCTTTTGTTCAGGATGACAGTGTTACGCTTCTTGGAGTCTTCCCAGTCACCCTCCCTCATCTCTCATCAATCATTGTACAGTTTGTTTACACACGTGCAATTTATTTGTGCTTCTAATATTTATTGCTTTATAAATAAACCAGATCAGGACTTGCAAACTACAAAAGTCTCTTCTTTCATTTTGGTGTAGGTATGGGGTGGAGTCAGACAGAAGTCTTCAATCTTTTCGTATCTTTGAAATTTTCAGTCTGTGAGCTCATGTTATTTAGGTCTGGTACCATGAACGCTGTCAGATCACAGTCCTGCAAAGTTCAAAATATGAATCAGAGTGACATTCACCTGGAGTTACAAAACTAAGTTTTGATTTTATACTTTAGGACAGCTCATGCACATATTTCATATCTGAAAAGTAGATAAGGTTCACACCACATAAGCAAGCAATGGAATCAGCTAACATACTTATTCTCGAAAATTAGTTTCCATGGATAACACTGGAAATGTTTTCACCGATGTGCCAGTTGTGTTTGTAACTTGGCAGGAAACATACATATGTTGGTAATGAGAAAGGCAACTATTGTTTTAAATAAATTAAATTCTCATTTCTTCCTGAGAGCTATGCATATTAAGGGCAAAACACTGGGCTGATGTAATAGAACAGAATATCACTCAGAAACATCCAGAAAGGAGAGACAGAGAGGATAAGAATTGGGGAAAGGGGGCAGGGCTTCCACGCTCTCTTCTAGTGTGCCAGTCGGTCTTCCCAAATTTCCACATGTTCATCCACACAGACGCTCTCCAAAACAGCTGGGTTTAATGGAGGCATGATTGACTAAATCATTATCCATCACTGACTGAACTCAATCTCCAACCCCTCTCCCCTCACTCAGGGGTGAGGGCTGAAAGTTTCAACCCTTTAATCATATGGTCAGCTTCGGTGGCCAACAGCCCCCATGATTATGTATCACCTAATAAACAGACACCTTGACTTCCTCTCATGACATAGGAAATTCCAAGGATCTTAGGAGCTCTGTGCCAGAAATTGGGATGAAGACCAAATGTGTATATATATACTATTATAGCCATCTTCACATGTGTAAAATAATGAGATGTCTACAGTGAATATGTCTTTGGTTAAGATGCAGTATATAAAAACCCTTGGGACTTCATCGCCAGTGTCTTCCACCCAATACTGGCTGGACAGTCTCCCTATCACTCTGTTTTTTGAACCATAAAAGTGTTTTTATTAATGTCTAACACCCAAAACATTGACTCTTAATTTTTCTTAACCAAGCAATGATCATTATGTGGAGGTGCTTAACTAATCAAGAGATAAAAAGAATTAGAAAGAAAACTGCTGAAATAACTAGACTATTTAGAGGAGTAGGGCTGTTTACTCTCTCCAGGGCCTAAGAAAGTGCCATTGAGACTCCACTTGTCTCTCTAGTTCTTCTATTGGATCTTTTATGGGCTGAATTGTGTCCCCTTAACCCCCAAATTCAAATATGGAAATCCTAAATGACACAGGACCTTTAGGAAGATAATTAAGGCTAAATGAGGTCATAAGGTGGAAACCTAATCTGATAGTACTACGATGAGGAAGAGACACCAAGAGTGCACACACAGAGAAGAAAGGACACGTGTGAGGACACAGCAAGAAGCTGCAAGCTAGAGATAGTGTCTTCACCAGAAAGCATCCCTGCTGGCACCTCGATCTCAGACTTCTAGCCTCTAGAACTGTGAGAAATAGATTTCTATTGTTTAAGCCATCCAGTCTGTGCTGTTCTATATGATGGCCCAAGCAGACTAGAATCTTGGACATGATAACCCAAGGTTCACTGTATACCAACTTACTAGCTTTCGGAGCAAAAGCGAGTCTTCCCATATAGTTCTGACAAAACCGCCAGGGAAGTCTCAGTCTGAATGGACTTGAGGAACAAGTCACAGCGTTCCCACTACAGGGACTGGTCAATATTATGTGAGGAAGTGGTAATTCTCCTGAAGAACAATGCCATAGACACTATCCCAATGAGCTAGAGCAGGATAAAAATCATAATGGTTTGCAGAACAGCCACTTGCTGCAGAGTTGCGATCTTCCAGTTCTGCAGTTTCATATGATTTGACAGTATCTGAGGAGGACTTGAGAAGAGCAATGACTTTACTCAAATAAAACTGGGGGACAAGACAGAAACTTTGGATGATGTGATTGGCATGTGTGATTGGTTATAGATTTTTTTACCCAAACCCTAGAGTGGCCCAGGGACCCAGGAATTTCAGTGAGCTCTATCTGATCAGATTAGTCAAGTGTCTGAACAAAAATGATAATTCATGTTCATTTTATGATTAATGTGATATAAATATTGTAACTATCTCCTAGTAATGGATAGATAGGGAAAATATTGAGTTATTTAGACTTAAAATAGTAAAGGTTGGCTATATTCAACATAAGGTCTTTCAGATTCATTATAGGAGGAAAGTCTCCTTCAGGCAGAGCTTGGCTGTTGCTAAGGTAACCAAGCTCACATGAATGATGATACAAGAAGCAAGCTCTTGAGATTGCAAAAGTAAATCTTTGGTCACTGATGAGCCTCCCTCTTAAGCTCCACGTGCAATAGAAACAAACAATATTGACTAGAAGGCTGAGAGCTTCAGTTCAAGTACCACTCCCTGAGTCCTTCTGGTTCTGGACTCTTTCCCCTGTTAGGAAGGATGTCTGAGTCAGGCGAGAGTTAGGCGGGGGTGGATGACATGTTCCTCTGCAGAATTGTTGCAGAGGGGAATCGGGGTTGGGGAGAAGCAACAAAAAGAAAACAGACCCAAGGGAAGGTAGCAGTAAAGCTGAATTAAAATGTGGAATCAATACTGGATAAGAAATGAATGTCAGAGTCAAGTGTAAGCAAGAAATTCGGTCAACTGTTTTAGTGTTTAACATGGAAAGATAGATTGAAGAACTTCAAATACTCTTGGAGAGTGACAGGTCGACATGGTGCAGGGTAGGCTATGATAGGGCAGACATCATAAAGAAAGCATAAATGAAAACCTGCTTTATGGAAAACAGTGAAAATTTTTCAGTGAGTTCTGGAGTCTACTCTTGGGACTTCATCTCCAGTGTCTTCCACCCAATACTGGCTGGACAGTCTCCCTATCACCTTTTTTTTTTTTGAGAAAGAAGAAGGAATCGCTGTATTTATTTATTTTTATTCAGTTGTTCACACGGGGTGTTCCCCCAGGCCCCAGGTCTTGAACTAGGACCTTGGGATATAAGTGAGACTGCTTCCAGGTGCACTAAACGGCTAGACCACCGGGGTGTGTCCTCCCTACCACTTTCGTCATGCTGACAATCGCCTGTCTTGTCATTTCTCAAGAGCAGGTTAGGCTAATTAAGGGATCAGTTATCTGGACTGTGTTCCTAGGGGAAAGTCAGAACAAACATAATTACATAAACACATCCCTTATGTTTAGGGATTGTGGATAGGGGTTAGGTGTGAGGCTAAGGTGGTTCCTTTATTATGAGAGGGTTTGGGTAGAAAAACACCCACATGTGTTACATCCCTATCAGAAAGTTAACTCAAGAAAGGATTAGAAATATGTTCAAACTAAAGTTTGAATCGAGAGCTACTCATGCTATTACCTTTTCTGGAGGATTTGCCTTCAACTCCAAATGAATGAAACTATTTTGGTGGGATGTGAGATTGTTTTCAGCAAGCAGGAAGGATTAGGATCAAAGGTAAGAGTATGGGCTGGGTTTCTAAGAAATTATTCTACCTCTCAGTAAGTCTGACTCAGTATTTTGTCTGTCACTTGGAGCTTTTCTTCATCTCCCATGCCCTCCTGGCCCCAGACTAGCTTCTAGATCTCTCAAACTCAGACCCTGACTTCCCCAGAGGCTCGTTTTTAGAAACGTCATCAGTCATAATAAAAGCACTGATGTCAGGAGTCTTTCCTCAGTGTCCCCATAGTACTGTCTGATTCTACCAAGCACTTACTACATGCAATTATAAACCTTGTGACTCTCCCTAGACTGTGAGCTTTGCTGGGGCTGAGGTCTATCTTTTTCATGTGAGTATCTAGTGCTATGTGCTCAAAGAGGGCTCAAAGATGCTGAAGACAGTGAAGTCATCTTCCTTACGCTAAAAATGTTCAAAGATCCATTTACATGTTATTCTGGACTCTCATTAATTAACCAAAAGTGAAGGAGCTATTTTCTTTAGTAAACCATGGGTTTGAGCCTGTGTCCCCATCTGTTCCTTTGGGTCAGTAGGAAGTTAGTCTAACCCCAGAATTACTGAAAAGCTGATCAGACAGGGTGGACATTTGCCCCTGGGCAATTGCAAATATAAAGAAAGTAGGGGCCAATAGCTAGCAATGGGATGACCAAATTGAAATGTTATTTGAGTCAAGGTCTTTGGGGAAATATTTACTTCTCTAGTGTTAAGAAACTAATTGCATGTTTTCCCTCCTTTTTTTCCTCTCTACCATGTCAGACTCTCACTAGCTCCCACAAGCTGTAAGAACAGAGTGGGAGAAGATGAGAAAGGAAGCATCTTAAGGGCAGTAATGACATTCCATTTTGCTTCTTATACTCCCTCCCCAAGCAATTTCTTCTATGACCACTTCCAATAGCCAGGCAATGTCCTCATCAGCAAGGGTAGTTGGTTTACAGGAGATACTTATAGTTTGCTGAACTAAGTTGGGTAAGAAATAGGATGCTCACATAGAGTCAGTCCTTACTGCTTCCTACAGTTAGGTAGACATTGCTTCTTCTTTTAGGAGGTTGCTTTTGCATCTGTCATTGAGTTCTTCAGACCCGAGAAACCAGACCTTGTCCAGAGATTGGCACCTAAAATTATAATGATTATGATACTAACACTACCATCTAATAATGGTGGAGCACTTACTCTGTACCCACATTGTGCTAAAGTCTTCAAATATATTATCTAATTTAAGTCTCACGCCAAAACAATGAAGTAGGGTCTGCTACTAGCTCCGATTTATTGATGAAAATCAAGACCTGAAGAATCTACTTGCTTTGTATTTAAGCTGCTAGTAATGGCAGAGCCCAGAGTCCACAGTCTTCTGCTGCTCCATGTCCCTGTCGGCATCCCAGTGAGGGCAGCTGGAAACCAGAGGACCTGGTCTCAGTTTAAATTCTACACACCTGTCTGGAGTTTCCGAGTCCTTGTCATAGCCCCAGTGGTCAGTTTAGGTATTTAAGGAGAAGGAAAAATGATCCTATCAAAAAGTTTAAATCTAGTTGTGGGGGAACTGATTGAGTGAATGATTGATTCAGTCAATTCTTACTTATTGAGAGATTTCTATTGGGTGCGGAGGATAAAACAGAGTGACTGTACTCATGTGGTTTTCTGTGTGTGTGTGTGTGTGTGTGTGTGTGTGTGTGCATGTGTATGCATGTGTAGGGAAGGAGGGGCAGGCAATAACCAAGTCTACAAAATGACAGAACTTGATTTCCGTCCATGGCAGAAATAAGAGTACAGTGAAAGGAGATTCTAGTGATGAGAAGGATTCTAGTTAGATAAAGCTGTCAAGATGTGAAGGTGGAGAAAAACATGGTCAGAGTAGAGATAAGTTTCTTAAATAATAATGGCAAGACGTGCTGATGGGTTGGACAGGGGAAGGCAAGAAGAGGGAGGGACTATGGAAGCTGCCCAGGCTGCTGGCTTGAGTGAACTACTTATTGTCAAGAAAATTCAAATTTCAAGGTAATTTAAACATAAACCTAGCTCCCTATCAGAGTGAGGGCATCACCTAAAGATGCAGTTTGCTCTGGGTCTTGAAAAGTGTTAAGGATGGGTGTGCCCTAATGCAGTAGCAGTTTGGTCTGCCGCCTTTAGCTGTTGCAGTCCACGCACATCCCCAAAATCCCAGTTCAAGTCCTGGAGTCTGGGGTAACAACCAGTATATACAACTAGGTGAAATAAACTCCTTCTTTCTCCTCTCTCAAAAATAAAGTGTTACAGATGAGAAAAAAAGAGAAAGAAGGGGAGACTGAATGAGCAGATTGTGATTCGGGGGCTAGGAAGGTGGTGGGGAGACTTGCCTAGTGCAGAGGGTATGCACTGGAATGCAGCAATCAGATGGCTGGATCCTGGTAGGGTGGAGGCTAGAGGGTGGAGGCTAGAACATGGAGTTTGAAGACATAGGTGGGCTATACCCTTTCCTATGAAACACAAAACACAAAGACCTCCCCTTCTAGGTTGCTGTGAGGATTAGAGGAATAAAGTCTTCTATGCTCAGGCCTTGGCACGTAGTAAGATGTTAATTAATGTTCTATAATCATTGTAATTAATATTATATTTATAATATTCATATATGGTATATCTAATTTACATTATATATGTCATACATGCATATATGTATGTGAATGAGTGTGTGTTGTTGATGAATTTGAATGTGATGTGAGAGAAAAATGTGCTTTTTGCTGATGACATTTCCTGAGAAGTGGTCCATTGAGATGATATTTTAAAAAAGGTAAATAATCTAGAATTTGGATCCACAATGGCCTGGAGGACAGAGATTATACTGAATGACTCTGTAGTCAAAGAGCCACTAGATAACTTAGGAAGCGCAGACCCCAAAAGTTGAGACTGTAGAACTAGATTCTCCTTCACCTGCCAAAGGAGAGACTGACCTAAATAGCTGCATGCTGTAAGAAACAGCTTCATGAACAAAGGGACTTCATGGTATGGGGTCTAAAGAGTTTAATTAATCATGACATGACTTCGTAGGGGCTCTAAAAAAAAATCTGTATTGGCTTCCTGAACTCATAGTGTAGGAAGCAGTTTTCATACCACTTTGAGCTTCTTCTCAAGTTGAAGGAACTTATTTTAAAAACTGCTCAGATCTTAAAGAGTAGCCGTATTCCCTTTTATATCCATTGCCCCGGAGCATCAATTCCATTGTTTTATAATAACTGGTTTGACTTAATACATAAAAGGGCGCTTTGTCACTGAAATATAGTACGAGAATTCCAGTTGTTAAAAAGAAAAACGTAGGTTGGTAGGGATAAGGAATTCAGCAGGGAGAACTTGATGAGTGTTTACTCCAAACATAAATCTTAATAGGGAGGATATTAAAATTAAAATACATCAAACTCTTAAGAGAATGTAGCATGATAAAAGGAATAAAAATTTTACTGCAATCCTCACATGTTGACGCCTCCATCAACTGGTGTCCCATGGGACTACAAGGAGTAGTGGCCCCTGCAGACACGACACATGAATGAGAGATATATTGTTGTGTTATGTTAACCACCAGTCTTGTATTTGCTACCTCTGCACTACCCAGAACATTCTGTTACCATTGGCTTTGGACACTCTCTTCCTCAGGATTTCACTTTGTTTTAGGACTGAGGTGATTTCATCACAACTTAATAATACATTTAAAATAATAAATGCAATCCAGAATTGTTGTTATTTTATTTGGAAGGGCTGTTCAGGGTGTCCAAAATGCCACATTGTCTGAAACGGAAGTCTGGTATTAGTTTTATTTTATTTGGGGATGGGGCATGGTTTCTTGGGCATATGAATGAAACAGAAAACCTATCTGAATTACTCCAGTTATATCTTGTTGGTTCAACACGCGACTCAGCTGTGCAGGGTTTTACCCAGTTTATTTTCTTTAGCCCATGTCCAAAGTTTTCACTCAAACTATTTCAATATAAATTATATTAACTTTTTAAAAAGTCTTTATTAAGATATAATTCCCACACCATAAAATCCACTCATGCGGTGTGCAATTCAATTTTTTTTAGTATAGTCCCAGACATACAATTTGAGAAAACTTTCATCATCTTGAAAGCAACGTCATACCCTTTAGCTCTTATTTCCTGGTAACGCCATCAAAGGGACTTTGGTGAGTTGATCAGGTTATATATATATCTTTTCTCCAGGGAAGAGAAAAATAATAATTTTTGTCTTGAAGTAGCCACCTATAGCAAGAACAATAAAAAATACATGAGCCTTTGCTCTTGGGATTCCTACTGCCCTGACCTCTTTCCTTTTGGTGGAGGAAAACAGCCTCATTTGCACAAAAGAGATGCATTAGACACACATCTCAGTTCGCCTCGTCGCACCTCACATTATCTTGGTTTGTTTCTTTCATAGCACATATTCCATTCCTTTTTTGTTTTAACTTTATTGAAATCAAATTTGTATACAATAAAATGTGCTCATTTCAAACAAGCAATTAGTAAGTTTGCTTTAATGAGTTGGCAAATGTTCATATGCAGTAACCCTCACCCCAATCATGATAAGGCACATTTTATCATCCCCCAATTCCCTCCCACTTCACACTCAAGCCTCTCTATCACAATGTCAGGCAACATTTTCTGTCACTACAGATTAGTTTAGTCTCTTCTGGAATTTCATACGAATCATAATTTAGATTATTTGTTGACTTATCTATTTCTTATCTGTCTGTACTATTAGATTTTTTTTTATATTCATGGTTTACAGAGGCAGGCAGTATCAGAATGAATGAATCCCTACATCATTCTATTAATCAGTTTCAATTTTAAAAAGCAAATCATCTAAATATTAAAAGGTAACAGTAAGGGCTTTTATTTTCAGGGTTAACAAGCAGGAGCTTCTTATTAATCTCTTTTGCTTTCTCCCCTTCCCTGTCTTTAACCTTTTCATCACAGAAAAGTCAAAGAAAGCCCTGAATGGAGATAAGGTCATGATTGAGGTCATATTCCTTTGCTTTTGGGAAAAATGTGTTATGTTTTGAATGAAGAGGTAGGAATAGTTTTATTCATTTTTTAATGTTTTATGGTCTTCAATTTTAAGC
The DNA here is from genome assembly GCA_004363575.1 of Solenodon paradoxus. NCBI lineage: Eukaryota > Metazoa > Chordata > Mammalia > Eulipotyphla > Solenodontidae > Solenodon > Solenodon paradoxus. The sequence continues at coordinate 83,999 of RJWH01000283.1, read as the reverse complement.
TTCCTGCACTGTAAATGAAGACTTTTTTTTTAAAGGAGCGATGTAAGTAGGAATGAAGGCAAGTATGCAGGCAGGAAGAAAAGGAAGAAGTATCTTTCTTTCAATTTTTATGTAGTTTTTCACACTGGTTGCTTCCCCCTGGGCCTGGGTATATGGCCTGCTCCTGTGGAGGAGAGTAACTCAACTGTTACTCCACCAGTGCATGCTGATGAAGACATTTCTAAATGTACCTTGCAAATCCATGCCCTTGAAAACAAGATATGAAATCAAGTCCCTCTCCATGTCTACTTCTGAAAATACACTAGAGTTCTGTGTCCTCCCAACAATGTTAATTTTGACAAAATATTTCCCTTCCTGGAACATAATCCAACTTTGAACCACACACCTGTGAACTGGCATTTTTCACTCACGCACAGAGGAGAAGGCGGTCGCGTTGGGCACCTCTACCTTAGAGGTGGAGAAGTTGAGGTATAGTACCTGTCCATGGGTGCTTTCCTTGTTTCCTTTGCAGGCATTCATTCCGGGTTTCAGTGTGTGCCTCCTCCTTCAGTCAAAGTTCCAAATCTCTCTTTCTCTTCCAACTGTCTAAGACACAGGAGAATTAACTTACTCGTAGAGATTACAGGGCCCCAGCCCTCATTGACCTTAACATCAAAAAAAAAAAAAAAAAAAAAAAAATGCAGCTTTTTGGAAATGCTCTCTCACTCTGCACAAATAGCAACACTCGCATGAACGGCAGAAATAAGCTCTTTAAGAGGAAGTTCATCCAGTATAAACATGTGTTTCTAGTCTGTGAAAATTCCATGTATATAATATCCCTGGATTTGTGAATTCCATTGTAAAACTCCAAAATTATTTTATAGTAGATCAAGGTTCAGTCTATTCTGTCTTCACTTGCTGGTCTGTTAATTAATGACTCAGTCCTGAAATTCTCACCTTCTTCCTTAGCAAGCATTCAATTGCTATTGATTAAAGGACTGAACATTTTATTCTTTTTTTCAGTGAAGTAACATTGGTTTATAAAGTTAAGAACAGAAATACCATGTGGTGAGCTATTCCGCTTCTGTATATCTATCCAAAGAATACAAAAACAATCATTCAAAAAGATATACTCATCCCTGTTTATTGCAGTACTTTTCACAGTAGTCAAGATATGGAAACAATCTAAGTGTCCATGGATTGATGAAGGGATATAGAAGACGTAGTATATATACACAATAGAATACTACTTGACTACAAAAAAGATCAACACGTCATTCTTAAATATCAAAACCAAACATACCCTAGACCCCTCTTGCCCACACACTCTCTGTCTGTCCCCCACTTACTTGGCTTTTCCTTTAATGGGACTGAAGTGCTGAGAGAATATTTACCATGTCCTCATACCTGCTCTCTGGTCTATGTCTCTTTTATTGATGACACTGAGTTTGTGTGGATAGTCACCATCTGGGGGGATGGGGAAAAGGAGAAGAAAACAGTATATTAATTCATAATCTGGGCAAGTTACAGAAGTGTCTGATAATAGTTTTATATTTCAGAGAAAGCAAAAACAGGAAGGGCAGGGGGCAGAAAAGCTGTTCCTAGCAGCCCAGGCCATGACTTCTTACTGGCAGCACAGCTTCTGAAAGCAAATAAACCTGTGTGAGAAAAATTAGGCAACCAGGTCACAGAAATGGTACCTAGCGAAGCTCTCTCCTTTTGCTAAGTCCTGATGACACCCTGTCCCCAGATGAGATACAGAATTTCCTAAGAAGTTTGGGCAAATTTCTATGACTGTTAATTCTCTTCCGTTTTTTTCCAAATAGTTAGGACTATTCTCTTGACCCAGGTCAACAGCTAGTTATTTAATTGCCCACCAGAATGACATAGTTTAGAACTGTTCTTCAAACTGTGGGTCGTAATCCATTAAATGAATCTTGAAATCAGTTGACTGGGTTCCATTGAGCTTACTAAATAAAACAAAACAAAACTAGCAGGGTAGAGAGAGAAAACAGCATACAATAACTCTTCACTTAATATTGTTGATAGTTTCTTAGCAACTGAGACTTTAAATGAAATGACCTGCAAATAATTCAATTTTACCATAGGTCAATTGGTAGAAATAAGACCTAAGTTCCTACAACTTATTTCTAGTCACAGATAAAACACAAAAACTTTAAATAAAGACCCAACACACTTCTAATACTAAACAATGATTTGTGTTCATTCATTCATTCATTTTTTTCCCAAACTCTTGTTCCAATTTAGGGTCTGTGGTGACTGGAGCTAATCCTGGCCTCTTGGGGCACAAGGTGGGACCCAATCCTGGACAAGGCTCGCTCACACACACCTACACAGGGTTGGACTAAGGCAATCAGACACACCAATGAATGTAACTTGAAAATCTTTGGGATGTAGGAGGCAACCCATGCAGACATGCGGAAAATGAGCAAATTCCACATGGACAGTAGCTGCCTGGGAATAGGTTTCATTTTTACTCACAAATGTCAATAAGAAATTACATTAAGCAAAATGATGCTATTAGAGGACGTGCTATATGTTGTATGTAGTGAGAACAAATGACGTTAACTCTGTTTTAGTCTGATTGTCTATGTACGAGGCAACAAATATTTTTTGGTGTGAATCATGGTGAAAAATGCTTGAAAAATACAGATTTACAGTTTTCAAATATTTGTTTAAACATTTCATTATGAAAAATATCAAATACACATAAAAGTAGTGAAATAGTAAAATAGACCCTGTTGTAACCCCATTTTTTTTCCAGCTAGTCCGTTGTTGATAACACAATCCTATTCAGTTTCTTCAGTAATTCATTTTATTTCTCTGTTCTGGCCTGTTGTAGCCTCATTTGTTTTTCAGCTAGTCTGTTATTGATAACACAATCCTATTCAGTTTCTTCAGTAATTCATTTTATTTCTCTGTTCTGGCCTACCAAATGTGGGGGAGATTTAAAATTGGATTAAAGTAATGCTTCCTAATTGGGTTTGAATTGGGACTGAATATTTTTAGTCAATTGGGAGTCTTCCTCTGAGGTCACAGAAAATCAGTGGAAAATAAGAAATTTGGAAGGAAAACAGAGGCAAACCTCACAGATACTACAACTGACATTGCGATAAACAGGAGTGTCTTTTTTTCATAGTTTTTTCTCCCACCACACTCTTGGTCTAATTTATTTCTAAACCGATAGCTCTTTATAATTCTTTTAGTGGATGTCTGTGAATAGGAAACCCTTTCATTCTTTCTTCCCTCAAATATATTCTCTCCCTCTTTAATATAGTTAGGGAGACAGGAATAGGAAAATAACTACAAGGCAGTGCTTATGTCTGAATGGAAAAACTGCAAATAGTTTTCATTACTTGGGTATTCTAATTTTTCTAAGCTGAATAATATTTTTGTAATTTCTCAGAAGTTAAAAAATATACCAAAACATAAAAAAATTAAAAAAATTAAAAAAAACACAGTGAAGAAATATGTTGATCATGGGTCCAGCAAACTAAACCCAAATCCTCATGTATTCTGATCATGTTTCTGCAAAATTTTCTTCAAGGGAGCCATTGAGGTGAAGCCGTTGCCATGGTACCATATAGTTTTCCCTTCGATACTGAAATGTTGGAGCACATCATCTAGGCTCAGGTTTCTGTTGCTCTGGGCTGCATTTATTTGCAGAGTTTCAAAGCAAGAGTGCCTTTAATCCTGCTTTCTACCTGATGTTAGAAATTCTCCTTCCCGGAATGGAATGCAATATCTGCCTCCATGGAAGACTTGCTGCTGGAGTATGAAAGAGTCATAGCCAACACACACTGGACCTAGGAAGTGTGGCTGCTTCTGCTTTCCGCTTTCAGAGGAGATTTTTAAAAATTCAAATGATGCTCCAGTTGCTCTTGAGAGCTGCAGCTGTGCATGGAACAGAAATCCAGAGTACAACGCTGGTTCATTCCAGAGACACCAGATTTCAAAGGACAAGAGTGAAATTCAATTTCTAGGGAAAAACGCAGCTAGTGACATTGAGCTAAGATCATGTATCTAGCTGTATGGGGAGCTGGTCAGCTGGAGAAATCTGAATTCTCTCCTCACAGAACTACCCCTTTGTCAATTAGTTCACACTGTTATTTTATTTTTAGCAAATTATGTTTGGATTCTTGTTTTCTCTTGGGTGTAGGTTTAAAAACATTTTTTTCTGATTTCTATTATGCGGAATCCTATAGCTTCTATGAAATCAAAATAAGCTTCTCATCTTTGTAGTCTTCTTAAAGAGGAAAACAAAAACCAAAAAAAAACAAAACCAACCAGACTACTCAACATCCAAACCCATTTGATAACATGCAACTCCAAACTGACCATCGCCACAAAGAGGCAGGAGATATGGTGGAAAGCAGGAGAGTTCCTGGGGTCACAGGGGGATGAAATGTGGAGGAAGCAGTGAGGCTAGGAGGAGGCTGTAAGAGGAGCTTTAACGTAGAGGGTGAAACACACACCTTGGCCTGAGGGATCAGGGCCATGGGTGCTGAATTTGGAAAACGGCAACTAATTCTGTCTGGCTGGAAGTAGGATTTAAGGAGAAGTTGTGAAAGAAGAAACTAAAGAGATAAGCAAGAGATCCTGCGTTTAAGTTCTCACATACTGTGGGGACATACTTTGTGCCTCACACAGGTTGAAACTTAAAAAAAAGTATAGAAATTATGAACTTAGAGAGGCAAGCAAGGATCAGCCTTGCAACACAGGAAGAGCACTCTGGTGGCTAATTGAAGGAGAAATCCAAAGGGAGTTAGACTGGAGGCAGTGAGGATGGTTGATGAGTTTAGGAAAGACATGGTAAGTCTTGAACTAGTGACAGATGAAAGGCAGATGGACTTGATTGCTGTACAGAGGTGCTTAGATTCCAAGGATGCTCACTCATTTCCTGCCAAAATTTCTGCCCACATTTTTGGACAAGAGCTGGTGTGGAACTTGTGAGAGTAGGGCAGACCTATCTGCAGCACCCTTTTTTCCTTATGTGCCCTCATTCATGCCATAGCGTCCTGAGGTTGCAGCAGGGAAGGAAGTTTTGGCACAATGAGTTAAAGCCAACCAGTGGGAAAGATGAGGGATGGGGCTTTCAGAAAAGAGCAGCACGTAAGAAAGTGTAGAAACATCGGAGAGGCTGGTGTGCTGGGAAATTGAATGAAGGTCTGTACAGCTGAGTGTAATAAAGGATCTTTACCACTGCATGTTGTTGTTTCCTCTGTGGCTGGCAAATATGTTTATGAATATATCCTCATTAATGGAAAACCCATTCTTTGAAAAGGAGTTTGCTTTTCTAAAACATCAAAAGTTATTGGATATTAATGGGCAACACAAGGAAACCTTCCAACTTACATGTTGGAGAAGCAGAAGGAAACTAAATCCCAGCTCACAGTTGCCAAGAAACTCTGCATGACGCAGGTGCGAATCCTTTTTTTCTCTCTCCTTTCAATTCAAACCCATCAAAATATGTATTTTCGGAAGGTACTAATGACAATAAATTGGATAATCAAACTGGCTCATACGACTTGCAAAAAACAAAATAAAACAAAACAACCAGGTGAGATTTTCTTAAATCCTAGCAAGGGGCTCAGAAGATGATTCCAGAAGAGGCTCTTAAGAAATAGTTATGGCACTAAATTGGGAAATAGCTTTCACTAGTGTCTTGCGTCATAGGATTTATAAATAGTAGTTTTGATCTTCTTAGTCCTATTTCATGGTTGTGCTATCTATTAACAATGTTATGCAAAATAAACGGACAAAATTTTAAGAAATTCCCAAGCAGTAATGTCTTAACATGTTCTTCCTCTTGAAAAAAACCCTGCCCTCCACCTGGCCTTTGCTCTGGCCCCTGGTGAACAGCAGAATGCAGCTAAAACCTGGTTTCTAAAGCAAATAAAGATGCATGGGAGCCTTGGCCTCCCTAATTGAGGGACCCACCCTTAGCATTTCTCTGAAATTGCTACCTACCAAAGGATGGCCTTCCACAATTTGTTTACTACCAGAGACTAAGATGCTGGAAAGAGACATCACAATTAGTAAAATTTTTCGAATCACGAAGGCATTTATGTTGACCATTACAATCAGAGCCTATTTCTTTCCTACATAACTAAAGAGGATTATGAATTTGGGTTGGTTCCTAAGAAGTCATCTAGTGTGTTTCCTAGGGTTAAATCCTAGAGGTATTTCCTAGGTATAGCCGTACAGTCTCCAAGGGGAGGAAGGTAAGTGTGCACAGGTGTAACCCATGAATAGTGGCTGTGTCCTCACTAGTTTCCCTATATCCACTTTTGTCTACCCGCTGTGATCAAGTCTCTACATAGCACAAATGTATTGAGCTTTAAAAACACAATCTAGATGAGTTCCCAGCTAAAATGCCTAAGATGATGCCTAAGATGGTGACCTGCTGTGGAGCTGATGTAAGTATCTGAAGTCAACTAATTTTTCTACGTGGGGCCAAAGTTGGAGTAAATGCAAATTTGTGGTGTGCTGTTACCAATAAAAACAAGACACAATGGAGTGGTTGTATCTGGACACTAAGGAACTTAAGTATGGAAGGAAAACAACAGGGATATAAAATATTTTCCATTGGAAACCAAGACATTTATCCTGGTTGGACAGTGGTGGATTATATGCTCCTTTAGTTCCAACAAGCTTTTCACTCCCCATCCTCTTCTACTGACTGTGGCTTTAAAGTATGCCCTCCACATTTGGATTTTCATTAAAGATCTAAAGCTTGTTGGATGTTATACTTATGAAGTCAGTACTGTAGTATTTGATGTAAAAAATAAAATAAAAACAAGCCTAGTCCCCTCTTACAGGTCTTCAAAAGCTGCATATGACTCGGGGAAAATACCAACACCTTTACCTGGGCCTACAGGGTCCTTCTTGAACATACTCTCACCTGCTTCTGCAGCCTTGTCTCAGAAACTCCCCCCTGGCTCAGTGAATCAGCCAGGATCTATGGCAGTTCTTTGAATTTGCTACTCTTTCCTACCACACGGCTGGTTCACTGCTCTTCTCCCAGCTCAGAATACTCTTCTTCCATCCCTTTGGATGCATTGACCTTTTGATCTCAGCTAAAGAGCACATTTCATCTCCACCTCTCCCCACAAAGGAGGCCAGGCCCTCCCTGCCCCATATGTACTCAGGGCTGCCTATCCCAGAACTATTCACTAGTAATCTTATTACAATCTTAAAATTGTACATTAGTATTTAGAATCATTTGATTAACTCAGCTTTAGACTTTAAATTATATTTCAAACACCATGAGGTCAGAAGCATGTTGTTTTGCTCACTATTATAGCTCCTGGGCACACAGTAAACAATGAATGGATCTTCATTGAATAAATGAATGAAAGGACCAAGAACCAGTATGTGCAAAAATCAGATCTTAATGGGTTGGTGGAATTTGGTTGTAGCAAAGCATATGCCACACAGTAAGTATTCATGCACATCTATAGACGTTTTAACATACACTCTAGGAAAGTAAAGGAGTAGCTAAGAAAATAACTTGTTGATAGAGTGAGTACCATATCTTGCATCAGTTCATCCTTCGTTTTGTTCGTTCAAATGTCATAAGATGAAAAAGCTTCCTTTTCTATAGAACAATTGTCACAATAATTTCCTCTTAGAAGAATTATTTTTATTGCAACAACACAATGGACTGTGGGATTTAAGTTAAGAATTAGGTAGATCGCCTCTCCTCCTTTCCCTACTCTAGCAGCCAATGACAAAAGCATAGTCTAGACATGTGGTTTTCTGATTATCTGACCTGTTACAGAGATGAAACAGAGAAAATAGAGGAAAAAGGTGACTAGCTCAACTCTTAGTTGCTCTTAGTGACCCCTCTGATACACTGACCACAACTTAGTTATTAACATGAACCATATGACACTCTTTTAAATGGAGATGACTAATGGGTATCTGACATGGGAAAGTCTCTGCTTTTGATTGCATCTCTATATAAGAGATACCAGGGAGCAAAATAGAAATTTCATTGCAAGCTATAACATATTTGATTTATAATCTTACCTTAATGGAAGACCAGCCCATCTCTGAGTGAAACAGAATAATTTAATTACTGAATCATTACAGAAACAGTAAAGCTGGACTACAAAATAGATAGACTGTTCTTCCTGTGCTCTGAGTAAAAGACGTAATCGGATGCAATCATTTCATTAATGCACACATGGCCCAGTAATGAGAATACAGAGGACCAGATGGCCAGGAGTAGACTGAGATGAAATGAGATGGGTGTTTGCAGTTTAGCAACAAACTACTTAGCCTGTGTGGATTATACTAAGCACTTATAGAACCACAGGAACAGATTTCAGAATGAAATTCTGGCTTTGTGTCCGGAAATACCCTTCCCAGCAAGAGGACAAGCCTATTTTAGTGGAATTCTTAGGCTACCGTGCTTAATCCATTGGTGGTGGATATAACTGCATGACAGGTCAAATCTGACTACATATTGGAATCACTTGGACAATTAAAAAACTAAGACTCCCAAACCAATGCATAGATCTCACCTCCAGGAATGCTGATTTAATTGATCTGGGGTACAAACTAAACACTGGGATTTTTCAAAGCTCCCTAGGTCATTCCAAAGTGCAGTAAAATTTAAGAACTATTACATTAATGTAATTCTTGTATTTCCACAAGTAGAATTACTTTATAGATCAATAAAAGAAGCAGCTGCTTATGATTTGGGAGGGCTCAGAACATCGTTTGTCCCCAAATAGCTATTCTCGCCTTCCGTATAAACTACCTAGAAAAATTAAATATCCTTGAATGAAAGTTTTGCAACTTAAGTGAGGATAATTCCTCTGAGAAGGATGATATTACATTAAAGTATTAACATCTTGGTGTGCTTTTCTTTATGGTGCTGGAGTAAGGGGCGGGGAGTGGGTGAAGCACAATGTTGAGAAACTCAAAGATCAATAGGAAATGGATTCAAGATGAGTTCTAGGGATGGAAGATTTGACCAAAGACCGTCTATAGTCAAGATGGAATAATAAATTTACATAAAAAAACCAAATCTGAGAGTTCTGAAGGTCAGAGTGGAAGGTTTTTTTCTGGGCTCCACGAGGAAAGAAAGTCAATTAAGCAAAAAGTCGATAGCCAGGGCTTTATTGGGGTTTGTGCACCCGGGCGAGGTTCCCCAGTCCGCAGAACAAGGGAACAAAGTCGCGCCCGAACAAAGAAAAGCGCGCTCTTTAAGCAAAGGAATTTTGCGGGCTTCATACGTCGCAACTGGGGATTGGTCCTGTGAATCCAGGTGTGGAGTTCAATCCCTTAGTCTGACGTCAGCCACCTTTCCCGGGTATGGCCGCTGCTGCTTTGTCCCTGGGCCAGTCTAACACAGAGAAGACCGTCAAGCCCATCCGATGGTTAACTTGCAGTCCATGCTTTGACAAACCCACTGCTGATTCTCAAAGCATTGCAGCAAGGGACCACCAGCATGTGGTAAATGAGGAGTGTGTAGTAGCCCTTACAGTGTCATCCCAGCTCCAGGACAAAACGAAAAGACTGTCCATACCAGACGTGGGTGTTAGTGCCCAAGAGTAATCAGAAGGTAGGAAGGTTGAGAAGAACTGGAAGAACATAAAACTCTCTGGGCTGATAATGCCTGAGCCCCTAAATGAATGAGAGGACCAAGAATCTCCATGTACAAAGATCTGATATTAATGGGTTGGTAGAATTTGGTAAAACTGGCTGAATTTCATGAGGTCAATGTACCAGGCAAACAAGAGAATCCATGTATGATTATGAGAGCAAGGAAGAGCCTTGACAATAGTGTCTAGATTTAGAGAGGGTTCCTTTGGGGACAAATAGCAATTCCACATAATTACCTTGACTGCAGAAAGCAAGCAACAGGATGAATCCAACTTTTCGCAGCACTCTAATGTAGAAGGGCAGAGCAGGTGCACATGAAAGCTAACCTATTCTTCCAGTTTAACCATTCTGTCAAGGCAGGTCCTACATGCATTCATTTCCCCTGCAATTTCCTCATCTCCATTATACAAACTGAAAATGTCCCAGCAGGAAACCTAGCTATATCCTGCATGACTGGGACTCTGTCTGGACAATGACAATGAGAGTGTGAAGAGGCTGGTGCCTAGATGCCAGGCTGGCTCTTCTGTGTTGTAGCTGAATGACTTTTGCATAGTGTTGACTTAAAAGAAATCTTTTCCTGCAGGTTTAATGAGCCCCCCTGGGAGGCTCCTGATGTGAATGGGAATCACGACTTGATATAAATGTGAAAGATTATGTGTCAGCAGGGTTGATTTGATTCTTAATGGAGTGTTAATTTATTTGCTGCGATTTCACACATCTGCTTTGGCCACAATGTCATATTACGTTAATATGATAACACTACACATAGGTATATTCTTTTATACAGGGTGCACAGGGAATGGGGAATTTGTACATCTGATTTTTAAAAAAGGGATACATACCCTTTCCTTCAAAGAACTAGTAGGCAAAAGATAGATTTCCCCACTAATTTGAATATGTAGTCTATCAGGGCTAAGACTCAGCTTGACATTTGGATATGTGAGTTTGCAGATTCATTTTGAAAGTAACAGTCCACAGAGCAAGCCACCATATTTAGAGCTACTGGTGGGTTGGACAGCTTTGAAATATTACTCTGTAAATTTTGTCTGGACAACAAAAACAAAAAATATGTCCCTCAACATTTGAGCTGGGGCTTAAATGTAGGAATGGCAACACAAAAGCAAACTAGACAGAAATCACTTTGCAACAGTTAAGAGTAGATTTCATTTGCTATTTAAGTTCTCTTAAGATCTTGCAAGATAATTTGGGTTTGTCCCTTCAGAAGACAATTTGATGTTTTTGTTTGTTTGTTTTTAGAAAACGGAAGTATGTAAGCCGCAGAGGGATAAAGCTAGGCTAATCCTAGCTGTTTGTGAATGAAACGTGGAGCCTTTAACACAAGCCCAATCCCAAACTGAATGTAGTTCTTCCCAAACCACGAATCCCAGGAGGCGATAGATAACTGGTCTCCTGGGAGCCTATGCATCCAGGCCTGTGCTCAGCTTTCTGAGCTGTCTCTGCTGCAGCTGCCCAGCCTTGCGTACTCAGCTGCATTCCCTGGGTTAGCGCAGCACATGTTGGGGCCATGGTGTGTTAGAGCAGAACTAAATAAGCGAGGAAGGCTTTCTGGCTAACAGGTCTAGGCAGCCCCAAGTATGCAGGGAATCTCACTTGGCAAGGTAATAACAGGGGTAAAAAGATCCCAGGAATTATGAAATTTGATAAAGAGTTTAATAGCTAACTAGTCTGAGGACTCAAACCTGGGAACAGTCAGACAGATCACTCTTTGTCGACTGCCCACCATTCTGATCCTGGGTGGCCTTTTTGTAACAGAGACCCTTGAGAAGGTTGTGTGACTTGTACCTACATTACAAGAGGTTTGTGTTCAGGTCCTTTGCTCTGAGTCTTATCTGGAAATCAAGAGAGGCAAGCATGGGGTATTTGAAAGTATTCATGTTAGAAGGGCCTTAGGGAATACTCAGAGAAGCTTTTCTCCTGAGGGTAGATGTCTGGGGTGAGAGGGGCCTGCTTATTCAAATAAGTACATTTTTGCATAGTGTAATTAGGCCACTTTGTTCTGACTTCTACTTGTGCAAGTTTCTTCTGGACCAGGAAGAGGGGTCTCAGGCATGATTTTGTCCGCAAAGGGGAACCCCTTTCTCTTTTTGGATTTGAATGTCATTTATGGTCATGGAGGGGAGTTAGGACCCATCTCCTCTCAGGAAGCATGCAGCTGTCCCAGGTCGAAGAGAACAGAGGCCAGAGTCACTACCCTACTCCTTCAGCAAACTGAGTTTCCACAATACTAAAGACACAATCAAAAGTACGACATATAAGACATGCCTTCTTTGCCTAACAATTTATGGTCCAGTAGAAATAAGTCAGTAGATTCGCCTTTATCCTTATACCCTAGACGAAATTCCTAGGAGGTTTAATTTACCAAACATATGAAGCTGCCAAGCTAACAGGTTCACCTGAGTATCTGTGATTGCTATTAGAATGAAGTTCTAAGCATGTGTAAGAATAAGTGAAATCCAGATACAGCCACATAGTAAATTGGATCATTGTTAGTAATTCTTCATTCTTCCTGTATTATATATATATATATATTTTTTTTTTTAATGAAAGGTGCAGGCAGGAATGAAGGTGAGTAGACAAGTAGGCAGGAAGAAGAGACAGGAGGAAGAAGCTCTTTTATTTCACTTTATTGTTTTAGTTTTACATCTTGGTTGTTTCTCCCAGCCTCAGGTCTTGAATCTGGGTCCTTGGGATGTATGTGCTCTGTGCTGCAGCAAATCTATCCATTAGGCCACTAAGACTCACCCAGACAGAATATTCAGCCAGGTCTTTTACTATGTGCATTTATTGTGTTGCCCATTAGATGTGGAGAACATTTTCCTGTTATATTGTGGAAATTACTGTTTCTTAAGACATGTAAAGTCAACACTCCACAGATGCCCACAAGTGGTTATGTCTCCATGATTTAAACCATCTTTTCTTCCTTAAAGATTACCTTTTCCATCCTTTTAAATTATTTCACCTTTTTCTCTAGGACTTTTAATTAATGCTACATAACTTTTTCCTGAGCTACCTGTATGACTTGAGGTAGCTAATCTTGGGCTCTATTTTAATCTTTGACCTATTTCAATGTCTATGAAATGAGGGGATTAATTTCCTGATTTCTAGGATTCTCTCATGACCTGACACTCAAGGAAGCAAGAATTCTCAACTTCTTATTGTCATCAGAACTGCTGACAAGAAATAAATAAAAATGAAACTTCACTTCCTACACCTTGCTTCCATAAATCTCAGTTTAGCAGGCTTGGGAGGGAACCTCAGTGTCTATATTTTTAATGAGCCTGCCCAGAGGGAATCATACATGCCAACCTTTATCCTAGGAGTTTTATTGGTTTTCAGCCCAAACCATTACTTTCATAGAGAAGAACAAGCTTATTTTTATTTCAAAACATCATTTCCACAAAAGTGATGAAGACGTGTGGGAGGGAGGTGAACGCTACTCTCACATATTTGGGAACAGTGATCACTTAGCCAGAGAACACGGAGAACACGAGGACTTCAAATAGTTGAAGCAAAGGCTTGCATTTCACAACAATGGTGACATATTTTCTTAAGCAACACTCTTTCCTTTCTGAAAGCTACAATATGATTTTGGCATGCAACTGTTCACTTGAAAGCGCTCGAATCAGAAGGTGAAGTATGTCAAACATCAGCCTGCTTAGGTTTATGGGGACTTAAGAAAACAAACATAGAATGAGTTTTAAATCAGAGCTAAAGGAAAGAAATTTCTGGTCTACTTAAATGGGAAACTTCAGAGAGGAATTGAAACAGTCAGAATCTAGCTAGATGAGATAATGCCCTGCGGAAACTCAGAGATGCCCAGATTTACACAGAAACTTTTCATATTTAATGCAGCACTACCAGGGCAATTATTCATTGAAAGTGGAATTGAGCACAAAAAAGAAAATACAATTTAGAAAGTGTAAAAGACCTTATGAATGATTTTTTTTTTTCAATAAAAAGTTTATTGTTTTCAGGATGTGGCAGTGAGAATAACATTTTTATCTAGATGACTGGATAAAGAACTGTGGTATAGACTCAGTGGAATTCTATGCTGCTGCTCTAAAGAAAAACAAAACCCTTTTGTAACAATCTGGATGGAACTGGAAGGGATCATGTTAAGTGAAATAAGTCAGAAAGGAAAAGAAATACAAGATGATTTCACTCATATGTGGAATAAAATGAAGTGAAATAAAGAGATAAACCTGAGTAAAAACTCACAGGACACAAGACGATGGCAGCCAGGGAGGCGGATGGGGTGGGGGAGAGAAGGAGAGAGGGAACAAGGTGTGGTAAAGGACACTGGCACTCTGGTGGTGGGTGTAGCGTGAAATATAGACTGAGATGCAATATCAATAACCTAAAATGAATGTAACAATGAGAAAAGAAATAACAAATATTACTACTTAAAAATGGATTTTTATCTAGAAACAGGCTACCAAATAATAGATGACACCTTTAAAATATAAGTTATTTGTGTATTTATATACATGTACTACATAGCCATGTGTTCATATGTTGAAATTATATGGCATATTAAAGTATGCTTCAAAATAATGAATGGCTGACAATTTAGTCCTGGCCTAGTGCTTGAAAATTATATTGCGAGAACCTTTCAAATCTATTTCCTGCAATCTATCTCCGTGAATCACCATCTTTCAGAAAAAGCCACATGAATAGCACATAATTTTAAGTTGTGTGGTGTATTTGGGACATTTAAAGATGCTAAATATTTCTCTTGGGGCTTTTTCACTCATTCACTTCTTGTTTGAGATCCTTTACTCTAGAGGAGGAAGGACTACAGAGACCCAGAGCCTAGGAGAACAGAAGGGAGGTCTAAGAAGACATACCAAATCTAAGTTGGGGGTCACCATTCCAACTGGCAGCCAACAGGATCATAAGATATACATCCATGCCATTTTGTAACTCCTCCTTGTCCAACAGAGAAGCAGGAACCCTTGCCTTAGTCCTCATGTTCCATTTCCACCCTGCACCTTTCTCTATTTTTTAGGTGACTCATCTCTTTACTGTGAAAGCTGTTTCCTTTGAGTAAAAGCGTCAGGCCTAGGAGAGACCTCACTGATCCTTCTTACATGGAAGTGCCTTTAAATGTAATTTTAGGTAGAAGGGCTCCATGAGTAGACTCAAGCCCATTCTAGTCTCTGGATCACCAGCAACCCAACCTCCTGAGCTTCTCTAGAACCGAAAGTGTCATGAGGATGTGGCTTATGTAATACATATGTGTTATGATCCCTATAGATAATTAAGGCTGCTTGATATGCCTAAAATGAGTTAGCAACCCTTTTACAGCTGAATTTTTAAAGGGTGACAACTACCTACCCATTGTGCTTTTGGTACATTTACATGAAAAACTTCCAGCTACTGTGTCTCATAATATTGACCCCTGAGCTAATTAGCAGCTTTGTGTGATTGTTTCAATTTTCTAGCAGCCAGTTAAGCATTTGCTCTAGACAGAATTGACATCAACATGCAAATGCAAAAACAAAAACCAGGATCTGCTGGTCCAGAGAAGAAAGCCAAGGCTGGATAAGGAGAGTGAATGTGGGTGGGGAGGTGAGCAGCCCTGTTCTGTTAGATTGAGATTTCTTAAATTGAGATTAGACCACAGTTGACCTGAGACGTACTCCTCATCCATATGTGTGTATATAAAAGGCATAGACATATAAAATGTATTTGTATATGTATATACATACATGTATACAAACTTTGTGTGTGTGATAGCCAAGGACCTGCGTTTGCACTGGCAGAGGCAAGACCATTCACCTTTATCCATTGCCATCCACTCTTTCACAGTAGGTGCCTCTTTGATACAGGCATCTGCCCAAATCCCCTTCTTCAGAGGCAGCTTAACACCCACAATTAAATTTCAGCCTAAACGGACTCTTCATCAAGCCTTCCTCATCCAGGCCTGTGAACCACCAAGTCACGGAACCGCAGGCTCACTCTCACACTCTCAGCCACTCAGTCCTCTCCAAGGGAGATTTAAAAGCGTCCTCTTGACGTCCCTATTCTCTTCCCAACCAGCATCTCCATTTCGAGGGGAAATTATTTCGATTGTATCCACGAAGACAAAAAGCAAAAGGTAACGAGATGCTTGTAGAGAACTAAACTACCTAATCTTGCCCCTCTCCACTCACCCTTGCTTCTGCTCCCGACTCCTTCTCCTGCGGCGTCAGGGGTTGGTGGTCAGGTAAGGCTACCTGGGTGTCAGTGAAACCCCGAGGGGCGCTGCGATCCTCCCTCTGAAGTCGTCTCTCTCCCCTCCGGACCTCCAGGACCCTGGCCTCCTCTCCCCCTGCCCTGCGTCCCCAGTCCCTAGGGCTCTGGCGCGCAGCGACAGCAGCACGCTGCGCTCGGCTCCCCTCCGCCGACCTGGCGTGACGCAGGCGGAGACTACTTAAGGGCGGATTAGAGGCGGCGGCCGCGGATTCCCGAGCCCGGCAGCCGCTCCGTGCGCTCCGCCCCGGCTTTGCAGGCGGCAGCGCGGGAGCTCCCGGTGCCCGCTGAAGTGCCAACGCCGAACCCGTGCCAGCACCCTTCCAGACCCCTAACCCTCGGGGGTGAGCGGCGCCCAGAGACCGCTCTCGGGCTGGCGAGAGCTCGCGCACCTGCAAGCGGCCACCCCCGCCCCGCTCCTCGCCGGGACTTCGGCAGGTTGGAGACCAGATCCCCGGACGGCGCGGGAGGTTCGTACCCGCTCTCCAGACCGCGCTAGCTCTCCCTTCAGTCCGGGCGCACTTGGATTTCTCTCCCCATTTCCCTCTTTCAAAAGCAATAAAAGGTAGAGGGGATTTGTGGATTTAAAAAAAATTTGTTTGCTTCTTTAATCGGGGGGGCAATTCACTCCCATTTGGGAGGTGCGGCCCGGGGAGGGGCCAGGAGCGGGAACGTGCCCGGTGCTGCCCAGTCTTTGTCTGCTGTCTCCGGATGCACAGCGATGGGGGAATGGACCATCTTGGAGAGGCTGCTGGAAGCCGCGGTGCAGCAGCACTCCACTATGATCGGGAGGTAAGGGCGCCGCGCCGGTCGTCAACGGGCCCCGTCGGGCGGCCCCTGGGAGTCCCTCCTCACGTCCAGGACGAGTCCCAACAGCCCCCAACCCACCTTGTGTCTTCTTCCCTTCGTCCTCAGTTCAGGAGCCTGTGCCCGCAGGCGCTGAGGGATTACCCGATGCCTCGTGATGACCCCCTCCTTCAGCTGTTCCTGATCAGCTCCCCCGTCCTTTCCCTATAAAGCACCACAGGAGGGGTCACTCTTCTTCCGTCAGAAAAGGAGTTGTTGGTTCAGTCGTGGTCCCCCCAACCTCCCGCCGCCCCCCAGTCTCCGGAGTCAGAGTCAATCTCTATCCTGTTCTCTAAATAGAATCTACAAGGAAAGCAGGATTGTATTTGGACAGAGAAGGGCAAATGGGGAGATGGATTTGTTCTTCCTGCAGATGTATCTTTTCCCAACAAATATTTATTAAGCTAAACTGATTTGGCTGTTAAAACGCAGTGTCAGAAACCTACACATCCAGGTGATCATTGTGTACGTATGTGTGTACCTGCACACACACAGGCACACACACACTCAAAACCATCTGTTTCTCCAAAGCACTAAGTTCAGTTTTCATATTGAGGATAAACTAAATATGCACTTGAAGTAGCTGGTTACACACTCTGTGTGTGGACTTTGAAACACATACTCTGTTCATAGTCAATGTGTATTTGCCATATCTAGAGTAAAAGTGAATTTTGTTCCTTTGTGCGTTCCACATATGCATATGAAATCTATCTGGTGCTAATACACCGTGTCCAGTGTACAGAGAGATGCATATCCGAGGTCCCTGTAATGTGAAGCGTTT
Source organism: Solenodon paradoxus (assembly GCA_004363575.1). NCBI lineage: Eukaryota > Metazoa > Chordata > Mammalia > Eulipotyphla > Solenodontidae > Solenodon > Solenodon paradoxus. Next base: position 66,499 of record RJWH01000283.1, on the reverse strand, counting down.
CCAGTCTACCAGTAACCAGCACAAGAGAAAGAGACAAAAACGTCCTAGATTCTCAGTTCAGTACCAGGCAGCTATGGACAGCTCCCCACAGGGCCGGTAAACACCAGAGCAGGGAAGAAAGGAGCAGGGCTTTCCTAAATCAGTGACTCAGCCATGAGAACCTCTCTCCCTCCCTCTTCCCCTGCTCAGGATCCTGTTGACTGTGGTGGTGATCTTCCGGATCCTCATTGTGGCCATTGTGGGGGAGACGGTGTACGATGACGAGCAGACCATGTTTGTGTGTAACACCCTGCAGCCCGGCTGTAACCAGGCCTGCTACGACCGCGCCTTCCCCATCTCCCACATCCGCTACTGGGTCTTCCAGATCATAATGGTGTGTACCCCCAGTCTCTGCTTCATCACCTACTCTGTGCACCAGTCTGCCAAGCAGCGAGAACGCCGCTACTCTACTGTCTTCCTCGCCCTGGACAGAGACCCTCCTGAGTCGATGGGGGTTCCTGGAGGCACTGGGGGTGGGGGCACCAGTAGTGGCAAACGAGAAGATAAGAAGTTGCAAAACGCCATTGTCAATGGGGTCCTGCAGAACACGGAGAACACCAGCAAGGAGACAGAGCCAGATTGCTTAGAGGTTAAAGAGCTGACCCCACATCCGTCAGGGCTGCGTACCGCAGCTCGATCCAAGCTCCGAAGGCAGGAAGGCATCTCCCGCTTCTACATTATCCAAGTGGTGTTCCGAAATGCCCTGGAGATTGGGTTTCTAGTGGGCCAATACTTTCTCTATGGCTTCAGTGTCCCAGGGTTATATGAATGTGATCGCTATCCCTGCATCAAAGAAGTTGAATGCTATGTATCCCGGCCTACTGAGAAGACCGTCTTTCTAGTGTTCATGTTTGCTGTGAGTGGCATCTGTGTTGTGCTCAACCTGGCCGAACTCAACCACTTGGGATGGCGCAAGATCAAGCTGGCTGTGAGAGGGGCCCAGGCCAAGAGGAAGTCAGTCTATGAGATCCGCAACAAAGACCTGCCCAGGGTCAGTGTTCCCAATTTTGGCAGAACTCAGTCCAGTGATTCTGCCTATGTGTGAAAGAGCAGGTTTGGGGAAGACCTGCAAGATAACAAGGAGCCCTGAGGCAGAGATGACCACTCAAGAGTAGCTGTATCTGCTCTCATTTATGTGACTCTCACCATTGAGATGTAGGATACGGTTGGGTAAGAGAAAAATTTGCATCAATGAGAAAGGAGAGAAAGTAAAACCATACCACATGTCACACCGCTGGTTCCAAAGAGACAACTGGGGTAAAGTGATGAGATGAATGGACTTCTTTCATGTATGGCCCAGTCTGATCTTGATTGACAGTGGAATTGTACAGCTACCAAGTAAAACTTAGCTCTGCTGAGCTCCATGTCCTGGTAAATGGTGTGAGTCAAGCACTTCAATGGTACAACGTTTGTGACCTATCTTAACACATCCCTTCATCCTGGGCTACAGGACAAACATCCTTGAGGCATCCTTCACGTATCTCTTCCATCAGCATGCCCCTCTCCCTCAATCTAGAATAGCATGCCAGCTTTTTATTTTTTCCTGAATCTGGCCTTACAGTAGCCCTCAAGTGGTTTATCTGCAAACTAGAGGGAATCATATGGGGGTACTATTTGGAGAATGACCATGCAGAGGTTTGTATTAGAGCCCCATCTGACTGGCCCTTAGTCATTATGAAAATCTTAGGAATGTCTCTATATTTCCAACTTTCTAACTCAAACTGCACTGGTGCTGTTTAATAGGGACTGGGTTTGGGTGGGAGGGAGGGAACTGCAATATGCAACTATAATATTTTGAGATGGTTATTGCACTGTTAGGCATGTGGTTATGAGCTTTGGGATATTTCTGACTTCCAGCTTGTGGACTTTGGATAGCATTCAAAATATTTGTTTTTGTTAATATCAAGGGTGTCTTCCCAAGTCACAGAATTTCTAACTGGTGTATTTCACTTCTTTTCTTACCTAGTTTTGCGTGCAGCACAGATGCATATCATTTTGCCATGGTTTGAATTTACCTGTGTGCTCACACCAGAAACCTTAATAAGCCCATTCCATCCCAATTATTTTATCAGTGGTTTTGAAACACAAACAACCACTGACTCAAGAAATCTGAAACTAAACAATATTGGCTAACGTGTTTACGGATGCTTATTTGAGACATATACCAAAGGTTTAAAAACCTATTGCTTTGGACTGTGAATATGTTTCCTTCTCTCTGCTCTTATTTATTTAAGTGCCATACTGTATCTTTCACATCTACTGTGTATTTGTTTAGTTACAGCATTTGATTATGTGCTTTTATGAAACCCTTTATTTCCTTTGCATTATCATGAGGATTTTTGATTTAGATATAGACATAGTGTAACACACAATTGAAGGTTTGTTTAAAATAAAGTTCTTGCCTTTTTTTGTAAAATGGGAAATGTGTACCTTTTTCTATTATAATTGGAATTCTATTTATTTATATAAATTCAAGAATTTGTTATATATTCAACAAAGCAGAAAGTGGAGACAGGAAGTGGGGTATGGATAAATGGTATTTGGGGGATGATCAATAAAGTTCAATCAAGCCTCTAACAGATAAAAAGAGGCTGATCTATTTTATGAATGCCTAGAAGAATGTGATGAGCTATTCAAATAGTAGTATTCACTAACTCCTTTCCATTTTAGCTCAAGATTGTGCTGCTTGTTTAAAGAAACTTCTTGTAATAAAAAGTCAATGCTGTATTGTATTAGCTCATTCCCAGAGTGAAATTTTTTCCCCTTTATACTTTGCTTTCCTGGCACAAGTTGTCATGTTTGGCAGGTATGCTGTGCTCCCTAGATCAGGGCTATCCAATAGAACCTTCTGTAATGATGGAAACCTCAGCACCTTTGCTACACACCATGGGAATGACTAGACCTATGTGGCTATTAAGTTCTTAAAATGTATCTAGTGCAACTAAGAAACTGAATTTCTAATTTTATTTCCTTTTAATTAACATGGAGTATTTCTATTGTATGATACAGTGCAGTTCTAGACTTTCAATCAATTGTTCGTTGTTGAGTTCTTTCAAAGAAAATTGATGCCTTGCTTATATATCATAAGACATTGTTATTTAATCACATTTTAGGATCATTTCTGGCATTTTTTTATTTACATGTGGTCCCATGTAGGCTTATGTTCTTCATCAGTTCTTTAACATTATTCATCCTCTAATTCCAAAGAGCACTTAGTCTGAACATAACAAAGCAAAATGGAATTTCCTGGATGATTGTGTTTCTGGCAGAATTGTTGCAGCCTTTAACTATAGCAATGCAGATGCCAATTTTAGAATGAAAATATGTTTATTTCGATCTATAGGTCTCCATCTGCAGTATAAATAGGCGGTTGAAGATGATTATCCTTGAGTAAAGAAACAGATCCTCCTCTGTTTTGTGTTTGGTGAGCTAAAAATGTTTGAAGACACCTCCCAGAGATGGAGGAAGAGTGTTGCTTGAGAGCTCTTAGCATATGCTTGGGTGTGAAATAAGTAGGAATCTGTGTGGAAAACAAGGACTGTTGTATTTATGCTGTGATGTAAGATTAGACCAATTATAGTGTTTCCTGGTAGAAATGCAACCCATGTCAGTGGGGCTGATTTATTTCAGTTCTTTGATGTTTCCAAACACCTGTAAATGGCAAGTTTATCTATTCACTTGTCAGTAATGGAGCAGGGAATGCTCTTTCCTCTTGGTGTACAGAATCATGTCTCAGAATGATTGATGTGTGTCAATATTCTTTTATTTTCTATTTAATGAAATGTACTGATGATTTGATGGTTCATGTAGCAATGTGATGGATATAGCCTTAATCTGTACTTTATAAGAAGAGAGCACAGATATACAGTTTTCTCTTAATCTTAAGAGACTTTTGATGACCTGAAGGCTCACTTGGTCAATGTGTGGGATACACGAATGCATGTGTTGTATACGTGTCCATTAGTGGTACTAATACATAAACTGGATTTAAAAGTTTGGAGAATATATTAGATTGAAGTTACTTATCCTGAAGAAAGAAGAACTAAATGTACATAACTTATAATTTTAAGACCTCAAATATTTAAAAGATTCGAAAGTATGAGCAATAACAGTTGCATTCTCTGACCTCTGAGGACAGAGGAAAAGGATTAAATTTAAAATTGAGGTTCAGTAGGTCAGGAATGTACTAGAAGAACATGTTTTTTCCTTTACCTCTATTTTGTACCCCCATCCCCCACTCCCCATTTCTTCTGCAGAAATAACTTTTCTACCAACTTCTTTCACTGCGTATTTTTCTTTTACCACTGAAATATCAGTTTGGTTGTCTGCTTACACTGGAACCTATTCTAAACTCTTCTCTGGAACAGCTTAATGACTCTGTATTGAGCCTTCATAAAGTCACTTTATCACTTGCTGCATGGAGAAGAATTTTCTAGATCAGTGTGTATATATTTGAGGGTAGGAACTGTGCCTTACCCATTGCAACCACAGGTGACATTTATGTTCATTGATTCACTTACTACCAGAGAGATCGGTGCCTCAGACGTCCATCTGGGAGCAGTCTTACAGACTCAGAATGTAGGAAAGCTGAATATACCCTGTGAAGACAGAAAGTCAACCCCTTTATTATGTGATAGAGAAGCCAAACAATCAAATATCAAGACAGTGGGTTTCTCGGAAAATTATGTAAACATTCAACTGGAAGAATTGAAATCTATTGGAAACTATTGAGATTGATTTTACTTTCTTTATATTTTATCAATTGAATGAGTCTGCTTGGGCTGCCAGAACAAGGTATCACAGACTGGGTGGTTTGAATAATAGAAATTTATTTTCTCACAGCTCTGGGAGGTAGAAGTTCAAGATCAAGTTGTCAGAAGGTTTGGTCTCTTGAGTCCTATTTCCTTGGCTTGGGGATGGCTACATTCTCAATTCCTTCTTTTTCTTAGTGGTCAAGTATATATCCCTGTTGTCTCTCTATGTGTCCAAATGTCTGCTTCTTATGAGGACACTAGTCAAAATGGATTAAGTTCCAATGCATGACCTTGCTGTAACTTAGTCATCTCTTTTAAGGCCTTAATTCTGAATAGAGTCACATTCTGACCTGGCAGATACAATTAAGTCCATAACATTAAGTATTTTCAAACATTCAGGCACTTTTATGGCAGGGGAGCTACAATTTATTGTCCAAAATGGTGTTCCTTTGAGAGTGAAAGGGACAGGATAACTCACTGAATGGAAGAGGGAAACAACATTAGCTGTTTTGGACCTGTGCTGAGTAATTAAACCAAGCTGTGTGGGTACCTTACGTAAGACAATAAATAACCATTGAACTCCTGCTTCCGGGCCTGGAACCCTGGAGATAATAATGATATGTAAGCCTCCTCTCTTCAGAAGGGTTTTCAGAGGTTACGTCTCAGATAGCAAAATAAAATAAACTTGATATCAATCATTTGCCTCATGCTAGACCATCTAAATTAGAATATCCGATGCTGTAGCCTAGGTATTTTTCCCCATTCCTAGGGGGTTTTAAAGTGGAGTCAGAGTTGGGAGCAACTGAGTCCAAAAAGGTTAGCATAAAATTATGAGAACTGGGTATTTGGGGATAAATTTGAGGAACGGAGGAAGAAGGGAGTATGAATTTCTCATAGCAGAACTGCCTTTGTTTATCTCACATGTGAAGTTCCTGCGGAGAAGCGGTGGCTAGAAGACCAATGACTTAGCGCTGTAGCAATGGGAGCAACAGCCAGGGTGCTGACAGGGGCTGAGCCAGGGTGGAACTGGAGAGGACAGAGCAGGAGCTCAGCAACGGGGCTGAAAAGACTGGCCGGCAAAAGAAAGCTGCAAAATGTTGTTACAAAGTTAAGGGAAGTGGAATCTCAAGAAAAAGGGTCTGATAATAGTATTTAACTTTAGTAAGTATTCAGTTAGATAAAATAGCTAAATAAAAACCAGATGAAGGCCTCAAAAGCATCCACTAGATTTGGTGAGTGAGTGAGATGTGAGAAAGTTGAAACTGAGTGGGGACTATCCTTGTCTAAGGCACATCCAGATCTTGGAGACTCCACAGCAGCAACTAAAAGAAATTGTGAATCTCATTCCAGTCGGGGCTCTGATATTCAGTGAGGTGTAATGAGTCAGCTTTGTGACTACCCAACGGTTATTATGGTCATTTAGAAAACTGTAACATATCAGGTAGATTGTATGTTAGTTAAAACAGACCTCGCTGAACCAAGTCTAAATGAGTAGTTGTGACTGAAATGTACTCAGTGCCTCGTGTCAGCTTTGAGTCTTGAGGGCTGCAGGTAAGGACAGTGCATGAAAGGCCTACCAGAGGCATTGGTGTCAAATATGTGTGTATGACTTAATGCTGTGAATCAGATCCCCTGCTCACCCAGGCCAATGTTCTAAGTCTTTACAGCCATGGCAGATGTAATGGTGAGGACTGGACCAGTTATTGTCTAAAACATGTTTATTTAAAGTAATTAAAAAGGATCTGTCATGGAAAATTTTATCCTAACTATTCAATTCTCAAGCCCTTCCTCAAAAGTCCCAGTTTTCAAAAATATCAAGCAATAGAATGCTATCAATGCATGTCAGCACCGACAGTGTGCAAGACCCCGGGCTAGGTGTTAGGAGAAATGCAAAGTCAGATGTGATGTGCTCCCCACTCTCTAAGGGCCTACAGTCTACCTAGTGGATATAAGACAGCTTTATCAGGCAAAATGTGAACTGTAGCATGTTCAGGTTCAAAATATTCTAAAATCTAAGGAGGGAGACATCACATTCAATGTGGTATGTGTATGTGTTGGGGGGAGGGCAGGTATAGAGAAACTTCACCACAAGATGGTATTAAGATAAACATCCTAGTAGAAAGGAGAAGTAGATAAAGACCAACATAAATATCCACCTTTGACCAGGAAGCCTGAGGCATATGTGGAGAACTGGGGGATTCAGCTTTGCCTGGAGTTTGTAGAGGGAAATAGTGGAAGGTGAGTTTGGAAAGTGGCTGGGCCACATTGGGCACCGGACAAGGAAGCCATGCTGACCTGGGTAGACAATGTGAAGACACATCTTTCAACAAGACTCCTTAGTGCCATGATTTCAAGTACTTCCATGTGCACAGGCAACACTGTGCCTGTCTGACCATGCAGAGATTCCTTTTCAGGATCAGCTTTGATTTGGAAAACACATTTCAATCTCAGCATTAAGGGATTGGAGCAGATATATACAGAGTGAAGGCTGGGGATTTGGCAGCATGGCCCCATTAACAGTGGGAGTTAGTCTACTAAATCCCAGTCACTGAGCAAAATCTTCCTGTTTATTCCCCAGGATGACCTTTCCACTATAAATTGATACAATATTTCAGAATCGCCTAGAACAGATAAAGCTTTGCTGCGTCTCCTCTTCCTAAGAGGGAAATCTTTTTGAAAGTGGCTGCTGTGTGTACTGAAATGTGTCTATACTTGTGGGCAACTCTGGCCAGCAGGAACATATAGGAAAATACGGAATTGGTAAATTTTGATACCTCTGAGATATTTTGATCTGGGGAAACTTATCTGTTATATCTGTCTCCATGTTCAAACTTTTTACAAATGATTGCTTTCTCCAAATCCTTTTTCCTTTTTTTGCATATTTTTAAAAAATTTATTTCCTCCATATTTTTATTTTCCCAAAGACAATAACAACAAAAATTCCTAAAGGTTTTTTTTTTAATAGAAAATTTGGATGGTCTAAAGATTTCTATTCATGACTTCTGTAACAGCAAATATATGTAATAAACATGATTACACCTATTTTTTCAGATGAGGAAATCACAAGTAGATGTTAAATCAATTTTTCAAAGGCTCTTTCTAGATTCCAGCTCATGTAGTGTGATATTGAAGCCAAGTTTTAACGCTGTCTGGAAGACTCTGCGAGATGGAGTCTCAGGTAAACTTGCTCTCAGCACATCCTTCACTAGACATTTATCCTCCAACTCCTCACCATCAAAGGTGCTTTTCTGAATGTGTCTCAGTACAGCATAAGATTGTGAGATTTTCCAAGACACTGTCATTCCATAGCCATCTTTGTTATTGTAGTTTCTGAAACAGGGGTGTCTACTGATTGAATAAATAAAACAAAATATAGAATCACAAGACTTTGAGGTAGAAAGGAAAGGTCATCCCACTCACCCCTTCCTTTTGTAGATACAGCTTAGATCCAGGGAATATGCTTGAATAAAGAGTTCCCAACTAGATGGAAGTTGAGGTAAAGTAGGATCAATAGAGCAGCTTCTCAGGTTGTCAGGAAAAGATGCTTTGGAGTAGGCAAAGCTTATTGGTAGTGAATGGCAAAGTCAAAGGTCCTCTGACTCCTAGTCCAGTTATCTCCAAGCATGGGCTTCTGGAACCACGTGTTGGCACAGTGTTGGAGAGAAGAATTTATCTTGGTTAAACACATGGCCGACCCAGTTCGGAGGCGCCACATTCCTGGACTTGGTCCAGGTCAGTGGATTAAATCAAAGGCACAGGCCTATCATCTTGATCCCAAGTAGTGTGTGTGCATGTGGATGTATGCATATCTTTGATAGCCCCTTGGGCATTTTAACAAACTCCACACAGAAGAAGACTCTTGACCACTTCTTCCAGAACCCCTGGCAACATGTGGGTCCCAGATGGAAAGCAAGCTCCCCTACACCTCTGCCTCCCACCCATCTTAACTGCAGCTTCTCTGAATGCTTTTTAATCTCTGTCCAGGAGGCCTGGGTGCTCTGAGCTTCATGCTCATTGACCGGTGCTCCAGTGTTGTTTAGAAGCTTCTCTCCCTGCCCCCACTTTTCCATCATTACAGTTTTCCTAAAAGATGCTCAGTAAATTCATTATTTTAGCACATATGTACTGAATATAATACTGCACATGTTCCGCTCTGAGCTAGGCACAAAAGACACAGGAGACATGCAGTAGAAAAACAAAGAACTAGCTTGGGCCTGGTCCTTCTTTACAGGGAAAAGAGGCAGAGGTGAGAGACGATTGTAGATGGAAGGAACAATAGCATTTTAGGACCTTCCTCCAGAGAAGCAAGTCAATTATATGCAAGTCAAGCAAGATTATAAAGGTAAGTCTTTACTTTTATAAAAATGCATAAGAATATAATCTCCACTGACACTGTGGGCCAAGAACAACTTGTAGATCTAGATACCAGGGATATTCCTTCTCCTGTTCCAGAAACTAAAGTCAAATGACCCATCTACTAGTCGCAGTTCTAAGAGCTGTTGATCATGATTTTAGAGATGAGAGAGGAAATAAAGGGTTGTGCCTTTTCATTTCTTTTAAACACATTATTTATATCCCCTAATTACAAAATACATAGTCAATGCAGAGAAAAGCACAATAAAAATTCTGTCGCACAAAGAAAATCATTGTTAACCGTGTCTGTCTTTTGGTGTATAGCTGTGTGGAACCTCTATTAGGCAGATGAGTACATGTATAGGCATAAAATATGGAGTGCCCATATTGTTTTATAGCCTTTTTCCTGCTTAGAAATAGATGGCTACTATTTCCACATTCATAAATGCCTTTACAAGTTTTTGAGTACATGTCTTTTTGGAGGGGTACCTATTTTTGGGTACATGTCTTAGGCTATGGTACTACACAATTTACTTGGACAGTTCTCCAGTTATGAATGTTGGGTTTTTTTCACAAGTTTTCATTCTATATATAATAGCGGAGTGAACACTTTTGCACACCTACCAGATTGCTTCTTCATGATGGCTGGATTGCAGAGAGAGCACTTAAAATTGGGTTGCTACATTTTGCCAAAGCTTTGAAAAGTCAGTATGAGAATACTGATTAATGAGAGAATCTAGAAGCAGATTATTTTTGAGATTCTGGCAAAAATAGCTGATAAGACATGAAAATACAGAAGGTGTTCTCAAACTGCTTTAAAAAAAAAAAAAAAAAAAAGGAAAGGCGCAGGTGAGAATTAAGGCAAGCAGGCATTGGTTGTTTCCTTATCTCCCTACCTCCCTGCACAGACCCAGGTCTTGAACCAGGGACCTTGGGATGTATATGGGACTGCTCCCAGGTGTACTGGACCAGTTAGATCACCAGGACACATCCCTCAAATAGCTTTTGAGGGAAGAGTGGAGGGAAAGCATTTTCCAGGTTCACTTTTGTCTTTCATGGAAAACTGCGTGTGCATGTGTTTGTATGTGTAATGGGAGCTAACTCGCTAAATACAAAATGTCAGCATAGACACTTTTAACTGTGACTGCTGAGTTTGAGACAAAAATCCTAGTCCAAGTGTTGAGGATGATCATGATGTACAATCAGATTGGGGGCATCCTGGCATATTCATAAAATGATGACAAGTCACGGATGAGAAAACTAATTGATATCATTAAATTCTGAAGGCTGGCTCATGCATTCGGTCATGAACCAGCCTACGTTGAGGAATACTAATTGGAACCACACTGAGTAATTGAAACGCAATTGGTGAATCACAGGGAAGAGAGGATACCCTAATTCCACCTTAGTCACAGAGCTTTTTACATGTTCCCTGTCAATCTATGAACAGGCACATGACTGAAATAGAGATTCTGTAAAGGGGGACTTGTAAAAACTTACATGTTACATGTTGGGATAAAAACCAGGATGGAAAGGACACACAAATCCTTATTAGAAGGAATGAAAATTGCCAAAGGAACCCTTTTTCTATCAAGTTATTCTGAAATTTATTTAAATAAAGGTGAATTTGATAAAAATAGCAGTTTCCTTCTCTGTGCCTGAGTGCTAATGAGCTCGGCAGGCATTTATTCCTCACTTTGATATATTTGCTCTCTTTACCACACCTCTTTCTAGCGCTCCTAGGGTCTCAGGGTGTTGAAAGGAGGGTGACTGCTGGTACTTCAAAGTCTTTCCTAGGTGAGAAAATACAATGATGTAATGATTTCTTTTTTTAAGGTATGAGGGACAGAGGGAGATGAGTGGTAGGTAGAAAAAGTAATGTTTCCAGAAAACTGGAAGGTAAACTCCAGCTTCCCTTGTCTGCATATCTTATGAGGATAGATTTCACATCTCACTTGTGCTGGGGTCTTCCTGATAACAAAAGCATTAAATGGGGGAAGTAGCAGAATGACAGGTTGTTGGAGGATAGTTACAAGCATAAGCTTTAGAGTCAAACTGTCCCATAAAAACTGTGCTGACACATAACTTAATGTGTCCCATGAGCATCTCTGATTAATTTTGATGCATTCATTCCACAAGTATTTATGAAGTCTCAACTGTGGGTCAGACACTGAATTCGCTTCTTGACTTTCCAACTGTGTGATCTTGGAAGTTACTTAATCTTGTTTAGCCACAGCTTCCAGATCTGTAAAACGGGAATAATGAAACTATCTATCTTATCAGATTGTTGGAAGTTTTAAATTTGAGTTTAGTTATAAAAGCTCTTCACAGTGACTAATTCCTGCTAGGTTCTTAATTATTGTCTACAAGTAGACAGTGGTACCATATATCATAGGACATTTATTCACTAATCAATAATTCATTGCAGAGCTATTTGCTTGATATGAAAAATTTAACTATTTCTAAGTGGAAAAAATGGCTATAAAACAATATGAATAATGTGATGTTACCTCTAAATATCCTAAATCTATAGTAAGGATTGAAATCAAAGCCTACTCTAAATCCAACTCTCTAGTCATTAGAATGTTCTGCTATTCCTAGCAATAACCACCTTACTATTTATGGTCTCCAAAGAGCTTTTTGGAGTAGAGAAAAAACTTTGGCCAAGGAAGAATCTGATAAAATAAAAATTCTGGAGACATCTCAAAGCATATAGAATAAATTCTAAAACCAAAGAAATTTGAAAAATATTTTCGTTGTCATTTATTATTCATGAATCTAATCTTGGCTCTTGATGAAGATCAGGAGGAATGACAACAGTTTCATTTTATTCATATCGTTCTTGGGCATTATACCAGTGGATTCAATGATTAATAGATTTTAATTTTTATGGATGGTGTCTGGCACATAGTAGGTCCGCAATGAACTCATGTATTAATGAAAAGCAAGTCTCTTAAATTTATTGAGTGCTTTTAAGTGTTTTAAGTGTGATAATGAAACCCCAGGGGACCCATTTAAAGAAAGAGAAGCTAAGACGCAGAGAAGTTATACAGCGTTGAATGTGGTATGAACCCATTTTGACTATATGTCTTTGCATGTAGAAAAGTCTGAAAGAAATATACATGTCTCTGAGTGGTAGCATTTGGAGATATTTAAATTAAATTTAAACATGTATTTTCCACAATTTCAATAGGATTTATAATAAATAGGATAAATATTACATAATTACATCTGATTTTGATATCTTGCAAGAATTTTAACTTAGTTTTAGTTTCACATTGTCTTGGTCCTCTATGGTTTAATCCTGCCCACAGCTTTGTCAAACATTTAGTAAAGTCTTCTCATACACATAGATTAAAGATTTGCATTTAAGATACATATTCAGCCTGGGTTCTGACACAACCATCCACTAAATGCCATGCTAACATATTGTTCATGTGAGAAAGATATTTCTAGTCCTAATTTACAAGTGGAAAACCTGAGGGGAGTGAATAGCCTGCTCAAGGCCACAGGAGAGAGTCATTTACTTCTAATGATCAAGGCTTTCATTAATTTTATCTTCACCAAAGTCTTATAGATTTAACAAGAACTGAAAGTGAAAGAAAAGGTAAGAACTCAAGACAGTTAAAATTGGGTAAGACTCTGAGTTGAACTGACCCTCCCACTAACATACCTAGAATTCCAAAACTGGCGGGTGGCCTCAGGGTAGAAAGTTGGGTGGAATGAGGGGTGCACATGGGGGAGGCATTGGGTATATGTGAAGATGGAATCTCTACTAAGATTGGTCAGGTAAAATTACCAAATGATTGGGATGTTAGAGAGGAAATATTTGTAAGACACATCCCCAAATATTTGCAAAATTCCAAAGATATCTCAACCAGTTGGACTTGATTTTATGGTCTCTCTCTCTCTCTCTCTCTCTCTCTCTCTCTCTCTCTCTCTCTCTCTCCCTCTCTCTCTGTCTGAAAGTTCTTTGTAGTAGGTTCTTTTACTCCAACAGGAAGTTTTAAAATGACTAGTCCTTTAAAAAAACAGGAAATGATAAATGTTTGACCCAAAGAAAGAAATTACTGATGATGGAATTTCAGGTGTCAATGAAGAAAAAATTTTTAAGCTGTATCTTTCTAGTTCATTCAAAAAATACCACCGGAGGGGACCTCCTACTGTTTATGAAACCCTTCAACTCTGTTAGACTCAAAGGTTCCAGGTCTGGCATGGCTAGTCCAGGGTCCTCTTGGACATTTGTATACAGCTCCCTTTCCCAGTGGTGGCCCACATCCTACTGGTAAGAAAGTTTGCTCGATGCTCTGGCAGCTCTGATTGCTTCAGAGTGTTCTTTATGTTCAGCTGATTCTCCCAGGAGCCAGGAGAGATGCCTTTCAGACAAGAACCCAATAGAAAAGGTGTTTTTGTTCTCCAGTTTCTTCCCATTCAGACTCACCCCCAGGGTTGGGTGAGGTAGATTTGGTAGCCACATGCTTTCCCCTGGATAAAATTGTTACTGTTGTGATGCCCTGTAGAATGTGCCCAGGAGGGAAGAGGGAATCTTCAAAAGTTCAAGCGTTTGCAATTGGAAAAGTCTGGGCATAGAGATAGATGTGTGATTGGGATATCTGAGGACATATGTACTAGATTCAATGATTCGCTTTTTACCAGGAATAAAAATTTTATTCAGGAAAAGTAGAAATAATAAAATTCAAGCAGTAAGTCATCATTTATTCCACACGAGGCAATAATAATTGTACCAGGCTCACATATGGAAAAATGGGCAAATTTGCTTGTTCATTCAGATCAAGCTTATATCAAATAACCACAAATTCCTTATGTTGCTCTTCTTTTTTTGTTGCTAGGCACAAGGACTTCATGAGGAGCTTGCTAAATGTGCTTGACACATTTTCACATGTGAATTATAAATATTGGTGGGTTCTTTTCAGGAGAGGCTGTCATTCATAAACAGATCTTGAATGAAGTGTTCAGCAAAAAGACCTAGATTTCAGACTGAAAGATGAACTAACTCGGTGTAGGAGTCACAGCCCCAGGTCTGATGTAGAAGAGCAGGGGAAATGACAGTCCTTTATGATTGCATGGCATTTTGCAGTTAACAAAATTCCTCCCCATTCACACTCATTTGATCTTCACAACTCCTCTGTGAGATAAGTATTCAGGCTGGCAGCCACCTCTTTCATAGGAATAAGGTCTTGGGCCCTAATGGGAGGAGAAACCCAGGGATGGGAATCTCCTGAGAATGACTGTAGCTTGTCTTGGCAGTTCTGGGGCGTTGCTTCTCCAGTGTGGGAAAATGTACTCCAGCACCCCCACTGAGTCCAGTCAATGCATCTCTTGGTTTACTCCGAAGGAGCCAGTGACACATAAATGTGCTTCTGACATGAGGGAGAGAGAGCAAGAAGAGGGAAAAAGGGTGTGTGTGTGTGTGTGTGTGTGTGTGTGTGTGTGTGTGTGTGTGTGTAAGAGAGAGAGAGAGAGAAAGAAACAGTCTCTGTCAGCAGAGTGTCAGGCAGGGGAACTGCTAACTCCTTGAACAAAACTCCAGCTCCAACAGTATCCCAGGTACAGTGCTAATCATGGGTGAGAGGACTGTCCCCTGGCTCATGATCACTTCCTGCCCTTAAAGAGAACAGGGAGAAAGGGTCCCTCAGCAGTTACCAAGGAGTCACTTGTAAATCATTAACCAGGAGCTGAGGAACCAGAGCAAGTTCAGAGCAAACGAATATTGATAATCAGGTCTCTCCAGATCAATCTCAGATGGTAACAACTGAGCATTAATCTTACCCGGTTATCACAAACAGGTGACAGGTTTGGGGAGGGACTGCATTTTACATTTCTGTGAATTCTGAAGAGTCTTCCAACATTTAGCATTTTCCACTACAGCTGCAAAAGCCTCCTCTCTCTCCTCTCCCGGGTGATCCTCCTGCCTCTAAGAGCAACACAGACCATGTGACGCTTGGCAGCTGCCCTCCTTGAGCTCAAAGCCTCTTTCTCTTTTTTTTCCTCCAATTCTCTGTGGAGGGTCACAGCACAATGATACTGCAGTCATGTGTTGCTTAATGATGGGGATACGTTCTGAGAAAATCGTTAGGATATTTCGTCATTGTGCAAACATCGTAGAGTGTAATTTTGCAGACCTACTACACACAAAACTTACATGGTATAGCCTATTATGACTACCATCATATATGAGGCTCATTATTGATCAAAATGTACTTAGGTGATGCAAGGCCATATAGATCTCACTCTGAGGCCTCACATCCTTCTTCCTTCTTCCTTCTTCCCTCTTCCTCTTCCTCTTCTCCTCCTCCTCCTCCTCCTCTCTCTCTCCTGATTAACAGGCCACCAGGAAACAATGCTGGTGAATGTGAATAATGCTTGCAGCTGATTGATTAGTGGACAGGGAATCATTATAAGGATTCTTTCTCCTCTATGTGTGCAAAATCTCCATAATAAAGTATTTTAAAAAATAAAAAGCATCAAGATGATGGCACTGAACTGAGTTACTGAATGGAAGTCTTGATTCAAGATCTGGAGTCAGGCTGGCCTGAGATAAAATCCCAGATCTGCCATTTTCCAGCAGTAATTGGACATGACACTTAATCTTCCTGAGACTTTCTCATCTATTAAATCAGAGAGAGACTAGTTACCCCATCACGTTTCTACCAGCATTAAATGAGATGACAAAGGTTTCTTAACACATGGTAGAAATCATTCTTAATGAGTTTAAGATAAAAGGGGAATGTAGTATAAGCATGTAAGGTTACTTCAAAATTCTATGACAGGAGTGCAGCTGACTCTCAAGAGTGAATTGAAATCAGGGAATGCAAGGGTATCAGGAACACATGTGGTTTCCTGTCTCTGTGCTTCTTTATGCTTGTTCCTTCTATTCTTCAGGCTGCAAACCAGCTTTCTCTGATTGCCAGTCTGCACAAATGAATACTTAGTTGCCAACAGTAGTTCCAAGGTTTACATTTTCTCAACTGAATTGCACAATCAGGCTGAGTTTGGGTCTCCTGATCTGAATTCCAAGTTTTCTGGGGCAGGTCTTTTGTCTGTCTTGACTAAGAAGTCTATCTATGCACTCAACAATGAAGACCAGAAGTTGAGGTCACTCTGTGATAGCATGGAGGCACCATGGTGACCATCTGGATAGAGTTAAATGAAGGCATTTCTGAGGAAGGGAGAATGGGAGAACAGTCTCCCAAAATGATTGGGCTGGGGTGACAGTGGTGTTGGATAGACAAAATGATGAATCAAAATACAAAATGCTTAAAACATTAAAGTTTATTGATAAGAATTATCTCCTATTTCTTTGAATTGGCCCCTCCACACCTTTGGGGATAAAATCTTAGGCTAGCCCATCTAGTTAGGAGAGGATCACTACAATTACAACTATTCATTTATTCATCATTCCTAGGTCCCTACTCTGCACTAAGCAAAGAGGACACAATAGTGAACAGAGGAAAAACCCCAGTCCTAACGGAATGGGGTGACACAATCACCAAAAATCTAAATACACAACATGATGCACCTTTGAGAGAAATTAAACAGGGAAGTGGGATAGGAAGTGTTGGTGTTGTGGCAAAGGCTCCAGATAGCGAGAAGACCGACAGCCAGGCACTCGAAAGGTAGAGAAAGCAAAACTTTATTGCCAGTGAGGTGCTGGTCCAGGGGTATTGTTACCCAAAGCTGAGCAATGGGGGTCTAGGGGAGCTCCTTTTATACTCTGAGGTAATGATTCATCTCTTTGGCTATGTGGTTTCGACTGGTAACTCTTACCAGTTATGTTCAGCTGCAGAGTAGGGAGGCTATGCTTGCTTGCTCTTAGTCACAAAAACAGGACATAGCTGTAGTCTCCATAGAACCGTGGAAAATTCCTGGCAGACTAAATTTTACATTGGGGTCAGGGAAAAGGTCTTCTACCATAGTGGGAGTTATTTTAAATAGGGTGGCTTTTAAGAAAGTAACATTTGATTTACAACTTGAAGAAGGTGAAGGACCGAGCCATGTGGTTCTTCGGGACAGGAATATTCCAGGCATCCAAAGTCCTGAGTTAGAGGCAAGAGCAATAAGCCAGCTGGAGCGAAGTGAGAGAAAGGAAGTATAACAAGAAATATATAAAGAAATATATATATATATAAATAAGAAATATATAAAGAAATATATATATAAATATATAATAAGAAATATATAAAATAATAAGAAATATATAAAGAAATATATAAATATATATTATCTGAATCCTTAGAACTTGGGGGAGAGGAGAAGTGTGGTAAAAATTTTTCTAGTGGACAAAACATTAGTCTTATGCATTCATTAGTCTTATCCACTTCCAAAAGGAGAGATCCTGTGCTAAGGAGTTAGTTTCTTAAACTGTTAAGAAAAACAGGATATTGTAGACAGGGTCACAAACTGAAGGGCCAGCTGTATAGAATACCTTCCCTTCCACCAGACATTTCTTTATTAAGCAACTTAGGTAGCTGCACAGTGTTGGTGGGAGAACCAAGGGTTTCATGAAGGATGAGTATCCATTTGCACACAGCTAAGCCACTAAAGGAAAAAAGGGCAAGGCCAAGATTACTTAAGAAAGAAATCTGATCATTACACCTAAAAGAGGCCAACATAATGTTTTTTCATGTCTTTAATCTTATCTCTTCTGATAAGAAGAGAAAGCCCAGTATGTCACTATGTCCCAACACCCTTTTTTTGCAATGATGACTGCTGAGTATTTTCAGCAAAGACATTAGCTAATAAAGAGCAAGGAGTAAACTAGAAAGGGGGAGCCAGGGAAAAGCACTTCCTTGGTCCCAGGAAGTCGGCATCCATGCGAGCCCGCATGAGACGCTCTTCTCTGGAAACCATGATTTGTGTAATACATAATCAGGCTCTCATGCAAAATGCAGTTTGCCTCAGCGCTTGGACAACTACATGCAAGAAAGAATGTGTGGATGTTTGGTGCAGGATTGCTGAAGTAAAGCACCTGTCAAAAATCTGGGCAGAATGAAAGAGGGAAATGTAATTTACACAGAGGAAATGAATTACTAAGGAAAAGCACTACAAATCTAATCCTCCTGTAGCAGGTGGTCCAGGAAAAGGAGGGTGGGGATGGGGGCGAGCAGAATAAGCCTCTTAACTGACCTAGATTAGAAATAGCATTCCCCCGACCCCTTAAATAACTGATTCTAGTCATCAGAACTGGACATTTCTTTTGCAATTTGAAAAAGAAGAACCATTTCTAACAGGCAATTTGCATCTCATTAAACTCGTGAAAAATGTATGTACAAACATACACTTGGTTATATTGAGGAAACAAATGAGACAAGGCAGAGGAAATAAAGACATTTTTCTGTCTTTCTCATATGTATACTTCAGTATATTGACTCAATACATGAATCTGTTTTTCTAACTATGATACAGATTACCAATCCATTATTGATGTTTGATCTATGATCTGTAGATCTATCTAATAATCAGTATAAACATATGACAAAAAGGTAAAGATTGTATATTATCTCTCCCACTCTAACCTGGGTCACTTTCCCCTGAAAGAAAGAGATATATATGTGTAAATACATTGCATCTTTTATTTAATGGTACCATAGATGCTATTTTCACATTGCCTTTTTAAAAACTGCAGTAGCTTTGATTTTACATATTAAAATAAATTCATATGCGTAGGTTCCCCAAATGTGCAGTTTCCCTGTTCCTAAGATATATGTCAACACAGTCTACCCTCCACCAAATCACAAAGTGTTCTTCACCATTATCCAGTGGGCTCCACCACCACTTGCCCCCACTTGCCCTCACCATTCCATTTCCATGGGTAACTTCAATTTTATTGCAAGTGTCTAAGGGTTGGTTTTGTTTCCTCTGTTTCTTCGTTTTTCCTATTCACATTCCATCTATGAGTGAGCTCATCTGGTTTCTTTCTTCTTTTGGTTTATTTCACATAACATAATTCCCTCTAATTCCATCCATGTTGATTCAAATGACAGGATTACATCTCTTCTAAGGGCTGTATAGTATCCCATTGTATATATGTACCACATCTTCTTTATCCATTCATCTGACTTTGGGCACTTAGGTAGCTTTCAGTTCTTAGCTATTGTGAATAGGGCTGTAATAAACATGGGGGTTTATAGATCTTTGCGAACCCAGAATTTGGATGGTAGGATCATATGGAATTTCAATATTTAGCATTTTGAGGACTCTCCATAGTGTTTTCCATAGGGGTTGCACCAATCTGCACTCCCACCAACAGCGTAAAAACATTCCCTTTTCTCTACATCCTTGCCAACATTTGTTGTTTCCACACTTTTGGAAACAGTCTTCTAGAGTAAGGCGATACCTCATTGTTTTGATTTGCATTTCCTGGATAGCTATTGAATAGCAGCAACTTTTTAAGTGCCTGTTGGCCATTTGTCTATCTGGTTCTAAAAAAGTATCTCTAATTCCTCTCCCCATTTTTTATTGGATTGCCAGTTTTTCTGTTATTGAGTGTATATGAGTTCTTTGTATATTTTGGATATTAATCCCTTGTCAGAAATATGGAATGCAAATATCTTCTCCCAGTTAGTAAGTTTTCTTGTTGTTTCGGTGTTTTCTTTCGCTGTGAAGATTTAAATTTGATGTAGTCCGAGTTGTTTATTTTTCTTTTCGTTTCCCTTGATGCTGGAATGGAGTCTCCAAAGAACTCTCTAAGGCTGATGTCATGGAATGTCTTCCCTATGTTGTCTTTCAAGAATTGTATGTTTTCTGTTCTTAAGTCCAAGTCTCTAGCCCATATTGAGTTAATTTTTGTGAACAGTATTAGAGATTGGTCTTGCATCATTCTTTTGTGTGTGGATGTCCAGTTTACCCAACACCATTTATTGAAGAGACTTTTCTTTCTCCATCATATGCTTTTGGTTCCTTTGTGATAGATAACTAACTGTATGAGAGTGGGTCAGTTTCTGATGATCCAGTTCTATTCCACTGGTCTGTGCCTCTGTTACTGTTCCAGCACCATATCATTTTGATCACTATTGCTTTGTGGTATAACTCAATGTCTTAGAATGTAATCCCTCTGGATTCGTTCTTTTTCTCATAATTGCTTTGGCTATTTTGGGCCCTCTGTTGTTTCATACACATTTTAAGATTTTTTGTTCTACTTCCTGAAAATAAGCCTCTGGGATTTATAATGAAGATTGCATTAAATCTGTATGTTGCTTTAAGTAGGATGACCATTTTAATGGTGCTGTTTCTTCCTAAATGTGAGCAGGGGATATCCTTCCATCCCTTTGTATTCTCTATTTCTTTTAAGAAGGACTGGTAGTTTCAATTGCACATGTCTTTCGCTTCCTTTGCTAAATATATTACAAGATATGTGATTATTTTTCTCTCTATTTTAAACTTGTGGTTTTCTTGATATCATTTTTTTCTAGCATGCTGTCTGCTTTTAAAAATGCAACAGATTGTGGTGCATTGATTTTGTAGCCTGCCCTTACTGTGTTTGTTGATTAGTTCTAGTCTTTTTTTGACAGTTTTTAGGGTATATATATATATATATATAAAATCTGCAAATAATGATACTTTTACTTCCTCTTTTCCAATTTGGATCCTTTTATTTCTTTTTCTTGCCTAACTGCTCTGGCTAAGACCTCCAGTCTGATGTTAAATAGCAGTGATGAGAGTGGACAGCCTTGCCTTCTTTCTGACCTTAGAGGAAATGCTTTCAATTTTTCACCATTGACTATGATGTTGGCTGTGAGTTTTCTGTATATGGCCCTTATTATGTTAAGATACGTATTTTCTCTCCCCAATATATGCAGGGTTTTTTTTTTTTATTATTATTATAAATGGGTGTTGGATCTTGTCAAAAGCTTTCTCTTTGTCTATTTATATGATCATGTGGTTTTTCTCCTTGTTCTTGTTGATATGATGCATTACATTCATAAATTTATGTATATTGAACAATCCTTGCATACCTCGGTTAAATCCTACTGGTCATAATAGATGATCTTTTTGATGCATTGTTGGATTCGGTTTGTTAATATTTTGTTGATAATTTTTGCATCTATGTTCATTAGAGATATTGGTCTGTAATTTTCTTTCTTGGTGACAGCTCTATCAGCTTTTGTATCAGTGTGATGTTAGCCTTATAGAAAGTATTTGGGAGCATTCCCTGTTCCTCAATATTTTGGAAGAGTTTGAGAAGAATAAGCATTAATTTTTCTCTGAAGGTTTGGTAAAACTTATTAGAAAAGCCATCTGGTCCTGGGCCTTTATTTCAAGGAAGACTTTTGATTACTTCTTCAATTCCTTTGCTTGTGATAGTTCAGTTCTTCCAATAATTCCTGGTTCAGTCTTGGTAGACTGTATTTTTCTAAAAATCTGTCCATGTTCTTAGTGTTGTCCAATTCATTAGCATAGAACTATTGTTCATAGTAGTCTCTTAGGATGTTTTATATTTCTGTGGTATCTGTTGTAACTTCTCCCCTTTCATTTCTGATTCTAGTTATGACAGTTTTCTCTTTTTTTCTTTGTGAGACTAGCCAATAGTTTGTCAATATTATTTGTTTTTCAAAGAAACAACTTTTGTTTTCATTGATCTTTTGGACTGTCTTTTTTGTTTTTTTTCCTTAATTTCTGCTCAAATTTTGATTTTTTCACTTTTTTCTACTGATTTTTGGCTTTAATTGTTCTTCTCTCTCAAGTTGTTTTAAATGTAGGGTTAGATTGTTTATTTGTGATTTTTCTTGTTTCTTGAGATGGGCCTAGATTACAACGAACTTCCTTGTTATTACTAGTTTTGCTGTATCCCATAGTTTCTGGTAGCTCGTGTCTTCATTCTTATTTGTCTATAAGTATTTTTAAGAGCTTCTTTGATTTCTTCTTTTACTCGAGTCATTCAGAAGTACATTGTTTAGTCTCCAATTAATTTGGGATCTTCCAGCTTTCTTTGTGTGATTGATTACTAATTTTAAGCTTTATGGTCAGAGAAGATTCTTGGTATGATTTTAATCTTTGTAAATTTGTTGAGATATGTTTTGTTCACAACACATGATCTACCCTTGAGAATGTTCCATGCACACTTGAAAACAAGGTGAAATCTGTAGTCATTTGATGACGTGTTCTGTATATGTCTATTAGATCTAAGTGCTTCAAATAATTATTGAAAGCTGTTGTTTTCTGCTAAGTTTCTACCTGGTTCATCTGTCCCATATTATAAGTGGACTGTTGAAGTCTCCTACTATTATTGTGCTGCTGTCGATGTCTCTTGTTAGTTCTAAAACTTGCTTAGTATATTTTGATACTCCATTTGGTGCATGTAAGTTAATAAGTGTTATACCTTCTTGCTAGATTTATCCCTTAATATATATATAATGTACATCTCTGACTTTTGTTATGTGTTTTAGGTGGAAGTCTATTTTATTCTATGTAAATATAGCTGTTCTTGTTTTTTGAGGTTGCCATTCAACTGTGGGATTGTCCAACAACTTTGAGCCTTGGAGATTTTGAGCCTTTGTTTATCTTTGAAACTAGGGAGTTTCCTGGTTGCAGCAGAAGGTTGGGTTATGCTAAAAAGCATAAAACTAAAATTTAGCATAAAAGCTAAAAACCATTTGGCCACTCTGTGGCATTTGACTGGTGATTTCAGTCCATTAACACTGAGGGTGATTATTGATATGTAGCTATTTATTTTTATTTTGTAATTTGTCTTCTGGGTATTGTTACAGACAGTGCCTTTGTTCTTCTCTTTTTCACATTATGTAGATTGGGTGTACTTATGTTTTGATTGTTTTCCCTTTTTATTTTCTTCTTTGTTTCTTTTTTCTTCCCTTGGAGATGTATTTTGAGGCTACCCTGAAGTTAGCATTAAAATTCTATGTTTATTTCCTAGTTTTATTTGAAAGCAGATTAGTCTTACAGTCATTGTAACCATTTACATTTTAATTTTCTTGTCTTCCTCACTTTTTAATATTTACTGCCTTACTGTTTTTAAGTGGGATATCTTTATACTTTATAGAGCATCCTTTTTAATTTTTTGTAGCACTGGTTTTGTGGTGATGAATACCTTTAACTTTTATTTATTGGAAAAGCTTTTTATCATTCATTCAGTTCTGAGCGATGATCTCACAGGATATAGTATTCTAGGTTGAAAATCCTTTTTTATTTTTCCTTCAGCACTTTGAATACATCATATTATTCCTTCCTTGCCTTAGAGTTTCAGCTGAGAAATCCACTGGCAATCTTATGGGGGCTCCTTTTATGTGACTTGCTTTTCTCTGGATGTTTTTAAGATTCTTTATCTTGTATTTTTGACATTTTGATCACAATGTGTCTAGGTGTAGGTCTGCTTTGGTTTCTTTTATTAGCAACTCTTTGAGCTTCCTGGGTCTGGAGACTTGCTTCATTCTTTAGGTTAGGGAAATTTTCAGCTATGTCTTCAAATACAGTTTCTGCCCCCTTTTCTCTCTCTAGTCCTTCTGGGACCCCTATGAGTGTATATTGTTCGTTTTGATGTTATAGGATAGGTCTCAAATCCTGTCTTCAATTCTTTGCATTGTCTCTTTTCTGGTTTGCTTGAGTGCATTCCTCTATCTTCTAGCTCAGTAATTATTTTGGAGACTTCATCCTATTCTTGAGTCTCTTTATTGAGTTATTTAGTTGAGCTATCATATTCTTCATTTCTGTGATATTTTGCATTTCTTCTCTTTTTGTGGTTCCCTTTTGCTACCTCTATTGTTTTCTTGATTTTCATGAGTATGTTTATTACTGTTATGCTAAATTCATCCTCAGGTGGTTTGCATACATCTGTTATATTCAGATTTTCCCTTGAGGTTTTAATTGGATCCATCTTTTCATGTTTATTTCTCTGTGTCTTTGCTCTGTTTGGCATTCTGTTTATATTTCTATGGATTTGGCTCCCCTGAAGTGATGGCCTTGTATGAGCTTACAACAGAGAAGCCTGGATATTGGTTTGAACACTAGGAAATCTTAAGTTTTGTGTTTTACCACTGGCTGTATTTGTTGAAGTTCTTTGGTGAACCCTAGGTTGGGTCCTAAAAGATCAGCCTGTAGGACTGGAGTTTATGTGGTGGATGCAGAACCTTTTCCCAGCATGCCAGGTCCAAACAGTAATGGTCACCTTATTGTTGGCTGACAATCAGCAATCAGGCTGCATTTCCACCTCCACCCACAGGGTGACAGTATTGGGTAGCATAGAGGGTTTGTATCTTATGGGAAACTATCTTCTTCCTTCAACACGTGGGTGGGATATCCAATTGGCAGGTCCTAGGATTCTGGTGCAATATAGAGTTGGGGTTGGGGATGGAGAGTTCCCTTAGTTGTCTTCTTGTTATGGCAGTACTCAGTGTTATTTCACCACACTGGTTCCAGCTGATACCCCTGGGGTGCTAGTCTTCCTTCTGCCCTGTGCCAAGATCTGTTTCCCAGGCTCTGTGTCCTGTCCTGCTGGGTGGGCTCTCTCCTGCTTTTGGAACAACTCTCCAGGAGGCTCTTTTCTTCTCACAGTTCCACCCCCTCCACTGTGGCCCAAATCCCGAACCAGTGGTGTAGCTCTGAACCCTGACATTTTAATCTACCTTATGTCATTATGATTGCTGTTGCATCTCTATAGCCTCTGTGCTTGCTTTTTCTCAGTGTTTGTTTCTGGAGAATATGTGAATTCCTTATTGCTCTGTGGGGAGGATCTAAATCTTGCTCCTACCAGGTCACCATCTTGACTCTAATCCCTCACATTGCCTTTTGTCACTTAATAAACAAACACTGAGATCACTCTATATAGTACCAGGAGTCATGTTTTTTCAAAGGCTGCAGAGTACCATACCACTGTATGTTTGTTCCACAGTTTATTAACAACTCTCCTAATGATCAATGTTTTGATTGTTTCTGAGCTTTTGCCATTGCAGTAAATACTCTACTTCTGAATGTTAGGCCTGATGCAAAGACAGTTAATTTAGAAGCTGCTCAGCTTGCTGATAATTCTTTATAGTTGAATTGAAAATGTGGGATGATAATCTTGTAATTCAGCTTGATATGATGGAGAGTAACAGAGTGCCATCTTTTTCTACCATCAATTACCATGAAGGAAACAAAGTATCAGAAAAAGTGAACTATTCTTGACTTTTTGAAATCAATTTTCAGTCTTTTATTTTACCTGGACAAAGTAACAGAGGAAGGTTCCCTATTCAGATTTAAGAAACACCTGCAAGGTCTTTATATAATTTTAATTCTAGACATTAATGCAAGCCACAGAAAAGTGATAGAATATGCTAGATTGTACTATTTCAACTTTGTTATACTGTAAATTTCATAGTTCAGAGTTAGAGTGAGTCAAAGAAGAAACTTGTGTGAGATTAGGAAGATAGAATCAAAGCAGCAGACATAATCACAGGTGCTCTGTGGTCATCTTTAGTGACAGAAGTAGAGATGTCTGGTGGGCTTCAGCTGGTCCTTGCTCTCCTTTGCTTTACTTGTAGGTCATCTTCTCAATTTTTGTTCCTGAAGACCAACAGTGGCATCACTTCCTCCATGATGCTTGATTATGACCCCACATGGCTGCATAAGGCACTGCTTCCATTAGACTTTCCATGAGTTCCTCCTTTATGGTCCTACTTTGTCATCCGGTTGTGCTCAGTGTCCCAGATTTCCCTGGGTGGTCCAACATGTCCATCCAGACCAGTGCTTCCATTGAACTGGTTGGTGACTTTTTTATGATCACCTTACTTTTCCTTCTAGGCCTTTTCCAGCTCTGTTCACTTTGGCATATGGTATCATTTCTATGATAAGTCTCTTATTCCTATAATAATTACCTTGGCCCTGTTTTCCTGCCTGAACCTGGACTGCTGCATTCAGGAAATACACTAGTTACATTCCACCTGAGAAACCTTATCCATTTCTAGGCTTTGTGTTGTGAAAAACACTGAGAAACTTGAGGGTAACAATATGATGATAGCTACTTCCAATTAGAGAGAGAGGGAAAGGGTAAGTTTAAAGTATCATCAAGAAATGTGAATCAGACATTCAGGGGATAATTTTGGACATCTTCAGAAAAAGTGTCAGTTCTCTGCTTGAGATGATTTATTGTGACCCTGCTTCAAATCAAAAGGATGAATAAATGACCCTGGGAGTTCTTTCTAGTATTCACATCATACCATAGCCACATGAGACTCAGGAAATGCCATGTTCAATCAATTCGTTGGTTCTAGCCCATCATTTTTTTCTCCAGTGGTCCCAAAAGATATTTGTATGAGGATATAGTTCTACTGTATGATATAGGATGACCTATAGTAACCTTTTCTAAACTATATTAACATTCTTACTTAATGCTATTGGCTATTATTTCACTTCAGTTATTAGGAGAGCAACCTTGTTTCCCTATAGACTATTACTTTCTAAAATTCAAAGTCCTGAAATTGAATGGTTTTCTATATAACTTGGCTAAATACCTGTGGGTTAAATTTGGCTGTTGACCTCTTCCAAATAGTGTTGTCTTTTGTGTGAGAGCTACTGGGCTACCCAATTCTTTTCTTTTTCTTATTATGGTAGAATATATATATATATATGCATATATATATACACACACTTATATACACACATATTGTTATAGACATACATATGCATACATATATACATATATACACATATGTGTATGTATATAGCCATTTTAACAAACGTAAGAGTATGATTTAGTGGTACTGAATGCATTCATTATGTTGTGCAACCACCACGACTATTTCCAATTTTTTTTTCATCCTCAAATGGAAACTCTATAACCATTAAGCAACACCCATTACTCCTTCTCTTTCATGTCTAGTAACCTCAAATTGACTTTCTATTTCTATGAATCTACTTATTCTAACTATTTAAGTGGAATAATAAAATATTTGTTCTTTTGTGCCTGACCTGTTTCACTTAGCATACTGCTTTTGGGTTATTCAATTCTTAAGGATTCAGACTCCTTTTCAGGTTGAATCTAGCATTCCCCCATTCTTGGAAATCTCTTTATGACTTATTTTATCTTAGTTTCTTAACTATCTTCCTAGGAAGAGGAAATAGAAATGATAAATCAATTAATCATAATACAAAGACATTCTTTTAGAAGTTTCGATAGTCTTAAAAATACTATCATCAGATGAAATATCACTAAAGCATAACTTTCTATCTTTGTACTGAGACATTTGAGGTCATAGAGCTACTTATTTAAGTATTATTTCCAGACTGCCAAATCCATGATTATCTCATATGGTCTACAAGTATTTAAACACATCCTAGTCCTTTGATATATTTGAGAAATAACATGCCCATGTAGCTTTAATTCATGATTAAATTTATTTTGACATTTCTCTTCAGTGCTGAGGAAGATGGTTGCATTTGCTTGTAGCTACACTGGTAATAACTTATCTCTGTCTCTTCCATTCCTGAAGGGAAATGTCCTAAGAGAACCCACCATTAAATAAAACATGCACATCACAAGGGTTTTTTGTTTGTTTGTTTGTTTCTGAAAAACAAAAGAGGCTGACCTAAGAGTCAGAATGGATTTACATTGAGCAAAGAAGTGGGACCTAAATGTAAAAGTCTTGTCTATTTGTTTTAGCATTTCCTCTCTTTTCCTGTGGCAGGAAAACTACCCCATAATATAAAGCAATAAGGAAGTAGTTATTGCACACCTAAGCAAGTAGAATGTAAAATTATCTTTTTGTAAAAATTTCAACACAATGTGTCTAGTTACTTATTTATCCATCCGATCAACACATGTTTTAAGTAGCTATTTTGTGCAAGGCACTGTGGTAGACATTGCCTGTTCTGTCCAATCTGGTAACCACACAGGATTCTGTAATGTAAATTCAGTAGAATTAAAAAATCAGGTTTATTTTGTTGCTGCCATTGCACTTGCCATGTTTCAAGCACTCAGTACTCACAGTGAGCTAATGGCCACCATACTGGACAGTGCAGGTGGTGACTACTTCCACCACTGCAGAAAATTCTTATGTACAGCACTGGTATAGAATATTTTCTAGAAGTGTGATACCAACTTCTGTCCTTAAAATAATCTAGTTCAGGAGACCACATATTTATTAAAAAAAAAAAAGTGTAATTCTTGTTTCATTCTGTAATAGATCATGATAAAATAGTAGAAGCTGCCATTTTGAGGGCATTACTATGTGCCAGGTATTGCTAAATTCTTTATGCATGTGGCAGGACAAAATAATAAGTGAATATCTGGTCTTTTCACTCTGCATGTTTACCTTCCTCCCACCTTCTCACCCTGCAAATATATGGGGAAGAGTATTGATCTTTGCCAGACCTGACTGTATTGTTATGCAGATTTATAAAAATGAGGTGACAAGGAGACCCTGGACTGGAAGGCCATTTTGGACTTGGACCTGAACTACACCATCAGGAGTGGAAAGAAGTGGGGGTAAGATAGTAAGAGTCTTGTGGTCTAAAAATGAACAAGGAGTAAGTTGGAAGTCACAAAAAGAAGGGTTCTGAGCAGTTGTAAGGGAAATATACAGGAAAGAAAGGGAATTACCAAGGGTTTGTTATAAACTATGCATTCCTTCCAGAAATAGAATAATATGAGTAAAAAGTTGAGTTATTTTGAAGTCAATATTTTTTAAACACTATGTTCTTTGATCATCATATTCTGAGACAAGACAATATGAGTTATGGATGAAATAAGGTTATACTATTATTATTTTTATTAATTTAACTTTTACTCTGCAAAGTAGGCTATTATTCTTATTTTACTAATGTGCAGCCTAAAAGTCTGAAGTGTTGAATACCTGCCAAGGGTCAAACAACAATAATGGGAGAATTGCATTCAATCCTAGTATATATAACTCCAATGTCCATGAAGGTTATTGTTCTAACTTACTTCCTCAGTCCAAGAAGGATAGTTTGTGGCCAAGTGTCAGAAAGTTATATGGATAGTAATAAGGGCTATGGAGTCTGAAGAAACATAGTCATCTGGAGTGACTAGCACATGCTTGATGAGAAGGGTGAAATATAAGCTGGTTTTGGAGGACTGGTAGGATTTAGATGGGGATGTTTAGAGACACGGATGAAGGGATAAACAGATAGGCATGAACATTCAGGGATTCTGACTACAACAGAGGGCTTGTGGTCTTCTGATAATGATGTGGAGAAGCTGGACCAAATTAAGGATGGAAAGACTAACAAATAAATACTGTTTGATAAAATTGCTTTTGGGGATATTTACAGATGATATTTGAAATAACACTTCATTTTTTGCCTGGTTGCAAAATGCTCAGCCCTACCCAGCAGCCTCTCTTAGGGGAGAGTAACTCGTGGAGCTGGCTCCACATCCTTTTTCTAATGAGAGTCTATGGTGTGATGGCTAATTTTATATGCCACCCTGACTGGGCCATGGGGTGCCCAGATAGTTGGTTAAAAATTGCTCTGGGTCTTTCTGAAAGAGATTGATGCTGAATTCAGGAAACTGAGTTAAGCAGAATGTATCTTCCATTGTAGGTGAACCTCATGGAATCCACCGGAGTCCTGAGGAGAACAGAATGGCAGGGTTGGAGAGAATTTGTGTTTTTTAACTGCCTGCCTGTTTTTTGAGCTGGATATTGGTCTTCTCCTGCTTTGGACCTGGAATTGAACTGCAGTCACACAATCAGTTCTCTTGAGTTTCTAGCTAGTTGACTTCAGCTCTTGGGACTTCTCAGCTTCCATTATCACATGAACCAATTCCTTGTATGTATATGTGTTTATGTATGTATGTATATATATATGTATGTATGCACATATATTCAATTATGTTCTCTCTCCCATATTTATATATATATATATTTCTCTATATAATTCTATTTATCAAGAAAAGACACACATACATATATGCTTCTATGTGTTGATCATAATGAAATAATGAATCGGGAAGTGCATCTCCTCAGGTTGTGACTTCAGAGAAAGGAGTAGTTATTTCTGTCCTGCAGACCTCTAGGTCTTGTCTGGAATCAGAGAGATTTCAAATAAATTAGGATCAAGAAGAAAAGCTAGAGGCCAAAGACCAGGTCTGAATGGTCTTCCTATAGCCAAAGATGTAATAGTCTCCCCAGACTTCTAGGAGAAACTTTACCCAAATAGCATAATTTTTGGTAACAGATAAAATATGAAAGGAGGAAAGAGCATCCAAGAGAGGCAAAGAAGGTCTGTGATCAGACTAGGACTGAGGATGTTCTGTTTATGATTCTACTTGATGTCACTCTGAAAATCATCTGCAAGTAGAATTTAGCAAACTCTAAATAGTAAAATGACTAACCTTCAGTTCTTCAGCTAAACAGGGCAACTTTTTCTGTTGAATCAGACTCTGGGATTAGCCTTGTTCCAGTCAGAGGGTGGACATCTGCAACTAGGCATGCTACAAAGAAGCCACATGAAACAGACCCAGTGTTCTCAACCTGAGAGATTAAAACAAACAAAAAAATCTTAGAGCAAAGGCCCTACCTTCAGATATAGATTTAATTCTTAGGATGAAAATATAGCATAAATATATATTCAACTTTCTAAGTGATTATAAAATGCAACCAAGGTTCAAAAGCACTCATCTAGACCAGCCCATAAAATAACTGGTATAGGACCAAGATATCCCTGGATTAATTCATAAAGTCGGAAGAAAATTGGACTCCTGCAATTTTCTTATAAAAAGCAGAGCCCACATCCTTCTCTTGTTTGTTTGTTGTTTGTGTGTTTGGTCTTTTTTTTTTTTTAAGAAAAGGTTCAGGCAGGAATGAAGGCAAGCAGGCAAGTAGGCAGGAAGAAAGGAGGAAGAATTTTTTTTGTTTATTTTTATTTAGTTGTTCATCATTATTGTTCCCCCTGATCCCCATTTGGCCCTGGATGGAGAACCTGGGTCTTTGGGATGTATGTGGACTGCACTTGACTGAAGGCAGTGTACTTAACTGCTTCTCCACTAGGGCATGCCCCTCTCCTTGTTTTGTAGTGATTGAGAAGTATCTTATAGAGGGTTGCTTTCCTCTCTTTCCTCTCTTCCCCCACTTTACTCTAGGCCTTTGATGTTAAAGATATAATCTTCAGATCAGCCCCAGTGGTGTTACCTGGATGCTTGATAGAAATGCAGAATGCCCTGCCCCATCTAATAAGTCCAAGCTCTATTTTGATAAGATTCTCATGCACTTTAAAACTTGTGACTCATGTCTATGTCACTTTATATGGATTCTATTGAGATAAATACATAGGCACTAGGACATTTATTGTGCAGAGGATATGGCGCATTCCGTTCCTTCTTTCATTTCCTCAGAAATGAGATCAATAGTTCTTTACCTAAAGCCCTCTCTCTCAGGTTAATCATTAGATGAAATTATTTATAATGTATACTCAGAGTCAAATATGTATGTGTGTATAATATATATAGGTGTGTATGTATATGTGTATATATTATATACATATATATAATGGATATAATGAAAAGAGAATAGTCAGTTGTCTTTGCAGTTGGCCAGACAACTGGTTGATGAATGGGGTATGTGTGGGGATGGGAATAAGTGGTGAGGGAAGAGACACATTGGAATATCAAAGCTCAGCACTCAATTATGTATTCAATGCACAACAGCTGAATATATGAGTTATTCAGATGCCATGGATATTTCTTGAGTCTCTTGTTTTCAGCTTGATTTGGCTTGGATCCCTCTTATCTTGTGTTGTGTGGGATCTCTTTCCTTTAAGGTTAGAGATTTCAGGGCAGGCACCAGCAACTGGGTCTGAGCAATGTTGTATATACATGACTATTTCAATAGAAGGTCAAGGGACTGATTGATTCAAAATAAAAGGTTTGAGGGTACATTGCTCTTCATTGCCTTATTATTAGTTGAGAAAGGAGCCTCTTGCTTTTGAGAATAGAAGTCCATGGAGGTTTACCTGAAGGTGAAGTCACTCCCCTCTCATATTCTTATTTTGGTCACCAACATTTAGTGAAGCCTGTGCCCAGGTTCCAATGAAGGCAGCTTAACAATCTATAACATTAAGATTAAGAATATGAGCTTTACAATCTAGTAAATTTTGTTTGAATATAATTTCTACCACACCTACTCTTTGATCATGGATGTATTCCTTCTTGAATTTCAACACGAGTGTTCTTCTTTATAGAATAGGGACAGTGAGATAGTCTATGTCACAGGGTTGTTGTGAACATTAAATATAAAGTACATAGAGTTGTCTCTGGTACACAGAAGTGCTCCAAAAATAGTACTATTATGATCATCATCATTATTATAGACTGCATTATACATATTTGCAACCATTATAGATCCAGAATGAGCCTAGGACTCCTTGTTAATACAGGGACTATAGAGACTGAAGTTAAGTTCATGTGAGCATATATAGTGCCCTGTGTGAGTTGCCTTGAGGTACTTAACTGTGAAGCATATAGGCCTCCTCTTTAAAATAGCAGGCATATTTACTTACACAGAGGCATCTAGGATTCTGGAAAAATATTCTTTCTGAAGAAAAAAGATGCATGATGGATCAGTCTTAGAAAATTCTTAGGAACCCAAGAGTATACAGCAATAAAATTTAAGTTCCAATGTTAATGTTAATGTTAGAACTGTGTATACATTTGTTTAAAGAAAGCTGCTACCAAGGTTTATTCACTGTGATCATTTTTGAGTCATGCTCTAGTTCCAACCAAGTGTTAGACTGCATTTACTGTCCCGGCCTGCTGAGCTTCCCTGTGATAGCTCCAACCTCAGCCTTCGCTGGAATACCAGACCTTGAAGGCAAAGAATTTTAATTCCTTGATGCCAGGTTATTCTTGACAATAACCCACTTGGGCCCAGATGGAGTCATAAGGCTCTGTCCTTTTTATTTGGAGCTGGAACAGGAGAGATCTCTTCTCTGTGAAGTACTCTAGGCATGGGAATCCCACCAGGGTATATCAGGGGTCTTCCTGTGGATAAGGAAAGGATAGAATGGAATTACTCTTTCAAATGATTGTCATTAAATAATAGAATTTTTAAACCAATAAGAAAGTAACTCAATAAATAAGACAGATAAGTCTTTTTGACCAGTTGATAAATATATAAGTGTGCATAAGGGACCCTGGGCCCCTCAATTTTTCTACATACTTATTGCTGTGAATGCTCACTGGCTTATTCCCACCCACACACACATACTCAATGTCCTCTGTTGCTTGACCATTCCAAGGTTCCTTGAACATTGTTTTAAAATCACTGCACTAAGTGATCTCTAAGTCATAGTCAACTCTTGTTTTCCTCTAGACCAATGAATCCAATATAGCTTCAGGAGAAGTAAGAAGGGTTTCTTGTGCTGTGGTGAGGAGTGGATAGAGAACCTAGGAGAAGCCGAAGTGCAAAGAGTGAGCAAGCTTGAGGTTGAAACCGAGACACAATGAAGTGCCAAGGGGAGTGCTGAGCATTTGTGGTAGGTGATCAGCTGTTTTAAAAGCAAGTGAGGCAGGAGGGAATTACTTCTGAAACACACCTGCAGTGTTTGACTGTCATCCATCTACAGTCTGGATTGTTTACATACCACTTCTCATGCTCAGCTTGGTAAGACATCCCTTCTTGTGGTTCGTTTCCTGTGTGGGCCAGGAAGAGGCCTGGGAGGTTGGCAGAGAGTAGAGGACAGTAGGCTGAGTCCGAGTTTCTATGCACAGAGTAGAGCTAGGACCTTAAAGCTCCAGATCTTTTCAGTTAATTATCACTTACACCTATAAAACATGTGCTGGAGGACTTCTAAGAAGCTTTTCAAACTTACTCCCTCCCCTGGTATCTAAAAGTCTGACATTTGACCATTCGAATATCCTTACTGACTAAGCTTTAGAAAGATCAAGTCTTAGAGAAATGGTGGTCTAGACAGAAGTGGAGAAAATATTAAGTAGGAACTAGGTTAGCCAATACTCTGGCAGGATTAGAAAATTGATGGGGAAAAATCTTAACAACTTTTAAAACTAGGCCAAAAATACATACAAAAACAGAAACATCTTCTTTCTCCTTTAAATGTTTTCCTCACTTCCATCTTGGATCTTTAGATATTTAAAGCTTTAGACTTATAAAACTCTCTCACAAAGTCTCTAATAAAATCTGCAAAATCATGATCCAAAATAGGCTTCTTTCTCCCTGGGAGGGACCTATACCTACAAAGGTGTTGTCAAGTCATTAAAATTGATTGAATAAGCAAATTTCATTTCAAAATTGGGCTTTCTTTTTTAAATAACAATTACTATTATATCTCTGGTTCAAAATGCTATAGTAATCCTAGGAAACTGAAATTGCATCTCAGCCTATATTTCACTCCACACTGACCACCAGAATTTTAGCGCCCTTCATCACCAGCTTTTCCCTTCTTTCCTTCCCAGTGCCACCTCCACCCCAGTGATAACTACAGTCCCAAGCCTGCTATTTTTGTTGGGATTTGTGTGTTCATTTGTTTCATTTCATCATATTCCATACATGAGTGAAGTCATCCTGTATTTCTTTTTCTTTCTGACTTATTTTGCTTAACATAATCCCCTCCAGTTCTAACCAGTTGTTGCAAAGGGCATGATTTTGATCTTTTTTAAATAGTGGCAGATAATTCCAATGAGTAGATATACCAGAGCTTCTTTATCCAGCTATTTGTTGATGGCATTCAGCTTGTTTCTGTCTTCGCGATTGTGAAATGTGCTGCTGAACGTTCAATAGGAGTGCAGATTTTTTTTCTAACTAGAGACAAAATTGGGTTTTCTAATCCAAAGTATCCAACTATTGTTTTATTCTTGGGAGTGAAATCACTGAATATGTCACTGGGCTACTCTGTCCAGTTCAATGTAAACAGGAGACCAAATGATCAAGAAGTTATAGGAGGGAGGAGGCATAATGTCCATAGTAGACACTGCTTCACATCCAACAGCGGGGGCTTCCCGCCACTGATGTGCCTGAGAAGGGACTATACTTAAGAGTAGTAGCAATGAATTGATTTCCTTTTCCTAATGTAGAGGCTGGGGTGGTAAATTATATCCAGACCTCAATCCATCCTGGAGTCTGGACTGGGGCAGGCTCCCTTGGTAGAACTAGTAGAAAAACCTACTGCCATGGAAGTGGAGTGGAGGGGAGGGTGAAGGGAGGTAAGGGGTGGATTTGATTTTTTTACCCTCAGTCACTGGTCTTGAACTGGGGTCCTTGGGCTTTGCATGATCTGAACATTAGCCTCCTCAATTGCCTGAGACACAAGAGTGTGCTGTGGATAAGATTTGTAAGGAATGTGAAATAGCTGTTACAGAATTCTAAACATAGTATAGGTAGAAAAATCGAGTTTGCCTGACAGGCCCATCTATAAAATTCTATGGATTCGGCAAGCCTCTTTTTGATATTCCTCGAGCAGGGAACCACCTGCTTCTGTCCATTCTTTTCTCCTCAGGAAGCAATAACTAGTTGTGAATCTGAGGGGGCCCATGTGGATGCCTTTCTGTGTGCGCCTCCAAGTTGTGCAGACGCCAGGCGTCTGCTCTTGCCGCCTGCCCAAAATAGACCGTCTCATTGTGATGGATTAATCCTTTGGCTCCAGTTCTGTCCTGGTCACCAGTGCAGCCGGTGCAGCGTGCTGTGGGCTGGAGTGGGGGAGGACCAGGGACACTTAACTCATTCAGCGCAGGATCTCTTCTCTCCCGCAGAAGTGCCCTGTTCAGTTGCTCAACTCTTAGTAGAAATGGAGACAGGCCTGGTGTGTGTTGGGTGGGCCTCCCACAAGATGACTGTTTGCTTCCTTTTAAGGGTGTGTGGACCCCTTGGGACAGGAACCAAATTAAGGGAAATCTTGCCTTTCTCTGATCTTTATGAACATTTGCTTTCTACTTCTCAGTCTATATGTATTTCAATTTCTTCATCTGTGAATGGGGATAGTAAGTTTTATCTCATAGAGGTAGTAGTACGATTAAATGATTAAATGATGCTTACAGCATCTCAAAGGGACAAATATTAAATGATTCCATTCATACAAGGTACCTTGAATAGTCATAGAAACAGTAAGTCCAGAAGTAAAACTGTGGTTGCGAGGGGCTGCAGGGAGTGGCGAATGGGAATTATTGTTCGGTGTGCACGTTTCAGGTTGGGAAGATGAGAAAGTTCTGGAAGGGACGGCGCTGATGACTACAGTTTAAATGTATTTAATAGCACTGAACGTGTATTTAATCCTACTGGACTCTATGCTTAAAATGCTTAAAAGGGTAAATCTAATGTTCTGTATATTTTATCACAATAAAGCTCACACATGCTGTGCTGAATAATAAGGTGCTATATAATGCTGGCTATTATCGATTACTGTTTGGGATGCATATCATTTCCATGTCATTTCATACATATCTATGTACATATATATTTATCCTCTCAAAGCCTCTTGCTCATCCATAAGTGATCCTATTACTTCACTTAGAGAAGCTGCAAGTGACCCATAAAGAAAGAATAAATGCATGTTGAGCCAGAAAACAGAATATCTCTTAGTAAGTTCTGTTGCCCTTAAGCTCCTGACTTACAAAGAAGACATTGTTCTGTGTCTGTCAACAGTCCTGAAGGTCATCAAGACAAGACACTTGGAAAGGCTACAGCAGAGTGATAACAATTACTGGTTCTATAATTGTTAGTTGATGAATTGTTCTGAAGTTCTGAAGGAACAATCAAGGTTAATCTGTGGGCCCCTGTTGGACACCTCCTCAGAGTCAAGCTCTGTTTGAAGTACTAGTAAGAGCCTGGGTTGGTATGGGAGGAGCGCCAAGGGTTTGGGTCCACCCTATGTGGACACATAACTTCATTCAAGATTCACTGATGCCAATACCCCACGACTGGCCCTTATGTGACCTTGTCTCTGGAGGAAGAAGCAGGGAGTTGTGAATCCTACCATTCACTCTAAAGTCCATCCTCACCACAGGTTGTTCTCTTGTTTTAATTACCATCCTTTATCATTCCATCCAAAGTGAGCAAGGAGTCAGTCTATAGTTTCCAGCAAATATTCCAAACATAATTGTTGTCTTCCAAGACATTGTAAAAAGAAGCCCTAAGGATCACCTAAAATAATTTTTAAATAAGATCCAGAAATGATTGATTATATCTTGGAAGCAAGGAGAAAGGCCCAAGGGAACAATTTGAGGCAGAGTACACAAAAACACTTGAGTCTCACACAATAAGCATTAGGCTATTTTTGTGTGGAATATTTTCACAAACTCATTGGGGGTGTGAGGCTTCATCAGAAAGCAACAATTCACATTGTGGGAGACTGAAGTTAATTTGGGGGAACCTTAAACAATCTTTGGCCCTGGCTCAGGAGCCTGGGGAAGGAGGAAGAGGTGAGTGACCATAGGCAACAAAAATGAAAAGCCACAAATGGTGGGTGAAATGAACAGTAGAGAAAAGCTGAACCAAAGGCTTAAGGATTATGAAAGAGCATCAAATGCTGTTGGAAGAAGTTTGGGGAGTAAAATGTATAAATGAATACAATGTGGCCCCAGCCCTTCCACAAACCTGAACAGATTCACACTGTCTGTTCTTCTAAAGATGGTTTTGCTTGAATTCCTAGTTAGCTAGATATTACAGATGAGTCACTCTCTATAGAGTTATATCCTTTGTGACACCTTGGGAAGGCACATTCTTCTGAGTAGGCCCCAATGCAGAGGGTGACAACTCCTTGTCAGTCAAAGGTTCCCTTTGAAGCTGTCCCATGGGGCCATTAGAGGGACAAGGGCAGGGCAGCACACAGGAGCTGAAAAATGTGAACCTGATCTGAACTGCTACGACTTTTACTCCCTTGTGTGGGATTGATGTAAAGATGCTGCCTCACTGAAATCCCGGACCCTTTCACACTTTCAAGATTAGCTTGATGCAGGCACATAACACCAGTGCACTCGCATGCTTGCACATGCACGTACGTACACACACACACACACACACACACACACACACACACACCCACCCCACATGGGATCAGTTTATGAAGCCAGGCTTGGGGCTTGATGGAGCCTTATTCCAGAGAAGAATAGAACTGCCTGCTAGAAAAAGCAAGTTGCTGCTTTCAGCAGCAGAGCTGAGGTACACAGTTCATGTACACTTAGCCTACCGACAGGAATCCAACACAAAAATGAATTCAAATAAAGGTGTCTAACATTCATGATAAAGTGAGGAGAGGCAGGCTGGCTCAGTGCCCAGATAAACAAGAGAATGTCATTTCCAAATTCAATTCTGCTATTGGTGTCCTTGTGCAAATAATTTATCTTCTGTGTCTCCATTTCTCAAAGTGTAAATCAGGAGCTAGGATTCTGACCTGCTAGTCAGTTCCACAGAGGATAAATGAAGGACTAAAAGAGAGAGCATGTTAGTAAAATTCTTGGTCTAGATATAAAACTACAAAGTGTTAAGGAATGCAATAAAGCCTCCATAATGATGTTTTCATGGGCATGTCTCCATCCCCTACCTTAGGGTTAAGTGTTCCCATTGACTCAAGCTGAAATACACCATCTTAACTTGATCACCCCATACACGCTCTTGTGCCGGTGGGACTGGTGAAATGAGGCAGAGCACACAACCTCATGCTGCAGCCTGCCTGCCTCTGGACGCATCAGGTGAGTCTTTACTGTGGTCTACCCTGTGGAGGAAGAGGGCTGGAGTATCATTCTTAGACATCTATGCCTCAGGCTTCTTGTTTTGCTCAGGTTTCTTAGGGAGTTTGCTCTTCCCATACTCCCGCAAGTGTAGTCTCCATGAAGAAATGAAAATATCAACATTTTATTCTTTTACATTTAATTTATTTAAGAGATGATCAGTCTGGGACTTGAATCTGGAAGCATTCAATTATTTTGCACTTGTCAGAGTCAGAAATAATGACTCCTCTTGAGCATCATATTCTGTTCAAGGAGATGGTGAATTGCAAACCAGGTTTCATTCATTCAAACAAGAGCACATCTTAATGGCCTTTATATTTGTATCTTTGTGGGGTTGGGGTGAGGGAGATAGGCTAAAGGATCTGCATAAGATCTGCACCATTTTATCAGGGGTAGGGTGAAGGGTATCAGTCATGCATATCCTTCACCTATATCTCATAGTAGCCCATTTGTTTCTACAATGACACCTTTTTGCTCTTTGCTTAGCCCTCTGTGGAGAAACTAACCTGGCTGGGTCCCCTTCTCTAACACTAAGCAGCGAGATTCTTTAAAATGAATTCATTTTAATTTTAGCCAATTCAATTCTACTCCTTGGCTTGCATAATCTGCATGTCTGTGCTATTTTCTACAACATTTCAATATAAATGTCTAACAAGGCGACCAGAAATAATAAGCTCTTGACATTTCCCTTCCCCTCTTGAACAGAAACTAATTATTCCCTGACACCAACTTTCCTTGTCAGGAGAGTCCCATAGAGCCTAGAAGCCGGGACATTTTAGCCTTTACAGATTAGCAGAGCGAGGTATTTGTACATGTGGCTTTAAAATAGCTGAGGTGTCAAACAAGGGTCAGTTTTCACATAGGACATTTATGGTGAAGAGTCTAGTAAGTAACTCACATTGCTTAGCATTTTTATTTATAGTGAATTAACTATTGCAAAGCTTGGTCCCAGTTAATTTCAGGGATTATAGGGAAGACAAACAGACAGACAGACACACACACACACACACACACACACACGACAGCTATTTCAAAACTCATTCAAGTTTATTCTACCTTCTAATAATGATTTATAGAAATTTGGAGGAATTGTCAGAATCAAGTACCCAAAGATTTGATGTGAAAACAAAACTATGCTTACAAGGGGGACTTTTCATTAGTCTCTTTTTTTTATGGATTGGTGCCTGAGCCTGGAACATACCTATCCTGAGTGGGGAAGGCAGTTTCCAATTTCCTTTCTGGGTCTCCTTGTCCCCTTTAGTCATTTTCCTTCCAGGTCAGTGTAACCACCATCCTCTTCCAAAAACACAGAGATCCCTTGTGGAACTCAGACTGAAAGCAAGCCAAATATTCCTAACCAGTAAAATTGTAGGAGTTAGCAAGGGATACTTTTGGGGTTGTTTACATGTTAAAGAAGCCTAGAAAAGGTGAGCCTTGGAAGAACTGTATCTCAAATACAGGGGTCTTGGTAGAATAGGGTTGAGGGAAGAGGAGTGAGATTGTTTTGGAGGGGCATTTTCCCAGTGTCCTTAGAAACATACCATATATGTCATTTTCTGTTCCCCTCACTTATAAAGCTACACTTGCCTGTTCAAATGAAAGGCACTTCTGGTGTTTTAACAAACTGGGTTCAGTTCCATATTGCTTGATTCTTTCCCAGAAGCTGTTTATATATCTAACAGCATATTTACTAGCAAACTTTCTTTTAGCAACAAGCTGTCTGATAAACCTTTTTAGGGTTTCTAGTAGATCTGCTCTGTGTACCCCATTTCTGCTCCTTTTGAACTCTTTCCTAATACAGTTCCCCTCCTCCAGGAAGCCCACCAGACCCTGACACTCTCCTGTTACTGCTATTCGCTGGCAGACTGGATCGAATGGGTAAACACTCCACATTAAAGGAGAGATGTCTGTAGAGCCACTCAGACCTGCCTGCGTGTCCTGGTCTGCAAGGTTCCTGTCTGAGAACTTTCTCTGAAAGACCAGGGACAGTGTGGTCACCAGGGAGGGCTGAAGAGCAGGAAACACCATGTACTTTCCAGTCTGTCCAAGCAGCCCTGGCAGCTGGACAGGGCAGGGATGGCTGGAGGCAGCAAGGGCACATCTGTTCACCAGCTCTGCGCCTCTTGAGCCATAGAGACAGTTCAATCATGAGGAAACGTGTTGGTTTTGCACATGTGACTTCCCTCCCCCATTGACAAAGGAAATGTCTTCAGAAATGATTGTTATGCACATTTAACTTTTCAATTTAGAGTCGGTTTTTATACTGAGCAGTGAGGACAACATACTTTGAAGTAGTAATTAATTCATGTTGCTGAACACATTCTACTCACTGTTGGCTTGAAGAAGTGATGGCTTATCATCAGATTCTCATTGGAAGTACTTTGGTGGACTTAGGTCTCTTCTACTTTTTCTGCAGTTTAACTCAAACTCCTTTACCCTGGAGTCCCTTAAGATCAAGTAACTATGGCTCATTTCTAATGACTCGACTGTTCAGATAACCTGACTGCCCTTTGGCTTCATTGCCGCATCGCTGATATTTCACTGACACCACTGAGATGAAAGAACTGGAAGAGCAATGGTTGCTGTGAATACATTTGTCTGGGTTGATAACAGTTTTCACAAAACCATGACGATGCAAGGACCCTAGGATGCCAGTTCTGCCTCTGGCCTTCTATACCCTATGATAAAATCTCTTCCACTTTTCTCTCTCTCATTCCCCTTGTTGGAGATGAGGGTACTATTTGTCTCTCTTTTGGGGATGGTGTTGGGAGGGAGTAAGGACCTGCTGAGGCTATGACACGAAGGCCCTCTGAGAAGGTGACATGGGTGACCAGGGGAAGTCACTTTGTCCAGGAGATATGGCCATGGCTTTCATCCCACCCCTACAGGCTCTTCTAAGGCTGGAGGGATCAAGCAGTCTGAAACTGGGTGTGGTGTGAAGTAGTCTTGTTATTATCTAAATTATAACTCTAGTGCTTTTACTCCATGTCAGTTCATCATGGATCCCCAGTGTCTGGGAGGTGACCAACAAATACTTATTGAATACTTGAATGACTAACTAAATGAAAATACCCTTTTCAGGACTTCAAGGGCAGTGTCCTATAGGCAGCATCCACGCAATGAACGCTTGGTTGATGATGTTATAGTTCAACTCTTTTTATGTACAGAACTTAAAGCCTGGTGTCATCTGCTTTTACTTGTCTCCTACATATTCTACCCACAGCTGATCTTTAAAAATGCACCCACAACAGCACCTTATTAGCAGTGAGGGTACAGATACCTATACGGTGTAGTGAATGGTGGTGGCTTTCTGTGGCTTCACTTGAGGCTAGGAAGTCACTATGAAGTTACTGATGAAGTCATGGATGCTAAAGAACAAATGGTTCCATTCTTTCAACTTACCATTGAGCAAAAAGTCAGATGCAGTCATATCTAGCTATGCCCCACTAACATTACCTAAGGGCATGTCCTTAAGTATTTATCCAGAAAACTCAGAACCAAGTTTGCATGTCTAAGTCCTGTGATTTTCACAGTGAGCATGCAATCTTACTCTACAGTTCTAGGTCCCCCCAGCACATGTATGGGGCAGGGTGCAGGTCCCCACAACACCCCACAGTCTCCCTGAGTGAGAGTAGAGATGTGCTATGTCTTCGGTTCTGTCTCATTTGCAAGCTGTCATATGTATGTGATCAAGACATGTGTTTCAAAGAAGTCCTTTTACATGAACTATTTCACGTCCTCATGGGTTGTAAGTATAGTCATATTGTATCCTGTTTTTGTTTAAGAAAAATTCATTGGAAATGATTATCTCTTTAATAAAAGGTGTACATATTCTAGGTGCCAATAAATTTGCCAGCCTCAGTATCTGTTAAGGTGAGTTATAACTAATAGCAGAAGAAAAAAGTTGGGGAGAACAGAAAGACTTTCACATAAACTGGAGGAAGATAATATTGAAATTGTGACAGAGGCAATGGGAAATTAGGGATGGATTCGCCCAAAGTGCTGTGCATCTGAATGTATTGATTTCTGGAGAGCTGAAGGATGTTAGTTTTAACCACTAACTCATTGGAATAAATAGCTTATAACCTCTTAAGGAGGCTGCATAAAGGACGGCTGTGTTCCTTTCCCATAAGGTGAACACAACTTGCCTGCATCTCTGTGTTGTGAATGGTGTAAAATCTCGCTTGTAAATGCTTCATAAGAACAATTAATATCAAGTAACTGAAATAACTTTGTGTTTTCCAAAAGCCCCTTCTGCCCTGCTTCTGCTCCATCTGCTAAATGTGCTTGGGGGCATTGCACAGTTCAACATTTAGAACACTCCAACCATTTGAGGGGAAAGTGACCTTCCCCCAGGTTTAGAACCTGGTGCTGTGACCTAATGAGGTCATTC
Organism: Solenodon paradoxus; assembly: GCA_004363575.1. Classification (NCBI taxonomy): domain Eukaryota; kingdom Metazoa; phylum Chordata; class Mammalia; order Eulipotyphla; family Solenodontidae; genus Solenodon; species Solenodon paradoxus. The sequence continues at coordinate 23,316 of RJWH01000283.1, read as the reverse complement.
CTTTCAGATCTGAGAGCGAGGAACCCTTTCTCCCTGGATGTTCTTGTGTGATGTCTGCCAACCAGCTTGGCTCTCTCCTGCCTGTGCATGCCTTCGCATAGAGTAGCCCATCAGCAATTGAATTATGTTCCCCCTCTTTTTTACGTGCCTGTACAGTAAGGAGGGTGATTCAGTAACTACATTTGAAAATTAGTGTCATTACTGTTCTTACACATCGTAGTTGAAACTAGGTTCCCTTTTTCTTTTCTTTGAGTTTACAAGTGCCTTAGGGAGAAACACAGGTATGAACACCTGCTTCCTTTCCGTTCCCCCCAGTACTACTGAGTTGGAGCCTCTCGCCTCTCTTCTAGGTGTTTAAAGGAGCCTTCTCAGCTGCTTCTCTGCCTCCAGTCTTGCCCGCTCCACAGCCAGCCTGGTCACCTCCTATGTCAACCTCCCAGCGCACTGCTTTGCTCAGACACTCTCCATAGAGGAACCTGAGTGGCTCCCAGAGAGTAATACCTCCAGCACTGGCATCTAAGAGTCTTCCCAGTACATTCCCTCCTTTACTTTCTGGACTCAAGTCTATCTCTAACCCACTTATATTCTATACGACCACCAAAAGGGACACAGAATTTCCAAGTACAGGTTCTCCTTTTCCAGTCTGCGCTCACCCAACTGGCCACCTTCTGAAGTCCTCCCGTCCTTTAAGGTTGAATTCCTGTGTTTCTCTTCCACAAACCCTTTCTGGTTTCCCTGGCTGCAAGAAATCACTCCTTCCTCCACATTCTTTGGATTTTTTCCTTTTCTTTTCAAAAAATGTATTTAAGTAACATTGGTTGATAACATTACACAGGTTTCAGGTGTACAGCCTTGTAAATCAACATCTGTATATACTACCTTACATTTTTCACCAAAAGTCTAGTATCATCCTTTACCATAAAACGGATTCCTTTTACCCAATTTACTCAGCACCCTTCCTTTCTGATAACCTCTATTTTGTTCTTCTAGCCTAACAGCTTTTTTTTTTTCCTTTTCTTTTGTTTGTTCATTAGTTTTATTTATTTTCCGCACATGAATGAAATCATGCAGTGTTAAATCTTTCTCTGACAAATTTACTTAGCATAATACTTCTAGATCTATCCATGCTGTTGCAAATAGCAGGATTTCATCTTGTTTTTTTAATGTAACTTAGTAGTATTTGGTTGTATATATGTCCAATTTGAGGGGCTTTTATCATTTGAGTTTTAAAACATAACTCTACCAGTATTACATATTTATTGTGGAAAATAAAAAAAAAATATTTTAACATAAAGAAAGAAAAAATTATTCATACCCTTATCCCCTAAAGAGAACTTCATCTCAGCAGAACATCCTGCTGTGCTCCTTCCAGACTTCTCCCACTCATACATGCACACACATCTCACATTTTCTATCACCTAACTGGCCATTCTTGGGTATTGTTTTGAATAGCAGACAGTATATAAGTGCAATATAATCTATGATATACTGAAGTCTCCCCACAATTTTTTTTATTCCCCATGGTATTGAGTACAGAGCTGTACTGATAGTTATATACATGTTTATTGAAATCAGAAAGAATCAGTAGGTTTTCTTAAATATCTGGTAAACTCTCCATAAGTATTTTCTAATAACAATTAAGAAGTCATAAAAAATGGATTTTTTTTATTCAATTAACTGCTTTGCCTAGTCAATTGTGATGAAATGTTCAGGTTTTGAACCCTGTAAGGTCATGGAGAGCCGATAAGCTAAGTCAAGAAATAGTGAGAGTCAGCTGCTCGATTCCTGGTAGATTCACCATCTCCCACCCAGGTTCTTAACCAAAGTGGGGAAGATGTTGGGGATGTACGGTTCTGGGTAGGAGTATGTTCTGGAAAGTCCTATTCCTACTCCAGCTCCTAATGACCTAGATTATAATGTAAGTTCCCATATTAGGACCTTCCTTAATTCCCACTTGCAGTTCATGATTTTTCAGTTGAGAAACGATGAGTTACGGATATTTCAATCCTCACATTTTTAGCATACTTATTACCTAAAGCAGGACTGCCTGCTTCTTTTTCCTAAGAAGTTAATTCTTTACCCTACCTCTAAAAGAAATGCCCATATCTTGTTTTTCAACTGAATTTAATGTGGTTGCTGAGTGCTTATTTGGAAAGTATCTTCACAGGAGTGGAACAGCTATTGAAGAGCTGAGCTGCCCAGTTCAATTTTTCAGATGACTCACATGGTGATGGCTGCACTGACCGCAGGCAACTAGCTGTCTGGGTGCAAGGCTGGTGGGTGAAGCTCTGCCCTGGCATTGGGTTGAATGGGTGAATCAATGTTGTCACATCCCTTTTTAGGAACTGTGGAAAAGGAAAGAAATGTGGCTAATCAGAGCCACTCTAAGCACTCTTAGGAACGAGGAGAAAATTCTATAATGGGATTGTATGGAGTTTGTCACTGCAAATTGAAAAGAAAGTGCCAAGAATCATGAACTATGAAGATGTGGATAACTGATTTTATTGTCCTTGTTAATTGTGCTTATTATTTTGGGGGGAAGTAAAACTTTTTTTTAAATACCAATTTAAGTGCAGGGGAAAAATGAGCAATTCTGAGTTACTTCAAGAAATGTGTGTTTATGGGAAGGAAAAGGGAGCATATATGGTTCCTTTTATATACATAACTTATAGAGACATTATTATTATTTAAAAATCCTGAAAATGTTAAGCACAGTTCAAAATAACCAAATGGGGACATACACTCTAGTTATGGCGATTTCTTGGGAAAATTAAAATACACCTAAATAAATCTCAGCTACTGGGACTGTACTTTTTTTTTCTAAGCAATAAAAGGTTTGACATATGCTGTGGGAAATCACAATTGATGCATTTTCCCAGGCAAGTCATTACCTGTTAAGGAAAGCTACTTCTTTCTCCAGAAAAGGAAGTAAGAAGATGTTTCCAAGATGAGGGTTTTCCTCCTGTTTTATGAGGCATAATAGGCAAGATGCTGTGTTTCATGGAAACTAATACACAAATGAATTTTTCCGTTCTAATATAAATAACTTTCTCTCTGCAAGACACACATTTACTGTTATCAGTTTCTGGGTTAAGGACCGCTTTAATGGGGTCCCCAATGATAAAATCCATGGAGCCTAGAATGCTGGTTTGGTCTCTGTCCTATGCTATATGAGATAAGCTCTTACACTTTACTCTGTCTCAATTCCCGCATGTTGAAAATTAGGGTATTATTTATCTCTCTCTTGGGGGTAGTATTTTAAGAGAGAGACAGGAGTAAACATGCTGAGGTTAAGATACTAAGGCTTTCCCATAAAGTGACATGGGTTTTCAGGTGAAAGTCTTGAATTTTGTCTGGAAGACATGGCCACAGCTTTCATCTCCACCTGTATAGGTTATTCTAAAAGAGGAGGGAAAAAAATGCCTGGATTGGGTGTGGTGTGAAGGCGACCTTGCTAACACACAAGCCATACTACTGCCGTATTTACCCCGTGTCAGTTCATCACTAGGTCTCCAATGCCTGAGAGGGCACTGGGGAGTTCAATAAGTACTAACTGAATGACTGGCAGAATGAAAACACCCCTTTCTTGATTTCAAGTGCAGTGTCCTACATACCTACTGAATAAATGCTTCATTAATAATATGCTGTTATATTTAAACCTACCTTATTACAGAATTCAGGGCTTGTTGTTAATTGCTTTGGAATGACATTATCTTTATGTTGAATGAGGGCTGGTGACCAAAGCTGTCCACACCAGCATCGTATTAGCAAAGAAGCTGTATTTTTCTATGTAGAATGGTAGCGGTGTTCCGTGGTTTCACTTGGCAATAGTGAAAGCCCAGTTATTGATTTTTTTCTTCCTCCCCTTGATTTAAGTCTTGGGCTTTGCAATGAAGAGTTCTGGTGAAAAGCTAGTAACTAGGAGACAGACTTAATAAGTCCTGCTGAAATCTGTTAGGCTGCATCATAATGACCATGTTCATATGGTGACAAAGAAGTCCCCTTCAATAAGAGCTAATGACTTTGAGCAAATGAGTTAATTACTGGGCAAGGAGCACAGTTGGAGGAGAGATGGGAAAGTCTGACGCCTAGTGGACATCAAGGAGGGCCAGGAACTAACCACACGTGGTTCAAGGAAGAAAACAGCTAAAGAATATCTTCAATCCTAGGTCTTTAAGGAACGTGAAGAAAATCATTGATAAAAAAACTGTTTTAAGACAACATGTCTGAGATCCTGTGTGCACCCAAACAGCTGGTCTACACAGTGGGGTTGTTTAGAGATGTGGTGGAAAGGACTATATAAAATGTACATCCATTAAAGAAAAGCTAGAGATTATTACATTGAAGTGGCAAGCTGGTTCCATGTCAAGCTGTATACATCATCCTCCAGTTCAAAGAAGGACTGAAGAGAGAGGTCCTTGAGTTCAGGAATTACACATCCTCCTTCCTCAATTTGTTTATAAAAACAAAGACTTACATTGAGTGACTTCATTGTGTGTCTCCAGTTCAAAATATCTCAATTAAGGTTTTTAATACATAGGTATGTAGGACTTCAATGAGTAACTGAATTATCTCCAACACATCAATGAATATCTCCATGATCCATGGAAAAGTATAAAGTAATTCTATTCTTTGAAAACTTTCTGGAAGGAAATTTAACTTATAGTTAACAAAGGAGTTTAAAAGTACAAAATCCTTTAATCCAGATTCTAGGGGCACCTATTAAGAAAATTATCAAGTGTTGAAATTATAGATGAACTATTCATTAAAAATTATTGGTTGAATATAAAGTACTTTCATCTAATGGAATATTTTGAAGGAATTTTTTAAGGCTAAAATAGGTTTATATGTTTTAACCTTGCAAGATGTTAAGAATATCTTGAACATAAGTGACAAGTCATTATGACATTTTTTGTAATGTATGTTAAAATCTCAACATTGAATGGTTAAGATTCTTTGATCTTTTAGTATTTATGCCTTTTGTATTATCAAGTTTGTTTTAGAAACTAGCATGTATAACTTACCAAAAAAACACAATAAAGCACCTCTACATATTCTTTCATATCCTTTTATCACCAAGAAGATGAAAATAAGACAGCATGTGAAAATGTTAAGCTTTACATAAGCCCTGCTGAGACACTTTTACTTATTTATGCCATTTTTTTCATACTAATGAAGTACTTGCAGATTTCTAAAATATTTTACCAAGGAAAAGAGGGCAAGCCACAAGATCTGTCCTCCTATGATAGATCAAGAAGCATATCTGTGATCTTAAGATTGTTCTTGGAGTTTTGTCTCCAAGAGAGTATTGATCTGTCCTGTGTGGAGTGGATGACCTGAAGCCCTGAAGTCAGTATGAATGCTTTGAAGAGGGACTAGAAAAAGAATATTTATTCACACTGAAAGGAAATGAACTTCATTCTTACTTCTCTATCAAACTTCTGGCTGGACAGTGCTATAGACAAAGTGATTCCTATAGTCATCTTTTCCAGTTCCACCCAACAGGACCAAGAAAGTCTTTTATTTGCACTTTTAATATCAAGCAGAACTTTGGTCCCGAGGATCAGTCACCAGGAGATATCCACTGGGCATTAAGTTACTGACCTTTGCTTTTCTGGCATCGGTGGAGGTGGTAAGGAAGAGAAGAGACTCCAATCCCACTGTAAATGGAGGGCGGTCTGCGTGTGAATGTGAACTCAGAATAGGTTGGGTGAGTGTGATCGTGATGTGGAAAGTGATGATAGTGGCAGGAAGCAAGCAGGGAGATGGAGTTGTATCTGACACCTAGTATAGAACATCTCTAGGAAGTCTTCTAAACAAGAGTCTTGTGACTTGATTTAAGCATTAAGTGATGCTCCGCTGCTGAGTAACTAAGGAGTCATACACAAATCTCTTAATTCTCCAAAGTCTTCCAATTATAAAAACATCTAGCATGCATGCATGACCCTATTTACTTTACATAACCCAATGCTATAGCTACTTTCATTAGCTTGTAACTTTTATTTTACAGTTCAGAAAACCAAAGTACTGACAAACAAGTCACTTGTCCAGGTCATATAGCTGGAAAGTAACTGAGCCCGGATTTGAATTCAACCGTGCTGACAGCTGAGCCTTCACTCTTAACCATGAGACTTTTCTGTCATTTATCTGTAAAAGGATAAGACTAGACAAAATGAGGTATTTTCCCCCTCCTCAATGCCCTGTATTTTAAAAAGGAGGGGAAAGGGAAGAATGATGAATGATAGAATGAAAGCCCCATTTTATAATACATGGCAATTTGTAGGGATGGTGTAGATCCAGTTTCTTGGTTTCCTATATTCTCATCTTGACCACATGTTCTCTGAATCTCTAATGGGAAAACTGTTGATCTGTGATTTCCAAGTGAATTTTGGGTTTGTCTTTTATAATAACCAGCACACCAGTCTTTACTCATTGTCAATTTAGTTGCAGAAATACAATGATTTCTTAAGACAATTGCAACACTCTACTTTATAACTTAATAGATGGATATGACAATGAAGAAATTCTTCTAACAGTAACTTCCTTTACAGTGTTTCCTTTTATGAATTATTAAATAATATCAAGTTGACACGTATTTTCCTGCTTAATGTTTATCTTCAAAATCTATTTCTGGACTGTGCCTTGTCTCTTAGATGACTTAAAGTAAAAGCAATCTATAAATTAGTAACTTACATCCAAATGAAACCTAGCTACTTATTGTTGAATAATGAATACTGTTATACCTTCTCAGGCTGGCAATTCATGATAAGATAAATAAAAGCAGTCATGTAATGTGAAAAGTTAACTTCTTTTAGATGGTTCAATAATATAAAAGATTAAGTTAAAGCCTTTGACATGAAAATGGCAACATTAGATATAAATTATATTCATTTTTTAACTTGTCCAGCAAAAGAATACTTAACTCAAATTTCTTGGTGTCATGAAGAAATTTTTGAGCTTATAGATTACTCTGGTAAAGGAGTGTATATTCCAAATTGTCCTCTTCTTGTTTAGGATTATTTTGTTCTGGCTTTGCACCAACGTGATATATTATGATTTTTCAGGTGGGTGCGCATCAGTGGAGTAGTGGTTGGGTACGGGCCACATACATCCCAGGATCTCGGTTCTCACCTAGGGGCCAAGATGAACAACTAATGGGGTAAGTAAAGTGCTTCTTCCTCCTCTCTCTTTCTTCCTGCCTGCCTCTGTTCACCTTCATTCCTACATGCCCCTTTCTTTAAAAAAAAAAAAAAAAAAAACCCAAACAAATATGATTTTTGAAGTGATAATAACATATCATAATTCTAATTATCTATACGATAGTCATGTTATTTGGTTGGTACCAAGAAGAATTTAGCAATTGTGCATAATAATTTTCTTCTATTGACTTCTCTCCTTAAGAACACAAGTGGTATATATGATAACTAAAAATATAGCGACAACTACTATTTATTTAGCATTTTCACTGGACAAGGTTTTGTCTAATACCTTGGACTAAGTATTTTACGTATAGTAGTCATGAAATTCTAACAAATATATGAAGTGGCTATTAACCCATTTTCTGTTTAGGAAAAAAAAGGTGGAGCTTGCTGCCTGCTTTCATTTAATTTTATGTAAACATGTTCTCTGAAGCAGAAGTAAATCTGAGTGGTTTTCAATGTGAAAATAAAATGCAAAAACATTCCTGGAGTTATTTCTAAACAAAACGTCTCTAATCCTAATGTAACAGAAATGTATATGATCATCAGTATAAGCACCGCTGGTGAGTATTCTTGGAGGAAAAGGGAAAAGTGTAATACATATGTGTTTGTACACAGACAGACATACACACACACACACATTATTTTACAGTGAAGGTCAGAGAAATTAATTAAAATTCCCAATTAAAATTCACATAGCTACTAAGTGGGAGACTTAAGAGACTTAAGATTTAGACTTTCTCAAAGTTCCATTCTAACATTTTCCTCTCGAGTTCAGATAAATTTAAATCCTGGACTCTGATGCAAGCCCTTATAAAAAAATCCCCTTGCCACTTGTTAAGAGTTTGAGTTCCTGAATAGAGTATTTTCTCTTTCAAGGCTTCCCAAGGACTACATCTATAGTTATTTTGTAACAACAATCTTGAGGGCGAAGCGAGGTGACCACACAGATCTGTGTCATACTGAAACTGTGCTGGGATCACTGGGAAGTTTTGCTCTTTGAGCCACTGGCACTGACTTTTTTAGCACAAAACGCCACATGTATTATGCTGTCATCAGAGCCATCCTCAGTGATAATTGTAACATGCCAGCAATGAAAACACCCAGCCATGACTTCTGTGGCACACTTCTGAAAGGAACTGCATGGCTTTACAATTATCACTCAAACTGGTAGGGAGAAGGGGAGGGTGGGATAGCAGCAGGAGAAGTCTTTTCAATCTGGATGAACAGATCAGCTGCCTGGGACACCATGCTGTTCTGGCCAAGCTAGGGCTCCTGTGACATCATGCCGCTCTCTCACACTGTCAGCAAAATCCCCAAGGACAGCAGCTGCCACCCTGCAAACGAGTGTTCTGCTCACTCCACTCAGGAATGCATGCCAGTTACTCCACCCTGTGAGGCTGCTCATCTCCTTTCTGCCTCTGCAAGACACTGAGTTCAGTGAGGGAAGAACATATTTTCATGATAAAAGAGGTGGCCCAAACTGTTCATCTCCAGAACTTCATTACCAGGGTGCCACAGACAGGTTCTGGGGGAGCAGAGCTATAGGTCTCCGTTACACTTGAGTCAGCAGGAAGGACACCAGGTGGTCAGAGTCCCAGAGGTATCCTCTGTTTTTCCAAGATGCCATTCACATATTACGATTTCCCATTTGTGCCAGGATGTGAATGACTTTGGAAAGTATGGATAAAGTGATATGGAGAGAGACTAAAATATTATTTTAGTTATTAATAACAACAATGTAAAAGTACAAAGAATTTCAAGGTTAGCTAAGTTCTTCTAATATCCTGGAAAATAGGGAAAGCCTGTGGGATTATTAAGGGCCTCTAAAGCATTGAAGGCTAAAGTGTTTCCTGTCATTGTTGGGTATTTGCTTATAGTCAAATTAATCATTAAATCATAATCCATTTGTGATATAACAGAATATTTTATAGTTTTATCACTGTAAATTTAGCTCTTCTGGAGTACTTTGACTGCAATTAAGAAAATCTACCAAACCCTCAACAATAATCAGTGATTATGCCTTGGATATGGAGTCTTAACCTTACCATCCAAGTTTCCTAACTTTGTTGCTTCATCAGCCAATCTTGATCTTCCATTCAACAGTCATTATTTTTTTCTAAAAAATTAACTGTGGTATATTTAAAGATATTATATTTTCAAGATGATCCCTAAGGAGAAAGCTTCCAAGAAATCAAGACTTATACTTTCCACTAAGTTTTAACTTTGATCCATTAAGGCACAAGTAAATCCTTGTCTTTAGACCACAGTTCAAGTCCCCTTTTTTCACTCTACAAACAAATCATTTCTGGGAAATTTCCATAGATTTCTGGTACTCCAGACCATTTTGGCCCTATAGTCCCAGATAGCAGACAAACCCACCACTGTACAAAGTTGACATGATCTTAAACCAACATTCTTGTCATTCTCTTAGGTTCAACCAGTTTTTATTTTATTTACCTAACTGCGAATTTCAAGACAGGCAGTGATGTCAGCATGTTCTCTGCATGTAACAGTCTCTGGTATCTTTTTCAATCAAAATTTCCGTAAGATTTGCTTTTCCAACTCTTTCTTTCTACATTTAGGAATCTAGCTTCTAAATTGTGTTTACTACTAATTTGTATATGATTATCTTAAATAACCAACATCTTGCCTGTGAAAAGCACAATTAATAAAAATCTTACACTAGAATCTATTTTTACAAGTGCTAATGTATTGAGAAAATTGCTAAATATTTAAAATATCACACATATAGATGTTCAATAAATATGACCATATATATAATTCATTTGACATTTCTTTAGCTACCCATTAAAATGTTACTAAAGCGCAGCATATTTTACAGCAATCCAGGAGGAAATGACAAAGAATCAAATATTGCCTCTACCTTACTAAACTGGCAATGAAATGAATTGGGATCGAATACCAACATTTGGCTAGCAATAAAGAATATCAAACATTGCAGAATGTGGGAGGATGGCCAATTTCTTGGAGCAGTCAAGCATGGGTTTTTGAAGAGAGATAAATGGGCCTGGGAGAATACCAAATATAGGGAATACAAAAATGAAGGCATAGAGGCAAGAACACAGAAAAAGCATACCAGCGTGAACCCTGGTGGCCCAGTAGATAAGGTCACCAGATGTGGTTCACATATATCCCAGGGACCCAGATTTGAGACCTGGGGCTGTGGGGAACAGCCAAGATGAACAACTAAATAAAATAAATGTTTCTTCCTCCTCTCTCTTCCTGCCTGCCTATTTGCCTCCACTCACCTTCATTCCTGTCAGCACCTTTTCTTGGAAAAAAAAATTCATAGGAGATCTTTACCATTCATAATAAATTTAGTACAAATCAATTTAACTTAAAAGAGACATAATTACTTAAGAAGGACTTTGAAAAGCTAACTATGTACTCTCCTGTCTTCCCATATGTGATTTCTTAGCCCACTCCCAGGCAGATAACAAGTTGGAGCTATTTTTAAAGACCGAAAGAGGCAGATTTCACAACCTTCTTAGGTGACCTGGCCTGTTAACAGCTCTTATAAGAAGCAAGCTTGCCTGTGAAGATATTATAGTCCTGCTACCCTCAACTTCTTTCTTGATTTCTCCTCTGTGGGGCTAAACAGAAATGGTTACTTTTCTTTTGGCCAGATGTCTTTTGGTTATTAATCTTCTTGATTTTCTATTCTTTGTTTTCAAACTATTTCCATCGTCAAGCATGCCTATTTTCTTTCCTGCATGAATTTTCTTTGTTGGTTCTGACTTTGAGGCACTTTCAGGCCCATCCATATCCTCTCCTTTCCCTCAAGGTCTAATTTGCACTGATGATTGTCTTGAATGAGGACTGCCCTCTCCTCACGGCCCCCTCAGGCACCAGGGAAATGCAGCAGGTGAAGAGGGTGGTCTGATTTCTAGCAAAGGTTATGAAGTGAATAGATTATAGCTGCATCTCATTAGCAGCATTGGGGAACATCTGGCAAACCACATCATTGTGATCTGAGACATGAGGGTTACAGAGAAAATGAGAACTGTGAAAGGGAAGAGAATTGCCTTCCGCTCCCGTTTCTGTGCTTTGCATCTAGGCCACAAGGATGTTAATTTTCTACATTAATGGAAATGTTTGTTTTCATTAAGTGTATGTACAATGGAAAAGAAGGCTCATTTTCACTAGTGATGACCATGGCTTTGTATCCTAAAGAAACTATATTCTTCATAGCAATTCCCAGCTAAGGATCATAACAAAAACTTTCTCTTGCCTACAGCACCAACCAGAATGTGGGAATTTCCTTGCCTGATTTTCAAGGCATCCAATAACCTATCCATTGAACCACATCTCTCACAATTTTCTTTTTTTTTATTGCAGTAACTTTTATTCTACACATTCAAATAAACTCAAATGTACAGGTTCCCATATGTGCAATTTTTCCATTCCTCAGATATATATCAACACAGTCTGCCCTCCACCAAATCACTAAACGTTCTTCACCATTGTCCAGAGGCTCCACTACCACCTGCAGCAACCCACCCTGTCCAAGTCTCTATTGGTAACCTCAGTTCTACTGCAAGGTCCAATGGGTGGTTCTGTTTCATCTGTTACTGTGTTTTGACTATTCACATTCTACCTGTGAGTAAAGTCATCTGGTATCTGTCTTTCCTCTTTTGACTAATTTCACTTAAATAATCCCCTCTAGCTCCATCCTTGTTGATTCAAATGACAGGATTTCATTCCTTCTAAGGACTGTGTAGTATTCTGTTATGTTTATATATCACAACTTCTTTATCAATTCGTTTGATGCTGGGCAATTAGATAGTTTCGAGTTCCTAGGTACTGTGAATAGGGCTACATAAATCTCTACGAATGAGTGTTTTTACAGCTTTTGGGTAAATAACCAGAAGGTGGATGGCAGGATCATATGGAATTTCAATATTCAGCATTTTGGGGACTCTCTGTACTGTTTTCCATAGAGGGTACACCAATTTGCACTCCCACCAACAATAAAAAAGTGCTCCCTTTTCTCCACATCCTTGCTAGCATTTATTGCTTCCAGAATTTTGAATAACAGCCAGTCTCTCAGAGGTAAGGTGATACCTCATTGTTGTTTTGATTTGCATTTCCCAGATAGTCAGCGAGTAGGAACATATTTTCATGTGCCTGTTGGCCATGTGTATATCCTCTTCCAAAAAATGTCTCTTCAATTCCTCTTCCCATTTTTGATTGCATTGCCTATTTTTCTGTTATTGAGTTGCATGAGTTCTTTGTATATCTTGGATTTTAAGCCCTTTCAGAAATATGAAATGCAAATATCTTCTCCCAGTTAGTAGGTCGTCTTTTTGTTTTGGTGGTTTACTTTTGCTGTAAGAAGTCTTTTAGTTTGATGTAGTCTGAGTTGTTTATTTTTCTTTTTGCTTCCCTTGATGCTGTAGTGGAGTTCCCAAAGGCCTACCTAAGGTTTATGTCATGGAATGTCTTTCCTCTGTTGTCTTTTAAGAATTGCTTGGTTTCTGGCCCATGTCTCTAGTCCATTTTGAGTTAATTTTTGTGAATAATTTTAGAGAGTGATCTAGTTTCATTCTTTTGCACATGGTTATCCAGTTATCCCAACAGCATTTATTGAAAGGAATTTCTTTTCTCCATCGTATGCTTTTGGCTCCTTTGTTGTAGACTAACTAACTCTATGTGAGCGGGTCAGTTTCTGGTGATTCAGTTCTATTATACTGGATCTGTGCCTGTTATTATTCCAGTACCATAGTGTTTTGATCACTATTGCTTTGTAGTATAACTCAACGTCTTCGAGTATAATCCCTCCAGATTGTTCTTTTTCTTATAATTGCTTTGGCTACATTAGGTCTTTTGTTGTTCCATACAAATTTTAAGATGTTTTGTTCTATTTCCTAGAGATAAGCATGTGGAATTTCAGTAGGGATTGCATTAAATCTGTATATTGCTTTAGGTAAGATGACCGTTTTAATGATATTGATTCTCTTCCCAACCATGATCAAGGAATGTCTTTCCATTTCTTTGTATCCTCCTCTACTTCTTTTAAGAAGGACTTGTAGCTTTCATTGTACAGGTCTTCCACATCATTTGTTAAGTATGTTCCAAAATATTTTATTATTTTTCCTTCTATTTTAAACTATGGTTTTCTTGATTTCATTTTCTTCTAGAGTGTAACTTGTGTAAAAATTGCAACAGATTTTTGCACATTGATTTTGTAGTCTGCCACTTTACTGTATTTGTTGATTAGTTCTAGTAGTTTTCTGACAGTTTTTAAGGTTTACAACATATATAAAATCATGTCATCTACAAATAATGATAGCTTGACTTCTTTCCAATTTGGATTTCTTTTATTTTTTCTCGCCTAATTGCTCTGGCTAGGACCTCCAGTACAATGTTAAATAGCAGTGGTGAGAATGGACAGCCTTACCTGGTGCCTGATCTTAAGAGGAAATGCTTTCAATTTTTCACCATTGACTATGATTCTAGCTGTGGGTTTATAGTATATGGACTTTATTATGTTGAGGTATATACCTCCTATTCCCACTTTATGCAGAGTTTTCCTTTATCATAAATGGGTGTTGAATCTTGTCAAAAGCTTTTTCTGCATCTATTGATATGATAATGTGGTTTTTCTTCTTGTTCTTGTTGAATGACATTAATAGATTTACTTATGTTGAACAATCCCTGCATACCTGGGATAAATCCCACTTGGTCATGACGGATGATCTTTTAGAAGCATTGTTGGATTCAGTTCGCTACTATTTTGCTGACAATTTCTGCATCTATGTTCATTAGAGATATTGGTCTGTAATTTTCCTTCTTAGTGATATCTCTATCAGCTTTTGGTATCAGTGTGATGTTAGCCTCATGGAAAGTATTTGGGAGTGTTACCTATTCTTCAATATTTTGCAAGGTTTTGAGAAGAGTAAATATTAATTTTTTCTCTTAAGTTTTGGCGAAACTCATTAAAAAATCCATCTGGTCCTGGCTTTTATCTTTAGGGAGGCTTTTGATTACTTCTTCCATTTCTTTGCTTGTGATTGTTCTGTTCAGGTTTTCCAATACTTCCAGGTTCAGTCTTCGTAGACTGTATTTTTCTAAAAATCTGACTATGTCTTCAAGATTGCTTAATTTGTTGGCATGAGGCAGATCATAGGATATTCTGTATTTCAGTAGTATCTGTTATAAATTCCCCCCTTTCATTTCTGATTCTAATTATGAGAATTTTCTCTTTTTATTTCTTTGTGAGTCAAGTCACAAAAATTGGTTTATCAGTTTTGTTTATTTTTTCAAAGAACAGATTTGTGGTTTCATTGATCTTCTGGATCATCTTTTTGTTTTCTATTTCATTTATTTCTGCTCAAATTTTGATTATTTCCTTACTTCTACTGATTTTTGGCTTTAATTGTTCTTCCTTTTCTAGTCATTTTTAAATGCAGGGCTAGATTGTCTATTCGTGATTTTTATTGTTTCTTGAGATAGGTCTGGAGTACAATTAACTTTCCTCTTAGTACTGTTTTTGTGGCATCCCATAGATACTGATAGTTCGTGTCTCATTCTCATTTGTTTCTAAGTATTTTTTAAATTCCTCTTTGATTTCCTCTTTTACCCAAGAGTCATTCAGAAGCATATTGTTTAGTCTCCAATTAGTCTGGTGTCTTCCAGATTTCTTTTTGTGATTGATTTCTCATTTTAAGTCACTGTGGTCAGAGAAGATGCTTGGTATGATTTCAATCATCATAAATTTGTTGAGACATGTTTTTGTGTCCCAGCATCTGCTCCATCCTTGAGCATATTCCATGCACACTTGAGAAACAAGTGAAATCTGCAGTCATTGGATCATGTTCCCAGTACATGTCTATTAGACAGAAGTATTCCAAATGGTTATTTAAAGCTGCTGTTTTCTGTTAACTTTCTGCCTGGTTGATCTGTCCATTTTTGTAAGTAGTATGTTGAAGTCTCCCACTATTACTGTGTTGCTGCTAATGTCTCTTGTCAGTTCTAATAATACTTGCTTAATATATTTTGATGCTCCTTCATTTGGTGCATATATGTTAATAAACATTATGTCTGCTTTCTGGATTGACCCCTTAATCGTTATATAATGTCCATCACTGTCTTTTGTTTTGCTCTTTAGTTGGAAGTCTGCTTTATCTAATATAAGTATGACTGTTCCTGCTTTTTCGTGGTTGTCATTTGACTGTAGGATTCTCTTCTAACCATTGACTTTGAGTCTTCGCTTATCTTTTGAAAGAGAGTGAGTTTCCTGAATGCAGCAGGTTTGTTTATGCTTTTCAATCTGTTTGGCCAGTCTGTGTCATTTGACTGGTCAGTTCAGTCCACTAATGTTTAGGGTGATTACTGAAATGCATCTATACAGTTTTATTTTGTAATCTGTCTTCTGTGTTGTTCCAGACAGTGCTTTGGTGTTTTTCTCTTTCTCTTCTTAGGTGACTTGAATGTAATTATATTTTGATTGATTTTCCCTTATTTTTAAGGTTTTTTTTTTTCCTGGAGATGTATTTTGAGGTTACGCTGAAGTTAGCATTAAGAATTCTATGTTTATTTCCTATTTTTATTTGAAACTGATTAGTCTTGCACCCATTCTAATCATCCACATTTTTGTTCTCTTTTCCTTATCCCCACTTTTTATATTTGCTATCTTACTGTTTTTAAGTAAGATTTCTTTACACTTTATATAGCATCCTTTAGTATTTTTTGCAGAGCTGGCTTTGTGGTGAAAAATTATTTTAGATTTTGCTTCTCTGAAAAGCTTTTTATCATTCCTTCAGTTCTAAATGATAACTTCACAGGATATAGTATCCTAAGTCAAAAATATTTTTCTTTCAGCACTTCGAATACATCATGTCATTCCCTCTTGGCCTGTAGAGTTTCCGTTGAGAAATTCTCTGATAATTATGGGGACTCCTTTTATGTGACTCGTTTTTCTCTGGATGTTTTTTAAAGATTCTTTATCTTGTATTTTTGACATTTTGATCACAATGTGTCTAGGCATAGATTTGTTTGGGTTTCTTAGTTAGGAACCCTTTGAGCTTCCTGGGTTTGGAGACTTGTTTCATTCTTCAGATTAGGCACATTTTCAACTATCATTTCTTCAAATACAGTTTCTGCCTCCTTTTCTCTCTCTTCCTTCTGGACCCCTGCGATGTGAATGTTTTTCCTTTTGATGTTAGCTCATAGTTCTTGAATGTTTTCTTCATTTATTTGCATCTTTTTATCTCTACTAGGTTGCTTGAGTGTATTCCTCTGCCCTATCTTCTAGCTCACTGACTCTATTGGAAGCTTCACCCATCCTATTCTTGAGTTCCTCTATTGAGTTCTTTAGTTCAGCTATCATATTCTTTATTTCTTTGATATCTTGCTTCATTTCTTCTCTTTATTTTTTGTTGTTCTCTTTTTCTTCCTCTACTGTTTTTTCAATTTCCATGTTTATCACTGTTGTGCTAAATTCATTCTCAGGTATTTTGCATACATCTGTTGTATTTCGATTTTCCTTATATTTTTTATTTGATCCATCATCTCACGTATATTTTTCTGTGTCTTTGCTCTGCTTGGCATCCTGTTTATGTTTCTCTGGATTAGGTTTCCCTGTAGTGATGGTCTTGTGTAGGGTATCTACTTGTATAAGGTAACCCTAGTCCTTGGTTTGAACACTCAGATTTCTTGAGTTTTATGGCATCACCAAAGGTTGGATTTGTTGAAGTTTTTATGTGGGTTCTCTGTTACTGACCAAGAGTTCAGCCTATGGGGTTGGAGTTTGTGTGGGGGATGCAGAGCCTTCCCCCAGTGTCCCAGCTTCCAACAATTATGACCACCTTGTTGTTGGCCCACAATCAGCAATCAGGCTACAGTTTTGCCTCCACCCATGGGGTGTTGCTAGTTGGTTGTACTGATAGTTTCTCCCTCTAGAAGACTCTCTTTTGCCTTTAAGCCAGAGGGTGGAATTTCTGGTAGGTGGGTCCTGCAGTCTGGGGCAATATGGTGGGATGGGTGGAGGTGTGTGATTTCTGTAGCTGCCTTCATGTTATGGCAGCACCTAGTCAATTTTCTTGCTGGACCTCCCCATTTCAATCACCAGGGAACTGGTCTTCCTTCTGCCCTGTGCCAAGACCCACTTCCCTGCACCATGTCCTGGTCCCACTGGGTGGGCTCTCTGCAGCTTTCAGGATTCCTGAGAGGGTCAGTTCTTCTGGCAGTTCCACCCACCCCCAATGCAGACTGAATGTCAAGTCCCAAATCTGCCGTGTAGCTCTGGACCCTGATGTTTCTGCCTACCCTTTGTTGTCATGATTGCTGCTGTGTCTCTACACCCTCTGTGCCTGCTTTTCTTCAGTGTTTGTTTCTGGAAAATAGGTGAATTCTTAGTTGCTCTGTAAGGAGGATGTGAGTCTTGTTCCTACCAGTTCACCATCTTGACTGGAAGTCTCATGATTTTCTGTAGTGTTCCATTTGCTCTACCAGAGAAATCTGCTCATCTTCACTAGCACAAGCCACTATTATTCTTTCTACTACCCTTCACTAACAAGGCATGAAAACTTTCCCTCCTTGTCTTCAAAAAAATTCAATGAATTCTTCTAGATCCACTTCAATTTTCTCTTAGAATTATAGATTCTCATAATCAGAAGGGATTTTTAACATTATCCAATTCAGCACCTATGTTAAGCTCATAACAGGCACTTTATAAATTATTTGTGAATGAATTAATGTGCTATACTTTTCATAGAAACCCAAGCTGGATTATTTTTATCATACATATTCAAAAGATATCATGAGGCAGAAATAGAGATTAAATAGACTGCTCTACAACTCACCCTGAAAATTTTCAGTTCCACTTTCCAAATATCTGGGAACAACACTTTGGTAGCTGGGGCTGATTATAATTCACTGTAATCAAGATAATATACAATGATTGTTTCAAGTGGTTAAAATGGACCATAGAGGGTACCTTAGCTCAATAAGGCCTTCAAATATAATTTAAGAATTTTAGACCAAGGAGATCTCCATTAAAGGCATTTATTCCTGGCCTAGAACAAATGTTTAAACTTCCTGAAATTCTCCACAGAGAAGAAAAGGCAAAGAAATGCACTGAAGTGAGGTAAAGAAAGCATATGAGTGGAAAGCTGGGGCAACTTCCATGAGTTTAAGGACCTGATCTATTGTAGTGCTCTTTTATTGAGTTTTGGTGTTTGGTAAATGGCATCTTTGGGAAGAAGTGTCCCAAGAAGGGCCAGAATCAGCAGAATTTGCCTGTGCTATTTTACAGTGTTTCTCTTGGGACATTCTCTAAACAGCTTCAAGAGCTGTGAGCAAGGCAAGTTCATATCTGGTTAATCACATTGTGATGCCATTAACACCTATTGGTTCATCTTTGACCTTGAGAAAAGCTTTTCCCAATCTGTTCTCTGAGAAGTCAGACAATCAACGAGTGTCAGTGTTGGCTCCTTGAGAGGTCACTTTGCTTGGTGATAGACTAAATAGAGTAAAAATAGAAGTCCCAGTGTAGCCTCTTGGGACAATGACTTATTCATGGGTTCTAAATTATTGAGGTCATTGAAGAGAGTGCTATTTTTAATTTTTGAGGAAGGGAAAAATGGGGTGAACTGGGCTTTGAGAAAGGCTGTGTCTTCATAGGGCAAAAGGTGGATGGTGCAAACAGTGACTAGAGGAAAGGACTGGGTGATGGGAATATGCTTAGTGGATGACCTGCAAAACTTTGTGTCGCAGACAAATCTTCTTCACTTGAGGTCACTTCATTCGACAAAGGATATTTTGTAGAGCTGTGCTATACCATTACAGGTAGGGGCTTTGTAGAGTGGTTTTACAGAGTGCTGAAAGAGCTTTCTATTACAAAATACTGTCCCTACCTTTTGTCACTCTCCAGAGCTTAAAAGCTTTGTTTTTTCTCTTGAGATGTAATGTTCCCTAGGAAACTTCACATTTTGATAGTTTATCAGCTGCTATCTTAAATTTCGGTGAACACCTTTGCAAGAAAATGGATTAACAGTTGACAGAGCAAAAACAGGATGTGGAGTGAGGGTTGGGGAAGAAGGTTAGATGAAGGGCCTGGAATGTGGAAACATAGAAATGAGGATATGAGAAAAGAGGAAGTGACAAAGGAAAACTCATGTTTAAAAGCCTAATAGTATTTCCTCTGCACTGTCACTGAATTCCTGAAAGGATTCTGATGGATTTTCTTTTCTACCCAATTTTCACCTTCTTATAAAAAATTCACACCCAGGTTTGATCAACAGGTATTTGTGGATATCATATAACTTGTTCAACCTTGTGTGTGGATTTGCCAGTGCTTTCATTTAATATTCTTATTCTTCTTCCTTGGCATCCTTTATCCATTTAGTATCCCTTTGACTTCCCTATATCTGAATTTCATCTCTTAAGTTGGAAAATCTCCAAATTTTTGAGGCATAATATATTATTTCCCACTATAACAACTCCCTTGTGGTGATGTCATGAGCTGTAATCTACTCCACCCCAGACAGGAGCCTCCACCAAAACCAGACAGGGAATCAGAAGCCAGTGGCCCAAAAATGCTACAGAATCCCTCCTGGGGAGAATGGAGGCAACTATCTCCAGCTCCAGGGGCAGCTCAGTTCCAGCAGTGAGGCTCTGGCAAACTGCAGTGCGGTGAGGCCTTTCCCTGTCATGGCTATAGTGATTTCATGGCACCAACTCTGTGACTCGCCCTTCAATTCTTCTCAGATATTCTATGAACAAGTTATTATCCTTTTAATAAAGTCCAATTCTGCACAAATTGACAAGGGTTGGTATCTCCTGGGTGTGACGTACAGTTCTGATGTTTTTTTTTTTAACACATATAAAGTTTTCTAGGTATCAGCACTTTACAAATGTTAACTCATTTAATCCTAGTACTAAACTAAGTCTCCGAAGTAGGAACCCTTATTTTCCTTGGGAAAATAAGGAAACCATGATACAGAGAGAATATATAATTTGTCTTAGGTAACTTATTCAGTCAGTGGTAGAACTGGGATTCAAACCCAGGCTCTTAATTATGTTCCCTGCTCCCTGTGGATTTTCCCCAAGGTGTTTCCTCGCCGTCCTGCCCACAACTCCTATCTGCCTTCATGCTTGGGTATTCCCTGTCTGTAATGAGCCAGAAAGACCTTGTCTCAGATCTGCCTGGTGACCTCACCAAATTACAAACCTAAATTATTAAAAGAAAAACAAAAGTAGGTGTTTTCCTCCTGAAACCTAAAAACACTTCATTATAATTGTGAGAGACAATTTCTCCTGAAAAATCTTTGTGTTTGCCTTAACTAAACAGATGTGGGAATGCCTAATGCTTTTTAGACCTAAGGAGAAAATATTGCTGTCAGTTAGCAAACAGTAAGAGTAAAAGAAATACTAATATTAATTCAATCCAATTTATGAGGCCCTTCCCTGTGAACAATAGTTTGTGTTGAAATCTTGAATAAAGTACATTATTTCTACATAGGATATTGAATAGGGTATTTCTATGTGGCATAAACATCAGTGCTGGTTCTGATGGCTTTATGGTTTTGCTTCTCACTGTTTCTCTTGTCTTTTGCCTTCCAAATCCTCTGTCTTCATATAAATTTTTCTGTGATCCTGAGTATTATGAGCAAAACTGTAATTGGCATCCAAGAATACTAGTTTCCTTCACTGGTAAGGAACCAATTTAGGAGAGTTATAGCCCTCAAAACTTGTCATTGCTTTATTATCATTTATTCCTTCTAAATCTGTCAAAGCCTCGTAACAACTCATTCCCTTTGCTCTCTATTGCCGTATCCACCAACCCCTCTGAAGGGATTAAAAAAAACACACACAGTTGCATTCCACTTAGATGACATACACACTTGAGAGATTTGTTAGAAATTTCCAGTATGTGAAGAGATTTTTTTTTCATGAATGAAAGGTAACAGTTGAAGACTGTAAGAAAGCAGTGGTCATACAAATCAGCAGTGGAGATCTGAGTGAAACGTAGAAAGGAATTCTCAGATGGTGAGATGGTATACCATTCTCAGATGGTACACAGGCATAAATATTTTGCTAAGGGAGATTATAGATTCTCCTTCTTGATGTATTTTTGTTTTTTAAGTACAAGAAATTGTCGGTTAGAAATGAGAGAGTAGCCCTGACTACATTATATAGGAAATTCCAACTGAACCAGGGAGAAGAGAAAAAGAGAAGAGTGGAATTAAGTATATCTGTAAAGTATGTGTTCTCTGTCTCTCTCTCTATCTATCTATCTATCTATATCTGTCTATATCTACACACATACATACATATGCTTCAAAACTCTAGATTCACATATTCTGCAAAGTGAAGAAATAAATTCCTGATCCTATGGATGCTTGCAGCCAATGGGACAGGACCTGGGTGGCATTAAGTGTCTCTCCACTTATCTCCCCCAGTCACATGAATTGTTATTCCTTTTTCTTTGTTTAAACTTCACTCCTTCTTTATGATGTAAGCTAACCCCTCTTCTAAGCCATCAATGGCACCTCTAGGTTTGATGCTCATACTTTCTTCTGAAATCCTATTAAATTCAGAGTCAGTGTCACTCAGTGTACAAAACAGACACTTATGGGTGAAGGTGGTCAAAAGCACAAATTGCAGTTATATGATTAATAAGTTCTGGGAATGTAACATACAGCATGATGACTATAGTTAAAACTGTATTATAAATTGCAAGTTGCTAAAAGAGTAGGTTTTGAAAGTTCTCATCACCAGAAAAAAATGTTAAATATGTGTGGTGATGGATGTTAATTAGACCTATTGTGGTGATGTTTCATCAAATCATTATGCTATATTCCTGAAACTAATATGTTATATGCTAACTATACTTTCATAAAAAGAAACAGATACTTAAAACACAGAGTTATTTGTCCTTGTTTCCTGTTGAATTAGTCCCATGTCTTGATCAAGAGTGAGCTTCTGACGAGAACACTTTATCTCTTGCTTTTAAATCTTGTGCTATCATATCTGCTATATTTATAGCAGAATAAGAAGCAGCTTAACTTGTAGCTGCAGATAATGGCGAACTCCACCTCATACGAGCTTAAACATTCAGGACACTTGCCATCTCATGTAACAAGAGAATGAGCAGTGAAATGGGCATGTTGAGGTTCTGGCTCCATCTCTCTCCATGATGTAGATGGCTCTACTTTCCTTATTGAGTTGATTTCACCTCAGTTTGGCAGGAAAATGGCTATGGTCATTCCTGAACCCATTCAGTTATGACAATACTTGGAGACTGAAAAGTAGCATCTCTTTCTGTGTTTCTTTTCTAAGAATAAGGAACTCATTCTTGTCACTCCTCCTGCAGACTTTATACCTCACACCTTATTAGCCAGAATTGACTCTCTTCAAACTATGCAATGTGACACTGATTATCATGATGGGCTTCCAACAGCCCTCAGAAATGAGGATGGGGTCATCTTCCTCCAAGTCATATGTGGTGATGGTGGAAGAGGTTAGGTATTTGAACACAAAGGAAGGAAGAAATGCGACAAGCATGGGACCGACAATCATTGGTGCCCTGGAACTGCCTTGTGCAGACTCATGTGAGTCAGTTAGATTCAGGAATTTTGAACGCTGGTGGTTAAACATAGCATTATCAAAACTTAAATTATATAAGGGCATACCCTTGTGGCAGCTGGGACAGCTGGGGTGTGAACCATGTAAAGCATAAGGATGCAGGTTTGTGACCTGGGGCCAAGGGTTGGGGACCAAAAACAAAACAACTACTAGATAAAAATGCTCCTTCCTTATTTCCTTCTCTCTTTCTATCCTTCTCTCCTATCCTTCTTCCTTCTCTTTACAAAAAATTAAGTTACATAAGCTTACAATTGAAATTTATTAAAGCAAAAGTAATACAAATAGTCAAAAGTCATCAATTCTTAATTATTTTGCCAAATTATACTATTATCTATACTTTTGAAATGTATAGTTGTTGTATCTGTGTGGTGACACTGTATAATACTGAACTACTGTGCCTCTCTTCCCAACACTGTATTCAGGGATGGCACATTGCTGGAGTCCAGCTCCAGCAGGTCCAAGGATCCCAGAGGATGGACGGTGTCAGTGAAGACAAAGGGGA